>OZ026618.1:59824613-59947113 GCA_964020975.1 Hermodice carunculata | reverse complement strand
TTGTTTTTCTTGATTTGTTAAATTTTCTTTCCTCTTTTGTGGGATAGCAAATATAAGACCCATATACTGTAGATAATTTGTTGATATTTGGAATTATTGTGTGAACCTTTGAAATGATAAAAAACACCATCTCTGGATAACAAATCTGAAATATACTTGATCCCTTTATCATACAATTTCTTATAAAAGACTGCTTTACCTCCTATTCTAGTAAATGAATTAATCCACAATGTTTCCTTCATAATGTCCTGTTTTGTTTCTGGATTCTTATAATTATATTCACTCCAACTTTGAATCACCTCCCTCCAAAATTTGCCCTTTACTTTACTAAATATATCCTTTACGTCAGATTTATGAAAATCACATTCCCATAAATAATTATCTTTGCAAGGCAACTGACGTAAAATGAGGTGTTTCCATGCTGCTCCTGATTCTGAAGCAAGTCTTTTAACCCAGGCACTTTTCATTGCATGGAATTGGGAAAATATATGAGGGATTCCTAGTCCACCTTGATCAGTGGAGACATCAAATACTTTCTTTTTATTGTATCAGGTTTTTTGTCCCAAATGTATTTAAATATAAGGACCTCAACTCTTTTCATTAAGGAGTCAGCTGGATTTGGGATAACAGATACATGATGTAAGAGTTGTGATGATGCTAGAGATTTTATAATTAAAGTTTTACCAATAACAGAGAGGTTTCTTTTATCCCAAGAGTTAAAAATTTGTTCAATTTTCTTTAGTTTAGGCAAATAAGAAAATAGAAAAGGGATCTGAGGTCCAGCCATTATTAATAACACAGCTTTGAGTGTCTGTATATAAAACTTTTATCCACTGTTTTATTGAGGGACCAAATTTAAAAAAAAAGATAGACAATTTTAGATATATTTCCATTCTAAGCGGTCAAATGCCTTTTCGAAATCAACTAGTGCAAGAAGAGCTGGTATATTATTTTCATCGACATATTCAATCAGATTAATTATCTTGCTTATATTTTCTCCAATATATCTGTTTTGCAAAAAAAAAAACAGTTTGATCCTCATGAATCAGATCCTAGAGAACTTTCTTCAAACGGAAAGCTGTGCATTTTGCTGCAAGTTTATAGTCTTGATTTAAAAGGGAAATTGGTCTCTAGTTTTTTAATTGTAAAATATTTTTGTCTTTTTTTTGGTAAAAGTGAAATTATGCCATGTCTCTGGGTAACAGATAACATTCCTTTGTTGTAGGCAGCATTTAGTGCACTTAACAATAAGTTTTTGCATTTAGCCCAAAAAGTTTGTAGAATTCTGCATGGTATCCATCAGACCCAGGAGATTTATTGTTAGATGTACTTTTAAGTGCATTTAATAGTTCATTTTCTGTCAGTTTTCCTTCACATTTTAACATATCTTGTTCAGATATTCTGGGAACTTCCACTTTGTTCAGAAACGTTTAAATATCTGGTGCTTCTATATCAGTGTCTGAATTTCCGCTGGAAGTATACAAATGTTCATAGAATCTTTTTTATTCTTGTAGTATTTCAGCTGGATCATTGATAATTTTATTGCCAATATTTAATTTACTTATTACTTTGATATTAAATTTTCTTTTTTCTAAATTAAAAAAGTATTTTGAAGGTTTTTCACCTTCTTCGTACCAGCGTACCTTGCTTCTTAAAATTGCACCTTTGGTGTCATATTCTAATTCTTTTTCTGACTTTATTCGGATATTTTTTAACTTCATTTCATCTTCAGAATTCAGGGGGCCTAATATATCATTTTCATATTGCTTTATATGCTCCTCCAAACTATCAATTTTATTTTTTCAGTTCCGTTTGTTTTTAGCTGCATATTTCATGGTTTCTGAACGAATTTTCAACTATATCATTTCCCGTTTCAATATTGGATCTTCTGTTTCAGTAGCTTGTACTGCATTTCCGAGAAGATGATTTACCATGTTAACATATTCAATTTCCTTTAAAAAAGAATTTAGTTTCCAGAAACCTGGACCTCTGGGATGATTATTAATTTGTATTTTCAAAGTGATGGCTGAATGGTCCAATTTATATCCAGGTAGTATATCTGCCTCTTCAATTTTGCCCAATAGCCCAAACGATATCAGAAAAAAATCTAAACGACACTAAATAAATGTAGGGTTTTCCTCCTCCATGTATATTTCAATTCATCCGGATGTTTTTGTCTCCAAATATCTAAGAGATCTGTATCTTCCATCCAGTCACTAATAATTTTTTGATTTTTAAAATGTGTAACTGGATTTCCTCCAAATTTATCTTTAGCTATATCCAAAACAAAATTGAAGTCTCCTCCCATAACTCTATGATCATTTGGAAGTGTTTCAACTTTTTCTATAAATTCTTCGTAAAATGCTGGTTTGTGTCCATTGTATCCATATATATTAGCTTTTGTCATCCTTTGCTGATGAATCGTTACATCTAAAATTAAATATCTTCCTGAGTTATCCCTTATAATATTATGAATTGGATAATAAACATCATTTTTAAACAGTATGCAAACACCTCGTGCATCTGATTGACCGTGACAAAAATATATATTGAATCCCCATTCTGCATACCACTGTTTCTCGATAGACTCAGTACAATGTGCTTCTTGTAACATACAAACAGAATAATTTTTCTTGCGGAACCATCTGAATATTTCCCTTCTTTTGTGAATCTCTAATACCTCGGACATTAAACGATTTTAATCATGAATTTTTAACCATTGTCTTTGTAATTAGGGTGTACCAATTCATTATCTTTCATATATTTCATACCCCATGTGGACGTTTTACATAATATAAAGGTAAGCCGTGCTACTTGCACAACCCCAACAGAAAAATGCATAGATACAATGGGTCTGACACCACGTCCCAAAAGGTAACCTTCAATCATGAATCCAATATCATGGTCAGACCACTGTGACATCCAAAAAAGACATGCAACTCGCATGTTCAAACCAAAAACGGGACCTTCATGGAAACAAAACTAAGTAACTTGAGAATATTGTCTTTCAAGAGACTGGTCCGTCAAGGCAGGGCCACTGTACATTAATTGCAAACGTTGCCCGTATGGGAGGATAGTATGGTCCGCGTTTTATATATATATATATATATATATATATATATATATATATATATATATATATATATATATATATATACATATATATATATATATATATATATATATATATATATATATATATATATATATATATATATATATATATATATATATATATATATATATATACATACATATATATAATAGAGGATATGTTGTGGTGACCAGGACAGGAATTGAGATTGGAGTGTTAACATGGTTATGTAAGAGATGTCAACAGTCCATCCTGCATGTCCTTTTTTGTTTTTGGTTTTTTTTTGTTGCAAATCTGTCCAGATATGGCAAGCTATGAATGCCCAGAAACTGTGGTAGGCTGTACTTGGTACATAGTGCCCACTGTCCGGTTTGAGCATTATAACTGCCCCCCCCCCCCCCGCCCGACAATGAGTATATACTGATCAATCAATTTCTGCAAAATGTGCTTGAAACGTTGGTTTAAACATATTTTGTTCCATGAAAAAACAAATGGCCGACAGGCTTACAAGCCTATATTGGGGCTTTTTGTTCATACATGACGATACAAACGATGAAATGTCGGAAATCCATTACACAGATAGGTTGGACACACAGGACCACAAATGATGAATAAAGATAAAAGGAGTTGGTATGTGAGCTTCCTTCATGGACACGATAATGCCAAATTCAATGTTTTACTAGCGGTGTTACAAATACGTCTCATATTTTAATCTTCCAGTATCCTTAATATAATAATGAATTGCTTCAGAAATTTCTGTTTTGAATCTTTGTATTTCTTTAAATATCAAAAATATAGAGTGCGAAGGTTAAAATTTCACAAAAGTATGATTTTCGAATGTAGTTCTTTTCTCAGCACAGTGTATTTGCTACATTGAAAAAAGAAATGGTAACTATTTTCAGTGCTGGCTCCACACGAGCAAACTGGCGATTCGATAACACCAATTTCGAACAGATTACTGTTCAGCTGGCTGCATCCAATTCTCATACAAGCATGAATGACAGCAATTTCCCTTTCACCAGATTAATAAAATGCGTTATGTTTGGGTCTTGTTCGATCAAGTTCTCTTTTAAAGTCATCTAAGTGTTCGAGGTTCCTAAAAGATCGGGGTAACAGATTCCGTTCACGGACAGATGATGGAAAAAAACGTTTTGTAAAAAGTATCTCTCTCAACTTGAAGGGTACGTAGCTGATTGTTACGTGATGAAACCGTAGCAGGTAACAAACCGGTTAGGTATGCAGGAGAGAGTCAATTCACGGTTTTATACATAAGTACTGACTTGTGTTTCCTCCTACGTCCGGCTAAAGTCTCCCACTCTGTTTCAGCATAAATGTTTAAGGTTAGTGTGTGCAAGTGCTCCTCTTACAATTCGAGTGCGACCAGTTGAACAGTTTCTAAATTATTTTTGTCTGTGTCGGTGCATCCATCCCAGACCAAACAACCATACTCTAAGCAAGGAATTATAAATGAAAAGTACAAGGATTCTAAAGCTCGTCCATTCAGCTTAACTTGTACTGTAAACGCTCCGGACTACTTAGTAATTTTCGCGATTTTGCCTGGATATAATTAATATGTGTTGACCAGGAAAGACCCGAGGAGAGCCACAGACCTAGATGTTTGTGGATATTTATATTTTCAAGAACGTTATGGTTGAATAGTAGGTTTGGATGGTCTTCCGTATTAGCTCTCCTACTAACTGTTAGTGCTTTGGTCTTGTTTAAAACGTTGAACACATAAAATCTATTCATCACTTTCCTTGGCAAGCATCAGGGTGAAAACTAATATAGTACAGGGATTTAAGGTATTTACTTATATATCTTGCCTTCCTGTGTAGTGCAGTGTTTTGCATACTGTCCAAAGTAGTACATAATACAGCTTCTCGTTACTCCGGTCGTTTTGCGTTGTTGAAAAATGTCTAACGCACAAACACACATACAAACACACACACACACAGATATATATATATATATATATATATATATATATATATATATATATATATAGGGGGCGTGGGATCAGAGAGTCAGAGTCAGAGAACGTTTATTTGACACAATATAATTGTTATGGATACAAACAGTATGTAATGTTGCAACTCAAAAGTACATGACAGTTAGACGCGTTAGAATACAAAAATTGATGAGTGTCTGAATGACCCCAATTAAGGACCTGAGTCCGCTATCACTGGGGCCACCAAAAAAGGAGGTAACTTAATAAACAAACTGATTATCACAAAAATACAATGAAATCCATAAAGATACCAAGGATGACTAAAACATGTACATGCAAAAATTATTATTAGACAGGAATAGAATCAATTATTATATACATAACGGTTTGGCACAGTGCATATATCTTGATACCTGTTAATAAAATATTTTTTTGCATAGCTGGATAAACCAAAGTAAGAATGTGTCTCAAACTTCTCAGTAATACAAGATGGAAGGGTTTTGATAAGGGATGGGACATAGTATCTTATACATTTTTCAGAGGTAATATTGGTGGGCCTAGGAGGAGGAATATTTTCTCTATTTCTGGTAAAGTGAGAATGAATCTGCACATGAGTTCTATATATATTGCTAAAGTATTGTGGTAATTCACTTTTAACATATCTATAATAAAACTTAATTGATCTCAACTGAAAAACCTCAGTCACTTTTAAGATGTTTAATTTTTTTAAAAGTGGATCTGTGTGGGCATTAAATCTTTCTGAACACATAAGGCGTGCAGCTTTTTACTGTAAAAGGAAGATCCGCTTGCATCAAAACCCCAGGCAAGGATAGAATAATTGATATATGAATAGAATAGAGAGTTGTAAATTAGTAACAGTGCACTAGCCGGGATGTACTTATGTAGTCTCTTAAACATACCAATAACTTTAGAAAGTTTATTTTCTACTTTATTTACATGAACATTCCAATTTAAGTTTTCCTGGACTGTTAAGCCTAAAAAGTTGAATTCTTCCAATTTTGAAATTATATTATTAATTTTTAGATTTAAAGTGAAATTCATTCTCCTTTGGTAGAAATGAAATAACATGTATTTGGTTTTGCCTATGTTTAATGATAGTTTATTTGCTGCAAGCCAGTCGACTACCTTATTTAATTCAAAATTTATGTTTTTTGATGTGTCTTGTTTATACGATTCAGTATTGACATGAAAAGAAAGGCAACATAGAGGGCTAATTAAAGTTGTATCATCAGCATACTGAATAGATGTGAACTTGGAAGATGCTTTGTACATGTCATTCGTGTAAATGATAATAATAATAATAATAATAATAATAATAATAATAATAATAATAATAATAATAATAATAATAATAATAATAATAATAATAATAATAATAATAATAATAATAATAATAATAATAATAATTATTATTATTATTATTATTATTATTATTATTATTATTATTATTATTATTATGATAATAATAATAATAATCATATCAGTCCATTACATCGGCGTCACCACTGCTGTCTGAAAAGATGATGGTTGCTACTGAAATTGTTATTGGTGATACTGGATGATCTTGGGCGAAGTAGAATTCTGCTTGAAGGTCTTGGTCGCTGGACCCCTGTGGCTCTTGGCCATACGGGTAACACACAGTTATATATATATAGGGGGCGTGGGATCATACCAGTCTATTACATCGGCGTCACCACTGCTGTCTGAAATGATGATGGTTGCTACTGAAATTGTTATTGGTGATACTGGATGATGTTGGGCGAAGTAGAATTCTGCTTGAAGGTCTTGGTCGCTGGGCCCCTGTGGCTCTTGGTCATACGGGTACCACACAGTTCCATTACTGGTCTGGGTGGTGACATCTAGACATCTTGGTGTGTGGTTGGTTGGTGGGGCTGAAATACGCGTTACGTGTAGGTGGAGCTTCAATCGGTGGGCACTTGCAATGGAATGGCCGTTTGGTCTTGATATCTTGATCAAACGTACAGGGACAGTGCCATTATGACGTCGAGCATGAAGGAAATGTTTCAAGCGGTAACTATCATGTATGGATGCACAACAAGAATATTGATGAAATTTCTTCACCACAAAACCAATGTGACCCCTCATACGTCTTTGGTACCTTAGTTTCGTGGCATAGTAAATATTTGTTGTTGGATTATCACTGGCTAATTGTACTTACTCAATTTCTCTGAAAATGCAAACTTCTCCACTCTGGCGACATGATCTGTCACAAGACACTCACAAGACACTCACAAGACACTTGGAGGACGTAAGGTGGGAACTGGGGAGCAGCAAGCTGGACAAAACCTTGGGTAATGTTCTATGTAGTTTGAATCAGACGCTAATTCTTAAGTGTCACTAAGGCAAAGCATGCGTGGTAGATCCTTATAGGTCTATAATGTATAGAAAGTATGCACGACATGCAACATTAATCTGATAGCATTCTGTTTGGCCAATATGGTGTGACATTATTTGGATCCAGTCCAGGAAAAACTGGTGCCGCAGGATGTGCTGGGTTATATTCCGTGAACATGAAAGGCACACCAAATATCACAGCTGCCATAGTAAATCTTGGAATAATTTGGAATTCTCTTAATACAGCGCTATTGTCACGCATAGTTTAATAAATAAAAGTAATATGTAGTAGAGAAAATTCACTACAGTAAAATTTGCCGGGTCAAAAGCTTTCCTCAGCATGCTCTGGGCGTCATGGTCAGATTGTGTACAGGAAAGAAGTTCACCTAGATTATCCTTACTTGGTAAGGGTTAACACCAAATTGATAAGTTTTTAATATTGGCCTTTCACCATCACTAATGAGTTTTCTTTTTCCTTTTCTTCTTTTTTTTTTTTTTTGAAGTGGGGGATATCCTCATATTCTCTCTTTTGTACACGTCACTAGTATCCAAAGGATCCACAGTTATTGTACATTTACACAGCAGAGGTGTTATATAAGTCATATTTAATTTAGTCTACATTTATGAACATCATGCCAAAAAATATTTGTCTTGTCAACTCTTGAGTTACCTCTTCCTTACAATGCAGACTTCAGTGTGAATTTCCTTGGTACTATTGCGTTATTTCTTCAGAGAACCATATGTACACTTGCAAACTGCCCTATCTAGGTATTGGTACTGATTCATTGCAACATTGCAGGCATGTAACCTATAGTTTCTGCCACTTTCAAACAGCCTAAACAGTGCTGTGAGTGATGTGTTGCGGCACGATCACGGAATAATTTTAGTTTTTCTGCCCAATCCATGAAGATTATGGGATTCAATCCATATGGCTACAGGGATACGCTCAAAATGTTTGATGTTATGGGTCCAAAACAATTTTCTCATTTTTTGGCCATAGTGAGGCATTACCACTTATATCTTAGATGTTTGCCCGCAAAATATATTTCCGCCACATATTCCTCTAAGAGAAACGGCTATATCAGCAGAAAATCAGTGACAGCGATCTGATATCAATATCGAGAGAGAGAGAGAGAGGAGAGAGAGAGAGAGAGAGAGAGAGACAGAGAGAGAGAGAGAGAAAGGGTCATGTCGTGTAGGCAGGGGCGTTGGCCCATCCCCCAATCCATTTGTAAATAGGGCAAATGAAATGAAGCGCCACGTATGCCTGCTCGGTATGACGTCATCAGTAAGCACCATGGTTCGGTAACCATACTGCTTCGAAATTGACAACATCATAAAGGGCCAACGTATGATCGCAGCAATGAAAGACACGGGAAAACGTTAGCAAAGGAAAACAAAACATGAGTTTCATATATTAACAAGATGTTTATTGGAATATAAAGTTTTGTTAGACCAACCGCTACCAGCAAATGCCGAGAGCGGCGACGATCACAGAAATTCGGTTTCAGTTACGGCCTGATGTGAACAAACTCAACGCAACAATTCCCACAGATGCAACTACTGTATCTGGGGACATGAAAATAAGAGATTGTCGTATGCCTTCCAAATATGCAAGATGACGTGCAACAGAACTGCTTCTTCCAGGCAAGAAGCCAAGGTGAGAGTGAAGTGTTATGCTCAGCTAATCTAGAAGGCAAGCTTGCCTGTGCACTTTTCAACCATACGAGTGGTGTGCATGTCCACAAGTCATACTTAGCGTACACATATCAACTTGGTCAAGGTGGCAAGGGATGTGTTATACATGCTAAACACTTGAGGTGATAGTGCATCTATGCAGATAAGCTTTTTTATCAATACTAGTGAAAGCAGTGGTGTCTATATGCCGTGATCTTTAATGAGGAAAATAAAATAAACAGGTAACATTTCTAAAGATAGATTACGTATAATTTAATCCCAATTCAGATTACATGGCTTCTTTATGGGTTATGTCATGTTTATTTATCATGATTTTCCAGTTTTGGTCATTTTATTTTTATTATTATTTTTTTATTTTATTTTATTTGGGGGGATCTCTATATTAAGACAGACGCTGGTGGGGTTACTATTCATTTAGGGCATCTGTTTAGCTGACAGAACTTTTACGTCATCTTTATTTCCCCATTTATACCACCAAAATCTATTTTTAGCTTTTTGGTTTTCTCATCAAGAGTAAAAAGGCTACTCTGCAACTTCTGTAGCATTTTACTTTTTTTTTTTACAGAGACGTCCAAATGTTTATTGCCAATCCTAATTTTATAACATTTTTAGTGTCATAGTAATGTCACTTCAGTATGATAAAATATGCGTCATGAGCAGAGCCCCCCCCCCCCCCCCCCCCCAGCCACAGCTTTGTCCCCCTTTTTTCTGAAACTGTCCCTTTGGGTCTAAGGGGATATTATTACGTATAAGTTGTCAAATATACATGTCAGTTGTAATGCTAAAGTCACTTTCAATCATTAACATTGATTGAATGGTGTCATCTACAAAGTGAAAAAGAGACTACCTTTACCGACGGAGCGGGGTTAATTCGTTGGTGCTAACAGAATATTTACAATGATATTGAACGACATAATGTTCAATGATCGTCAGCTGTCCAAGTGGTAAGAAGCGATGGGGAAAACTACGTTCAACTTAAAGCCGCCTATAAATCACTACTCTCGCGATATTCTAACTCATCTTTTACATACATGTCAGGTAAACAAACGTAAGTACACAGTCATAATTCTAAGCTCTGCTCCTCCTTCCACTAAAACTGGACAAAAATAGATCAGTGGAATAAACCTAAATAGAGCGTAAGGACATTTACACATTTCATATATATACATATATATTGTCACCAAGTAGTATCAGCTATTTGCATTACCGTATTGACAAACAAACTAACTGTCACATGCATATTGGCATTTCGAGAATTGTACTGATAATAGATGTTATTTGGAATCTACCCATTTTACAAAGAACAGCACAAAAAAATGAAATACATGTATTGTCTCCACACCTGTGACCAAATACACACACACACACACACACACACACACACACACACACACACACACACACACACACACACACACACACATCTTTATATATATATATATATATATATATATATATATATATATATATATATATATATATATATATAACGGACCTGCCTGTTAAGTATAATCTCTGTCGGATATATTCCCAGGTGCCCATCAGTCGAGGATTCCTAATTCACAACAACTGCAGGAATCAACAGCAGCTTTGTCTATTTTATTAGCAATCAAGATACATGTATCGTGTTGACCCACAAACAAGGAAGACAATGCACTCAAGTTGATACAAAAAAGGATAACCTCGCAATGTCACATGACACAAAGCATAAACAAAACAAATCTGGAAGTCTCAACACTACAATTTCGATGATGAAAGGTAACTTGCTGTAAATGTACAATGTTGGGAAATGGACTTTTTTTTAACATAATGCATTACACACCTTGTCTGCACTTTAATTCCTCAAAACCACGGATAATTGTTTGCCTGTTTCAATGCCCCCCCCCCCCCCCCCGTACTCATGGGTCAGTTAACAGACAGAGGTCTGTTCAGGAGTGTGAACCTCTGACAAAGATCCAAATATGCACACATACAACACAATGTCCCTGGGATCAAGTAATCTTTATTTCAAAAATATATGTGTGCGTCTCTCTCTCTCTCTCTCTCTCTCTCTCTCTCTCTCTCTCTCTCTCTCTCTCTCTCTCTCTCCTCTCTCTCTCTCTCTCTCCTCTCTCTCTCTCTCTCTCTCATCTCTCTCTCTCTCTCTCTCTCTCTCTCTCTCTCTCTCTCTCTCTCTCTCTCTCTCTCTCTGTCTGCGAGGTATTTCAAAGTTGCCCACAAGTAACAGCAATGGTGACATCATATCAAAATGTTTCTGTTATGTTTCACTTTGTGCTTGCACAAATAGCCATGCATACAGCACAACAAAAGCAACATATGGTAAGGGCGAAGATGATGAAACTCGTTGTCAGCAGCCAAAACGTAAATAAGTAAAGTGTGTCATTGCAGTATTTAGGTTTCGTGGGGTCCAGCGATTGGAAATCATTGTATATTCGGTACACCCACACACAACCTGAAAAAAAAAGATGAGATGACTCTATACATGGACTTTTTTCCGCATTCCATGAAAAAAGTATTATATATACATACATATCACACACACACACACACACACACACACACACACACACACACACACAATACTTAAAACATCAAGCTGAAAAAAAAAAACAATTTGTATAGTTTTTAACATCGCAGACAGACAATGCATATCAATCATTTTACTTGAAGACAGCGCATGAAAACAACCCGAATGTATAAATACGCATGGAAACTTCTTAAGGCACTAATTTTCTCCGAGTGGAATACTGCTCTCTGAGCAAACATACATGTGTTCACAACACCATACTGGTACATATATCTCATGAATTGTGTTGTCAAATTTAATGTACTGAATAAGTCTGTTTTCTCAAAATGAGACCTTAATTTGCTGCCCTCTGTTTGTGTCCAGGTTGAATGTAACGGCACAAATCAAGCTTTAACGTTGACCACAGCACATTCCATATGGATTGGCAAATTTCTCTATTCTATGTGTTTTTTATTTGACTACCTTTGGTCAATTATTGCGCAGAGTTTGTTGCAAAATTATAAATTGAATTGTGCCTTTCGTACATGTCGGATTAAAAAAGATACAGGCTGTTTAGTTGGACTTTCTGTTACAAATTTTGAACTATCATACTCGCAGAGTATTCAGTGACCCCACCATTTTCATTTACACAATGTATTCTGGGAAACAAAATCGAAAGAAGTCTCCCGATGGCACCACATGCAACATTTATTTTTATAAGTGGGGCTACCTAAGTGACGACTTTCCCGTCTGGTTCGGAATCAAATGCACGTATTGTCCCGTTAAAATACTACATACCTGCTATAAACCAGGCTGTTAAAAAAGTATCAAGTATACCCAGGATGGGACTACTTTTATTTTTCTTCTCCTCTGAATCATCAGAATTCTCTTCGTCTCCCACTTCGGATTTGTGTGCTTTAGCGGAAAGTATTATATTTAACGTTACGCGACACAATGCACCACATCCACCTACGATCAGGTAGATAGGAATGAATCGCTCCCTTGGACAATGATGAAAAAATATTCCACCTGCAAAAATGCCATACGTTTGTCATTAGAACACAGAATCCTCACATAACAGGTAAACCCAAAGAAGGAAACACGGAAATGAACAAGTACCCCACCCCTCTTTTCTTAAATCCATGCACACACTACGGGGGGCGGGGGGTGCTGGTCTGATTTAATTATGAGCTTTTGCTTGCGGCAAACAATTGTGTTTTTGACAGAACTGCTACCCTTTGCAATCAGTATACCAAACAGGGAAAATCAAATTGTTTGGCAACCGTTAAATCGTAAGTACTAAAAAAAAACTCCGAGATCTCACAAGTTTTGTCTTGATTCTATCACGCCTATAGACCGATCGAAAGCAAAGTGTATCATGTACTCAATTGTCACCTCCAGATTAATCTTCCTGATTATCTAATATGTCTTGTTCATATTTTGTTTTAATTCTTTCATCACTATTTTGTACTTTATTGACAATACCAGTAACAACATGTATTTCTTCTGGTCAGTTAGTTGTATTTTTTTCTGTCTAGTGAAGGAGAAAATGTTGGACTATATAAAATGACTCTTTCTGAAACGCAATAGTGGTCACTGTGACTTTCTTAAAGCTGACGATGCATCTTCACGTCACACTTACCAATGGTGATCATGCTGATTGGGATACAAATATATAAAGCAGATGATATCACCAGACAGCCTGAAAAAGTGAATAAATACTTCTGCGTATAACATTGCTAGGAGGACATCATTATAACCTGCAATCACAGGGAAATGCAGATCTCCACAGGCAAATGGGATTCCTGTTACACATGAGCACACTCATGTTGCCCTCTGGTGGGAGCCGAAAGAACACATGAATTAAAGCAATAACTGTCTTGGTTCTTAGATTTTCTTGACGGAAGATCATAATCATATTTCTGTACAGTTTTGTCTTGGTGTAGACTGCATGTAACTTAAATAAGACCAAACCACGGCCAATGAATTTTGAGGAAAACGGTGGCAATTGCAATGGGGACAAGGCTTTTCTGTACACTTTCTTGGTGATTGGCTACAAATATCTGCCCTCCGTTTGCAACTTTTTGTTTCTACTTACTTTGGCTTAGTGTGTGAAAATGAAGGAACGTTTCACTTTGTGGAAAAGTTATGTGATTTTGTCGAATATAATCTATCTGCAGGACAGAGAACTTGAGAGATTTAAATCATTTGAAAAACGGAAAATTTCCCGCCTAATCGGGAGACGTGGTACCTCTGTTTAACCAAAAACGCGTTAGATAATGAGCAAATCATTTACCTACGCTGCAACACAATATCGTCACAACCTTATTAACCAGGTCTTTATTCCCAGTCGACTCTTTCCCCGCCCGTCTTACGCGCCCAATGATGGAGCTGTATGAAGGGGGCGGGTGGCTTGGGGCATCATACGGCGGCGGATCCGTCGTGGTGCCTGCACATGACGTCACGGCATTGCTTGTCGAATTTAATGACGTGCGACTGTAAGATGGCGGAGGACTAGCCGGGTGCGGGATCTCGTTGTTGTTCGGTTGCCTCTCTGTATCTGCATTACGCGATATTGTCGCAGTAATTAGTAGACGTGGGTCTGTATCATTGGACGTTGCGTTTGTTACGGTGGAATGTTGAGAATGTGACTGGGTCCCTGCAAAATAAAAAATGAAAAACGGGAAATTTCCGGCCTAATCGGGAGACTTGGTACCTCTGTTTCACCCAAAACGTGTTAGATAATGAGCAAATACATAAATTTTAAGATCCACTCCAGGCGCCATTTACCTGCTCTTAGATAACGCGTCTTCCTACACAATGATTTTAGTTCCTAAAATACGGTAGTGACTCTTCACCTGAAGTTCCAAGGCAAACCCATGTTAAGGAAACCGACTTGAATGTGCTCTTCGTGCACATGTATGCTCATTTATATAAGACTCTCTTTCCCCTCACGATTCTTGCTTGTTCTTGTCCCAAAGAGAAAGTAGTTACCTATCTTGTCTTGATTGGGAATGGTCTCCCGATATCTATAAAATCGTTTCTCCATGGTTATTGTCACTACGAAACGCGATAAAGAAAGAAAGAAAGAAAGAAAGAAAGAATTAAAATTTACTCATGCTACAGATAATTCCTTTAATTTAGTCTAGGCTGTACTTCCATTCCGACACAGCGGTGCTGAACCCCCATGTTTCATTTTTGTCCACACGCGGACACACCAGTAACAGATAAAGGTGTAGCTTTAAAGTTCCTATTTATTTATTTATTTGTTTGTTTGTTTGTTTGTTTGTTTGTTTGTTTGTTTGTTCGTTCGTTCGTTCGTTCGTTCGTTCATTTATTCATTCATTCATTCATTCATTCATTTATACAGGGTAGCCCTGATCAGCACTCAGGCCGCTTTCCATAGCGGCCCTGACAAAGCTTAAATATTTAGGGATCAATGGTATTGAACCTTGCTGGTTTAGAGACTATTTATCCGAGCGGACCCAATGCGTCCAGTTCAAGGAGGAATTGTCTGACCACTTGGAAATAGCCTATGGTGTCCCACAGGGATCAATACTAGGTCCTCTACTTTTCGTCATTTTCATAAATGACCTTCCCTCTGTTATTACAAATAGTAAGGTTGTATTGTATGCTGATGACACTGCTATTCTCTTTGCTGCTAAATCGGTTCTTTGCATCCAGAGAACATTAAATATTGAAATGTTTAATGCAGCTAAATGGATGAACGACAACCATCTCACCTTGAACATTCAAAAGACGGAGTGTATTTTATTAGGAACTAGTAGGGAACTTCGAAAAAATGATCAACTGAATATATGAGTAGACGGGAAACAAATTGAACAGGTCGACTACTTCAAATATTTAGGTCTATGGTTTGACAAGCAGATGTCATGGAACAAACATGTTGAAAATATTTGCAAGAAAATTTCACAACGTCTTTGTATTCTAAGGAGAATATCCCCATTTGTGTCAAGAGATTCAGTATTACTCCTGTACAGTTCTCTGATATTACCACTTTTTGATTACTGTGACGTCGCATGGTCTGACTGTTCTACAAAAAACCTGGACATGCTACAAAAGTTCCAAATTCGAGCAGCCAGGATTATACTTTCTAAAGGTCGTAGAATGAGAATTAGGGACATGTTTAAGAAACTACATTGGACTAATTTAAGGGCCCGGCATCAATATCATCGAGCTATTTTCATGTTTAAAGTTGTAAATGGCAAAACTCCTACCTACTTGAGTGATGCCTTGAAAGTAGCGTCGGAAGTCCATGGGCATCTTACAGGGCAAAGTAAGGCTAATCTGACAGTCCCTAGCACACAAGGCAAGTCAGGTCAAAGAGCGTTTAGGTTTACCGGTGCCATGATTGACCATGTTCAACTTTGATACACGGGTGACTCATGGGTTGTTCTCACCAGACAGTGCGGTTTAAAAAATGGATGTGTATAATACTTTTATTCACATTTTATTTTAAAAACTCACTGCGCCTTCAATCATCGCTTTCCGTTCATTTCCGACTCCTACAAGGCGCCAAAGGCTTCTGACGTCACAAACGGAACACCGCTGGCTGACAGGGAAGAGTCCGACCACGCTAGCGAGCCATGGCTGTCAAGTATCACTTGCTTTAAACATATTTTATTCCCCCTTTATCAACAGGATTGTCTTCTTCTGACCAGAGGGGTCAATATAGCGCCTTGCCCTTCTCCCCAAATGTTTTATTTTTTTGAGTAAAATATCTTTAAACCAACAGGATTAAAAAAATTCATGTAGAAATATTCATTTTCGTCCCTGTTCCGGCCCTGGATGGGTTGGTGTGTTGCTGTTAATTGTAGTAATACAAGTTCTACAGCTTGTTTTCATTCCCCAAAAGACCCGAAATTACGAAGGGCGTGGACCGGCACAGTCAAGATTTACAGGCACAAGTGGCAAGACCCTGGAGACCGATCTAACCCATGTAGCGAACACTTTGTGGAAAGCGACTTTGATTTGTCAAATATGACGATGTTAAGGATATGTTTGGCAAGAATATGCTGCTGTTCTTGCCAAACACGGTCCCATCACTGGCCAATGGAAGGATTCAGGGAACTGGCCAAATTAAGCATTACTTATAAAACCATTTTGTTTGTTTGTTTGTTTGTTTGTGAAGCCATACGTCAGTAGTTACCGAGAAATGCAAATTTACCTAACCGGAGAGCTGCGAACATGCGATAACGCACGCGCCTCCGTTGCGCACACATTCCACGCAATGCCTGGTACCGTTAAGTGCCTGTTTATTTGGCAATCTGTGTCACAATTATATTCATGAGGAAAAAAGGGAAAATACCCCTTGACATGAGAAACCAGCATGCTGAAAGGACATCATGGCTCAAATGTGCGCCAAATAGCATAAAAACTCAACTGTCAATGGATTCCTTGTTGTTTCGTGGAGACAACACATCCAAGTGGCATATCCTTTTCAAGATGTTATATTGATACAAAATAAAGAACCAAGTAAGGGAGTAAAGGAGTAAATAGAGTTAATGTAACAGCGTATATATATATATATATATATATATATATATATATATATATATATATATATATATATATATATATATATATTGAAATTGCCTCCTCCACCTTTGAACAAAGATTTCTCAAAATATATTTGACTTACATATTTAATGAAAAACATAATCAGTTCCCTCATATCCAATAAGAATCTCAAGGTAAATATTAAAAATGTAACTTAAGATTGTATACTTTGTTTATTTATTTATTTATTTATTTATTTATTTATTTATTTATTTATATATTTATCTATTTATTTATTTATTTATTTATTTATTTATTTATTTATTTATTTATTTATTTATTTATTTACTTACTTATTTAATTAATTAATTAATTTATTTGTTTAATTTATTTATTTATTTTTTCATGTAGTTTAATTATAATTTTTGATTGCTGATATTGACTTTCTTTACATGGGTTTTGAAGATCCGAAATAAAATACTTCTGTAATGTAAAAGGTGCAAGGCTAGACATTTCAGTAGAGATGGTACTAACCAGTCTGTTGGGCGGGGTCCTCATACTGGTACGGCGGGGGAGCTTGGTCAGATATTGGCGCCTGGAATCAACAATGGTAAGAATAAGGCACATTCAGAACTGATTACTCGATTCCTGATGCCCAAAACGGACAGAGCTATTTTTGCCCTGGGGTCATATTCAAACTGAAAATCCTTATAAATCAGGAATTAGTGCTTATAAAAAGGAAGGATCTGATAATTTAGCAACAGGCTGGAACGGCTGCTGCACTTATTTTGCAACACTTTTTTTTAAAAGTGGGGCTATGGATAGGTAGGTACCTCCCGGAAATCACCGGGTCAATCATTTTGTAGTGTCCTGAGCACCAGATAACAGATGTCTAACTCACTGAAATTCATTGTGGGGGTCATACATTTATGTCATCAGGTCACCCCTTGAAGCGCTTTCAGGTAGCAAGTCGCCATATTCCCATCTGTGGCCTCAAAAGAGCATGAAGTTGAAATTATTTAGCTGTCGGAGGGCTGCCTTTAGTCCAGCAGTGAAATCCCATAACGCTACTACAAGTCATAGGAGGGAGGCAGGACGTACAGGGAATCCAAACAAATAATGCATTTTGTCATGTTTATTGCTCTGGCAACAAGGTCATCAACAAGCACATCTTGTTCCGATTGACTCATAAATGGAACTAAAATGTATCGTATATTTGAAAAGGATGTCAGTTGATAATGTGCATGTATGTAGCGTATTAAAGGATACAAATGCGTTTGATATATTTGATTTAAACATATTTATATATACTGGATAGCCCTGTAGTACAAATAGTTGACTAATACAATGTGTTCTCCAGACACGGCGAGACAAACAGAAGGTATGTATAACGCAAATCAGACAGTACAAACTTTGTAACCATACGTACCACCTAATAAAACCCCTCAACCCTATCTTGACTGCCAGCAGTTTCAATTTGGACATTTTTACCGTTATGTTCATGTATGTAAGAGGTAGGGGTAAGATTAATTGATACAACTCAAATTAACTTGAGACAAATCTTCTAATTTGTATAGTATTGGTACATTATAAGTTCATGTTATACACATAAATCTGCCATATATATATATGTATATATATATATATATATATATATATATATATATATATATATATATATATATATATATATATATATATATATATATCGTAAACGTTATGCATATATGCGATTTTTGCATTCACGAAATCGTACTTAAAATTAAAATATATAGCAAGATCTGGCACATACAACACAACATAATTATATCAGACTTTACTGATATTGATACGGAAGACCTCGAACAAAGATTAACACAACATTATTTGGTCCACCAGTATGAAGCAGAACAAATAATCCTCATTAGTTCTAAATATATTGTATAAATTAACTCCCTGCACAGAGTTGGTAATCGTAATAACATTGGATTCATGAATATACATGCTGATATCGGCCACATTTGTAGTTTGACGTTACTTATGTGTTCCTGTATCATGAAACAGACGAATTTGTCAAAGAATTGATCTGTATACAAAACATGGATTAACATGATATTTACATTCTAATGTGATCATACCGTGCAAGTGAAATGTATGCCATGTTACAATGTTTTGCACTGTTAACAACATGTATCTGTGATGTATAGCCAAACAACACTGAAAAACCACCTGGATCAAGTAGATTCCTTAACGTGTGGCCCACGTGACAAGAACATTTACATGATAGGTTTATTTCCTGTTGGCCTCAAGTAGCTTAATTCCTGGGCCACATGTTAAAATTGACACCAATTTTGTCAAAAGCGCCCGTGCCTACAGAAAAAAAAAAAACAATTTGAAACCACTTTAATTTCTTCAACGTGTTTAAACAGCACAAATTGCTTTTAATGATAGTGAAACCAAAGTAAACACAGCCGTGGTACATACCAGTCTGGAAAAGAAAAATATCCCTATATATTTATAACCACGAGTGCTTTGCCGCAAGTTTCACCCATATTATTATTTCTTTTTTTTTTTTTTTTTTTTTTTTCATTTCCTTAATTATATCACCATTTCTTAATACCTTTCCTTTTGTTTTATCTAGTTTGTCTGAGCCAAGTTATGTGAATATCTCTTTTCGGACGCGAATTAACTTTTGAGGCCAGAAGGTTATTGCTGACCATTCGCCCAAATCGTCTGCATACTTTAGGCTGCTGACACTTGTGAAAGATTCGTGAATAAATAACTGTTGAGAGCCTTGTAATTCGTTTTCGTTAATTTATAAAAAAAAACTTGAATGAATAGTAAATGAGAAAGGCCTTAAGGGGCTATCTTGCCTTGTGCCTATTGTACTCTAGAAAGGTCTGTATATCCCTCTGATGTAAAAAACGCCTCATGGTCGTTTATTATACAAAGGTAGTTTGTTATACATAGGGGGAACCAGTTAGAACATTCTTTCATGCAGGCACCCAGTAATAGGAGAATACCAAAGCAAGCAATTTAAGGCACAGTCAAATGCCCGAGAAAGGTCCACAAAAATGCAATAAGCCAAGTTGACATATCGGGCTCTGTGTGGGAGAGAGGTCAGTAGGGACAGTGAGTGGCCTTCCGCATTAAACTTGTCAAGTTACCATAATAACCAGAATCAAAATCCTTGTTTTTATCAAATTTAGGCCCAATTTTAGTGAAAATAGATAAACAATACAGCCGATTGATAATAGCAGAGACAAGGAAAGCACTAAATACACAATTCTTCCATCCATATCAATTCTTCCCCTTGTTGTTTGTTTCAGGACAGCTAAGACACCAAAAAACTTTGCATGGCCGATTTTGAAATTTTAACGGTTTTTACAAGATGGATGTCCTTTCTATTAATTTTCAAAATTTCGAGCTTTCAACTAAAGTATAAATATGAGCAAAACGCCAAAAAACACACAGCCATGTGGACATCCGAACGTCCATGTGTCATTCTTTTGGTTTTCAGCCGCCAAACGGAACAATGCCACCCGTCAATCATACTTAACAGCCTGTCACGTGGCTGCAGGTAGCAACGGCCCATGGCAAAAGGAGAGTGGTATCAGGGCGGCAATGCGAAATAAGGCAGCATGCCGAAAGTATGTTTGTGGGCAGGGAAAAGATGCAAACATGCTAACATATTATAGCCCTAGTGGTTTACTTTATAGTTATCTTGCTTGTTTTCCGTTCTAATGAAGGGAGCCTTTAAATGTTCAAGAGGAGCGGGAATCGTCAGACGATGTCCCTTCAAACTTCAAAGGCCGTGCCGCGATGGATTACCCCAGTGGTCCTTCACACCAAAGACAGGCGGGGAAAAAAACTGACACCCTAATCAAAAATACCCACGTACATAATAATATTTTATCGGAACCGAGGGATGAGGCAATAAAAGTACAAATAATCACATCGAAATAAACATAAACGTGAACAGCAGAGGAAACACACAAAATAGCATCACAAAGCTCAGGTTGGAAAGAGAAATGAAACTCATTGAGAAAACAACTGCAAAATAATGAAGGGCTAACTGAGTAAAGTGTGAAGACAAGTCTAACAAGCTAACTACATAAAGTATACAGATAGGAGACGAGTATATACAATGAAACACTATCCCTAAAAACGGGATGAAGAGGTAGGGGGCGGAAGACCAAACCCGCCATCCGTACGCTGACCACGAGCGGCCGCAGGCCACCCCACTGAAGCAAGGCAACACAACTTTCGTTGCCACGCTTGGGGTCACGGGGCCGGAAGGGCCGCCTCCATGACGTCACACTTTGAAACCAGACTGTCGCTGTCGCCGTTTGACAGATCGCTAAATAATGTTTTCCGTACTTCAAAGGCTCTTTTATTCATGTGATTGGCCAAGAATTGATTGACAACCTCCCCAAATGTTCAGGGACGATGTTTGCTACGTTTTATACAAATATCAGCTCAACTTGAGCAAATGGTATTGTTTCAGAGGCAAATGATCAACATCAAAGGCCTTTGAAGCTTTTTTCCTCAGAAAGGATAATAGCACGAGAGCCCCACCTAAGAATGGTTATTCCAAGAATACGGCTGGGCGAAATTGAATCCGGTTGACGGCTTTTGATACTTTGATGTCTGAACTGCAAAAACAATCCAGCGATTTTCGAAGTTTTGCTTCGTTCTTTTTCTATGAAACGAAGAAAGTTAACATCCTAAAAATCGAAGGGAAAATTGAAACGTCAAACTTTGAGGATGGATAACAGAAAAATAAAACCAAGCATAAAAAATCGCAGGATCGTTTTTTGTCGCCCATATGTTAGGATTAAGATCCAAGTGTAATTATGATTTTATCACAAATAATTAGTGACTTATATCGACATTTATGGGATGGATGCTTTGCGGTCAACTTTCAATTGTTTATTCAATAATTAACATCACAGACACCCAAATACTGGACATATAAATTCTTTGGAGTATGACGAGTACAGACATATATGATATGTTATCCTAACGCAAATACATTTTGAGCTAGGACTGACTAAAGTGGGATTTATTTTTGGTGTCTTACCTGTCCTTAACATTCCTATGTTCACAGTTCAGTGAGATAAAGTTATCCCTATGACACGTGGCCCAGAGAGAGCCTGGGCTCAAATGCACATGCTCAGCTGAGATGTCTATTTGGCTTACTGAAACGTCTTCGTGGTCTCAGATAGTAATTATGGGCTGACGTTAACAGGGTGAAGATATGATATACATGAATTATCCAATTTCTGGTAAAAATTACATTACCTGGTTATGTCCTTATTTTTAATGCTCACTTGACCCATGTTTTTGTAAGCAATAATCGCAAAACATTATGAAGACTAGGTATAGACAACAATGATATACCTGCAAAATTCTGTTATGTGTTTCTTGGGTGATTTTTTAATGGGCAGTTGTTGGTTCACATTATTTGTCAGAGCAGACACCTTCTGGTGACAAGATATGAAACAAGTCTGTAAAATATGGTGTGAAAATGCTGCAAAGTCCTCCGACAGGCAAACTGCTAGAGGACTAAAGCAATCCCACTTCCATGTTTACGAGCTTGCCGCGCCATCTTTGTGAAAATGTCAATAATTCCATAGCCTTGGCCTTGTTAATCGTGTTCAAAGGTCACATTATGGTCATGTTATCCTTTCAATTTCGTTCACAATAAAATGTTCTATTGCTCCTTGTAGATATCCCCTTGTTCTCTACTCGTAATAAAGTGTTACAGCGCTGAATATATCCTTAAACTTTACATGTCCCATGTAAATTCGCCACGATCCTGGAGCAATGGAAAGTACCGTTGCCAGTCACGGCGTCCTCGTTATCCCATACAGTTCTTTCCAAATAGCCGCTAGGTGGCAGTAATTGTCATATACAGACGGAAGTACCTGGGCGTCATGTTGATGTTTGCTGTGTGAGTGTTATTTTGTACAGCTTTTTGAGCGGTTCGTCATGATAGAAAAGTGATGAAACCTTTAACTCGAGGGTTGTGTCTGTGCTGGTGGCCCGGTCAGGGTACAGGCACAAACCCCTCGCCGGCGGTATTAATCCCTTAATCCAAACATATAACGATTAGTTCATATATCGATCTCAGTGTGTGCTTGGTTACGACTGTGACTTCAAACAGTCAAATTTATCAAAGATACCAGTTCGGCAAGAGTAACCTATTTCAGGTAACTGCTAATACAAATGTATAAATCCTTGCTGCATAATTTTCAGGCGAACGGGACCTTACCGTACATATGAATGTTTCGTGTCAATCTTACATCAAGCTATTTTAATATATTTTGTTTTAAAACTGTGTATTGATATCTACATTTATTAAGCATCATTGCTTGAGCAATTTCCAAGATAATATAAATAGTTTTGCCCATAACATGCTGACCTCGTTGAAGAAACTTCATCTCCTTTTCCTCTTCATATATATCCTTCATAAAGGTTCTTGGTGAAGTCCAATGACAAAATTGTACACTTTCTTTGTTTTAAAATTACCCAGCAAATAAACGACGTTTATACGTCATATTCCTGTGGTCTTTTGGAAAAAGAATCATTATACATGTAAACCTAGCAGCATTTGGTTCTCTCAATGCCTTTTGAAAGTTCCAAAGGGTGCATTTTAAGGCTGTAACGAACACCGAGGTCCTTATTACCGGCCTCCACACCTAACCACTTGAGTAAAACCACAACTATTTTTATGGATTATTTTGAGTCCCGCTGACTCCTGGTGACATTAAGGAATACCACAACTAAATACTAAAATTTGCCACACATGCATTTTTTTTTCATTTTCACTTAGTGTTTATATATACGTAGAGCTGCAGACAACGACAATAGCAATGGTAAAAATACATCACATATAAATGCAATCAAATAACACGAATTCGCTAGATTTCATAGTGAACGCTTAATGTAACGTCCGATTTTTTTTTTATCTGTTGATTTGAAGTTTTGACATTACTTGGCAGAAATGCACATATCGTTTGTCGCATGTCCAAAGTTGCAAGTTCTAGCGTCACTACAATCTGAAAAAAAAATGAACAGAACACTATCAATAGTAACATGTTACTCAATGGACCGTGTCAACCTTCAGATATTCATTAAAAATAACAGGTATCTGCACCAAAATGGCCTCTTCATATGGACGCATCCATAAAGATCCTTTGTTAATGTTAATCAAACAAAAATTACTTCACTGGATGAACCATTGCGGGCAAAAAGTATCAGAGATTTCCAAAAAAAATCGTCAGTTTTTTAGATACATACAAGTGCCTTTTGGCGATTCATAAGGGGTGTTGCAATCCCAATGGTAGGGTCTTTCATGGGAAAATGAAAGCTCGAAAATGCCCAGTGCACGTGTCCCCCTTTACTTTGACATGCTGGCTGTATAGCCAGGGCCCCAGTAGCATACGTTCTGTGGGATTATGCCATATCTTTTTAAGGGGGTGGGGGGCAATTTTCTGACTTGTTAAAACAAAAAACGAAACTATTTATTACAGGGATGAAGCACAAAAGGTACACTTTAAGCAGTATTCGTGCATTCTATTTTGATTTAACAGATAGGCGAAAATCGACATAACAGTAAAGTGCAGCATATCCAGATTACTTTAATTACTAGGTAGTGGAATAAGCAAGTAAACTGCAAAAAAAACTTATATGACATTCATTAGCATCCCCAACAAAATTTGATCTGGACGTGCTTTTTTCATGCTGATCGAAACTTTGAACTTGTCTACCCAGTGACCGTGAAAAATTTACAATTTTCATCTCCATTGACAGACAGTGTCAATTAGCTAAAATTGGTTAAATGTAAAAACATGCAAATCTTCTGCCGTGACCTTGTCTAAGCCTATGGAAAAAAATAATGAACCAGCCGACCACAATAGCAGTGCACATTGGATTACAGCCGAGAGTACCTCTGAATAATTTCCCAACCACGTGTAGCGCCATCAAAGATGCGGAGCTGCTTGAATTTACCATATTGGCGTAATTAGAGCACTAAGTTGTATTGTATCACTGTATGAACCGCTGATAAACCACTGAAAACGAAACCAGCGATCTGGATGCTCCAATGCGAGACGAGAGCCCCTGATGGGCTTTGTTTACAGATGCGCTTTGAATTTCAGCACCAACGAGTCATGCATAGGAAGGTCAAACATCTTACAACCTCAAGTTAAAGACTTAAAAAGTTGACATTCAATGGTTTGAAACACATTTATACGATTCAGTTATCACAAAAACGTCCTTGCTTGCTTGTTCCTAATTCCAAAACCCCTATCGAGTCCCCCTTGGTAATGTTTTGGAGGAATGACTGCTTCGCATTGTGATTGGCTGGAAATACGATGGCTGCCACATGACAGCACTTTTTTCGGTATTCAAATTTAATTTTCTATCACTTTTTATCACGCTATCCACCTTTTCTGGATGACTAATACAATAATATTAACGTATCCATGCATATTGCATTTATAGTTTCGAAATTTCGTTAATCACCTCAGCGTGTGTGCGGCCGTCACACTGTTTACAAAGCTATGCTGGTAACCAGAAGTGCAATGATTGACAGGCGGCCGGGTTTAAGGAATGTTACGTACAGCGATAAAAATGATATAAATTAAAGCCAGTTTCACGAATATAGTCTGATAGATTAGCCATTTCACTACTTCGTAGGGCGGTCACTTGGTTGCGGGAAATTTTCATTTACTCCCCTCAACGTCAAATCACTTCGGTATGTGAAGAATGTAGGTCGTCGTCAGACGTGACGTGTGCATGTAAACAATGATCGATTTGGTGTAGATTTGACACCTGAACATATGAAATACACGCGTAGTCAGTTATATTCGGGGCGTTGCATAATGGATTGTGTCATATATAGATAGCAAAGAGTGTTTGGGGGCCATAATATGGGTCCAAGTTTCAGGGGGCGTGGCTTCATATTTTCGGGAGTTTTTTAAATAAGGTTTAATAAAGAATGATAAAGAATGAAGACTTCTGAATATGGAATATATCCTGATATTTTTTACAGAATACATGTGTGGAGATTATACTAGCGCAAGATTGGTAATTTTACCTGGCAATTTGCCATTATATATATATATATATATATATATATATATATATATATATATATATATATATATATATATCCAGTTTTACATAAATTACATTTCACATAGAGTGTTTCTATTCATACACCATTTTGCCATACAGCTTAGGCAAAGCCCTGTGCTCAATATAGTGTACAGTTACACTATGTTAAAGATGTATATATCTGTGATGTTATATCTACTACCACCATCATCATCGTTTTCGTCGTAGTCGACGTCTTCGTCCTCGTCTTTGGTGTACTCTGCGTTTCAGCTTCCAAATTATTTCTCTCACAAAAAGTGCCAAGGTCACCATATCCATAGAAGTAATGCTAAATTGAACAAACAGTGAAGAGAGCTCCCAGAATCGCCCGTTGCTTTTTTAAATGCTTGGCGCAAAAAGTGTAGATATAAGCTGCATCTTATTTTTGAATTCTAGCTCCGTTAGGATGAACCTTCTATTGCGGGGTTGAGGACCAATTGGCTCAGCATAAAAAACTGCATCAGAAATACATAATTATGCAATAGCGTTACGTTTAATTACGCATTTGTTTTGCGTTTTCTCATTCTGGACATCCGTATCCACGAAGGCAATGATGAAGTTACGCCTAAGGTGGGCAAAATTAATAAAACTGATGGCCATAACAAGGTACTAATTTGGCTATCCCACTTCCTTCATTTAAAAAAATTAACAAAATAAGAAAATAAAATAAAACAAACAAACAAAAACAAAAACAAAATAAAAAAAAAAGAAAAAACGGATAAACAAACAAATAAAACCAAACCAGACAAAACAAACAAACAAAATATATAAGAAAAGAATTTTCTTTTTAAAAAGGAACCATACATGACTGGTATAAAAGGGGAGAAAGCGGTTGGGGCACGTTTGTTTACAATTGGCACCGTACAAATACCTGAAATGTTAGATAAGGCATAGTGA
The DNA here is from genome assembly GCA_964020975.1 of Hermodice carunculata. Classification (NCBI taxonomy): domain Eukaryota; kingdom Metazoa; phylum Annelida; class Polychaeta; order Eunicida; family Amphinomidae; genus Hermodice; species Hermodice carunculata. Next base: position 59,919,930 of record OZ026618.1, on the reverse strand, counting down.
TGGACAACAACTGAACATTTGTTTGAAAATATTTAATCGAGTAATGTGCAGATGATGATCGAGACTAGTTGCATCGTAAGTAGTGTCATTCAGCGCGGTGGTTGTAATACCTCAGACTAAAACAATTCTCGATTGCGTACAGTCGTGCAAAAACCAAAAAAAGTTGAGTGGGGAAAATATGTTTGAATGCCATGATCCACACGCTTGACTGCAGACGGTGCAGAACAAAGTACTGTTTGAGGCATGATCCCGAAGTTAGGAACTAAAGTCCACCAGTATTAAGAGAATATCAGTTTTTTTTTTCTTTTTCTTTTCTTTTTTTTTTTGACTACGGAACAGCCGGGTCTTGAGCCAGTTATGTTCGGCGCAATCGCCTGGCCCGAAACGGGGACGGCACAAATCATGTCATTCAGTCTCTGTGCAAACACAGACGTTTTGTTTTGTCCTCAAGTACTTAATTATTTTATTCGTTTAATGGTCATCTATCTATCTATCTATCTATCTATCTATCTATCTATCTATCTATCTATCTATCTATCTATCTATATATCTGTCTGTCTGTCTGTCTGTCTGTCTGTCTGTCTGTCTGTCTGTCTGTCTCCGTCCGTCTGTCCACCCATCGACCCATCCATGCATCCATCCATTCAATTATTTATAGTTACGGGGTCAAATTTCGAACATTCCCCTCTTATGGTGATAATCATTGCATGATTACAATGTCATAATCACAATATATATATATATAATATATCGGAACGAATCCTTTGCATCCTTACCTCACTAACGTTAATTTGGTACTGTCCTGCAGTTGTCATTTTGGTGATTTGTCGAGAAAAATGTCGCTAGCAGCGTTATTCCGCCATGTGTACTTCTAACAGGCTAAATAGCAACACGCACCAACATGTGGTTCCTAAGATTATTACGTAATCCAAAAAGGTGCCTGACCTTTCGACAGGCACATGCAGCCGAAATGTACACCATAAAACAGATGGACCATTGCCAACAAAATCAAGGTGACCAATGAACAATGCAACGGATTGCTGAAACTTTACAAACTCTCAATTAAAGCTTGTCGAGGTTAGTCACCGTCTATGACGACGACCGGAGAAGATTATCGTAACAGGAGCGCGTACACCAATGCATGCATTTAACTGATGTATCATGCAGAGAGAATACATCAAGACATTCAGCGCATACACGAAACAATAACAGTGCCATTTACACATATCACAGTAAAATTTGCATTACGGAAGCAATTCCTAATAACCCGGTGCGATTATGGGTACTGATTCTAGAGTTGAAATGGCTCTTTGTTATTCAAAATACACTTGTTCAAACAAGGTTAATCTGTAAAATATTGTCAGACTTCTGACCGCGTCAGCAAAGGAAATAAATCTCGTTTGTGCAAAGGATCAGAGACGAAAATATCATGCTCACTTCCCATGTGTGTGTTATATTGCTGTTAGCATTGACAACTAATTTTTCGACCGATGATTCAGACAAATTATGTCTTAGGAAAATAATTAATAAGATAGTGTATCTTTCATTTTTATCGATCCTGTCATTGTTGTTATCACGATCGTTTTGAAAAACAGAGGCAGTGTCGATATAATAATAATAATAATAATAATAATAATAATAATAATAATAATAATAATAATAATAATAATAATAATTATTATTATTATTATTAATACTATTATTATTATTATTATTATTATTATTATTATTATTATTATTATTATTATTATTATTATTATTATTAATACTATTACTAATTCTCCTACTATTATTAGTATTATTATTAAAGCTCTTTTTTATTATCAGTGGGTACATATAATGGGATGAATACACTGTCGATGATGAAGATCATGATGACGACGACGACGACGATGATGATGATAATGATGATGATGGTGGTGGTGATGATGATGATGATGATGATGATGATGATGAGGAGGAGGAGGAGGAGGAGGAGGAGGAGGAGGAGGAGGAGGAGGAGGAGGAGGAGGAGGAGGAGGAGGATAACGACAGCGATGATATTACCAATGGATAGCTACAGATAGAGAAATAAATACAAAAAATATTGGAATACAGCAACTGAATCAATATCAAATCTCGGCGATACAAAATGTAAATTAATGTTTTTTGCATTTATCACCAAATATATAATGGTAAATATAATCATTCCAGATCATCAGACCAGAAAGATTATTTCCATAGTAGAAAACCAAGAAATGAAAACAAGACGACCAAATTGACTACATGGGCTTTTGAGGGATACAAATTTTCCAGATTCCCTAACTAGAAGTGGTATACACAGAGCGTTTGCCCACAATCAGACAGAATAATGGAAGGTCAACACCGCAAATCGAGGACAAGGGAAAACATTAAGTATGGTACGTACAACCCAACAAATTCTAAAATTCAAACCAAATTACGAGATCTAGTGAACACATTAGAAATCAATGAACACATGAAAAATATCATGCGCGATGCTAAATTTATTTTCAGTAGACGACAGCCTCATGCATGCCTAAAACAACTCTTGACCAAAGCGACATTACACCGGAAGAAAACGATGATAGACCTTCTGGGAGCAAACATTGTGGGTTAACTGGATGTAAAGCCTGTGAACAGATCTTTGAGATGGACAATATCAATTTAGATAAATGAGGGAACTTACCGCCTTTTCAAATCAAAACATCATTAAATTGTACTTCTGAAAATGTTATCTTTGCCTTAATTTGTGGAGGTTGTAATGAAATATACATTGGGTCAACTAGTAATGAACTGAGGCGAAGTTAATTTGTCGAGGTTGTAAGGAAATATACATTGAGTCAACTAGTAATGCACTGAGGCGGGAAATGACTGCACTTAGACAATAAATACGCGTTCCTGAAACAAGACAATTATGAATCAGCAAACATGTAGTTAAATGTTCAAAATATAATCCAAAATCTTTGTATGCCCGTTTTTTCCAGATGAAAAAACTGATTCAATCATGAAAAGAGAGCAAAGAGAATATTGCTTTAAACGAAAACATAGACCCAAATTAATTTGAAATTTACATGATCAGAAGTAGAAGACTATCGGGGCCCAATAACTCTTGGCATAAACGAATACCATATTTATAATTTACTACTAATATCCTGACGTCACGAAATTATGTAGAGGCTAAACTGTTCACGTAGTCTTAATTATCGAGAGCAGGACTTTACGACGTCACACCACGAGCGTTGTACCAATTATTTATATTATGACATAATAGAATCATAACGTCACGTAACTGTTACCAAAGCATGAGCGCCAGTATTTTGTTTCAGTATGAAGCTTGAAAAAGGAATAAAAATGCCTGAAACCGGTAGCGAGATATAACAGACAAAGCCTGCAGTTATTTGTTTTCACACACACACACACACACACACACACACACACACACACACACACACACACACACACACACACACACACACACACATATATATATATATATATATATATATATATATATAATATAGATCAAGATATGCTATTGATTTATAACACTGCATTTGTATGATTGATGCATAAGCTTAACCCAAAACGGGTTGAAGTTGAAAAAGAATGTCGTGTTGCGAGTTAAACTACTGCCTCCAACGCTGCAGTCAGACATGTGATTCCCTTTACCTATAACGAGGGTCACTAATAGATACATTGCGATAAAGGGAAGAATAAATCATGCTTACTCACATCGGACGTAGTGGTCTAATCGATAGCACACTGGACTCAGGTATATACAATTCTAGGTTCTAGCCCTGCCTTCCTTCCACGTTTTTTTTTTATTAAAAAGTGTACACAAAGTTGTCTAAGCTCCATTCCAGAGAGCGGAGGTCATTAGCACTTCAAATAGTAATTCAGGACTGCGGTGCCAGTAAAAAGTGTTCTAACTCGAAAGATATGTTCACATGATGCCAACTTTCCCTCTTCATCAGGAAGAGTCCCTGAAATTAGCTAAAAATTTGACTAATTGTATGTGTCCCTCATCGGAATTGAGCATTTGCTACTTTATCCGATGTTAATTATTTTGTGTTCATGATGCTCTTGACTATACTTGTCCCAGAAAGGATACTGTGAATGTTGTTACTTGTATATTTATACAGTCACATGATACAGATGTCTTACCATTTATTCAGGTGACATACATTCCCATAAAACTGGTAAACTATTTAGCAATGCACTTTTAAACCAGGATTACACAGATTCCATGGTAACCTAACAATGTTTATATTGGTCGTTAAATTGAGATCTATGATTCGAAATGTTGCAGAGCCACATATCAATAGATCTTCAGTGTATTCTATAAATTTGCAATTCGAAAATACAAAGGAAAGCGAACATTATAATAAGCAAACAAGAATAAATTAAATGCCCATATATTTGTCTTCTGCTTTCTACTTGTCGGAATATATGTTTCGTTGTTCAGTCTGGTCAAAATGTTTGCCTCTATATGGGCCCTGTAGATAGGTGCTTGTAAAAGCCGACACAAACATATAAAAAACGATAGGGATCAAGAGGGGATGCTACATAAGCAACACTTGGCTGGGCATTCTAAAGTTTCTTTGCTATCACTTTCAGCATAACTGCTCCGTAACGGGCTGCCATGTTCAAATATTGGTCTGACAACGGAAAATTACATTGCTCCAAGTGTTGTCCATCAAGAATATAGCAATCAGTCTTTCCTGATTTGAATGATTTCAATCAGTTAATGTTTTTTTTATTTATTTCATTAGGAACTTTCACAGCCAAAACTTAAGTATCAAGTTGGATTGACATTTCTATGTAAAATTCCGAAGCTATACAATATTTGAGTTGTCCAGGTGTGTCTGATTAGCACATGTTAAAACGTTACAACTTCCCCGTTAATTCTATCAGATGTCCCCATGAAAAACAGTGAATTGAACTTAAATTATAACTTTTATCAAGATCCATTTAAAAGAATAGGACCAGGCCGTGCTAAAGTTAGGATTTTTAGCTACAGTGGGCTCTGGGAAAATCTTCGGACAAAACCTTTAGGAGAGACAGCGAGAGCGAGAGAGAGAGAGAGAGAGAGAGAGAGAGAGAGAGAGAGAGAGAGAGAGAGACAGAGAGAGAGAGAGAGATAGAGAGATATGGAAAGGGTTATGTCGTGCGTGCAGGCAGGGGCCACGGCCCCGCCCCCAATTCATTTGTAAATGGGGCAAATGAAATGAAGTGCCATGTATTCCTGCGCGGTATGACGTCATCAGTAAGCACCAAGGTTAGGCAACCTTACTGCTTCGAGATTGACGACATCATAAAGGGCCAACTTACGATTGCAGCAATGAAAGACACGGGATAAACATTTGCAAAGGCAAACAAGACCTGAGTTTCGTATATTAACAAGATATTTATTGGAATATCAAGTTTTATTGGAGCAACTGCTGCCAGCGAATGCATAGGGTGGCAACTATCACATAAATTTGGTTTCAGTCACGGCCTGATGTGCACAAACTCAACACAACAATTCCCACAGATGCAACTGTTGTATCTGGGGACATGGAAATAAGAGATTGTCGTATGCCTTTTAAATATGCAAGATGATGTGCAACAGAACTGCTTTTTCCATGCAAAAAGCCATGAAAGAAAACATGACTACACTAACGCTGATTGCCAACCAAATTTATAAAGCATTTGTCCTCAGATTGGGATTTGCAGGAAACGTTATGTTTTCTCGATGTTTTGGGTTTTTTTTCTTTTTCTTTAAAGAGATAAAGGTACACTTATTTGTCAGTCTACAAATAAATGAATCACAAGAAGACATGAAGAACGCGTGGATTGCTGTAACGACTTGGAAGAGCAATAACGCAGAACAGATAACAGAAGCATGTCTTCTGTGTTTTGTTCTAAAAGAGCAGAACCAGGGAAACCAAGCGGTACAACTTAAGCATGGCCGACATGGATATTTACACCACGAGACATACAAACGTTCAAAATTAAATCTAGAGGGACTACACTGCAAAGCACTGAATGATGGCTCCACCTTTGCACATATGTGGGTCCTGTGACCTTGAGGATGAAGTGAAGGTTGAAAAATATAATCAGGTCATGGTGGAGTGTCAAGGTACAAAAGAGAAACACACGAGTTCCAGGGGTCGAGAAAGTCTTGATATATCGTGTTCACAAAGAGTGGACAGACGGAACCATGGACAGAGACGGATGCTCTGCACATAAATGGGAGGAAAAGGTTTATGTGTCATGGAAAATAGCTATGTTTCGCAATCCATGCAAAACTTGAGCCTATATTTCTCAAATTCATATTTGTGGATAATAATCATTAGCATATATGTCTCAAGCTTAACACATCATCAGGACACACATTACGTCCTGTCGCCACAGGTTGTCGATCGGGCATTGGAGCGTACTTCACTATCACAGATGCGACATGTGCTTGCTTTGACAAACCAAAAAGCAGGGGTCTATGCATGAACAGCACTATGTATCAGTTTCAGAAGCCGAACTCAATGCTTTCTTACTGATGTGTAAACCAGTTCTTTTAAAGTATTAATGATTACCTTAATAATGATCCAACTGTCTCTAAGCACACCAATACCCTTAAATGAATAGCAATTCATATATATATATATATATATATATATAGTAATGCCGCTTCTTTATAAGGCGCATTTTATAAGATACATGTACCTAAATTTACCATTTCTTTCCTGGTAAAAATATATATAAATCAAATGCCCTTGTGTGTTACGAATTTCAATTATATTGACAAGATTGGTTGATGACTTTTTTAGCATTTAAAAAAATTCAACTTTGGTGCAGTCAGCTTATGTACCTCTTTTCCGTGTAGATGGTATGTGACCTTACGTGTGCGTTGCATTCAGTAGGGGCGCGGCTATATGAATCAGAGTTTTGTTTTCCAGTTATCTGAGATAAAGTATATAATATGTGGTATATTTCTTTTAGTTTTATTTGGAGTACGGACGTACAGTATTATAGCACAAATCAGCTCCTTAAGATACACCTCAATATATCCAAATCTCGCTCCCGTTCAGGTAAAAATGAACTAATAGATAGATAGACAAATAGATAGATGGATGGATGGATGGATGGATAGACAGGTAGATAGATAGACATACGGACAGACAGACGGACCGATAGATAGATAGATAGATAGATAGATAGATAGATAGATAGATAGATAGACAGACAGAGATAGATAGATAGATAGATAGATAGATGGATAGATAGATAGATAGATAGATAGATAGATAGATAGATAGATAGATAGATAGATAGATAGATAGATAGATAGATAGATAGATAGATAGATAGATAGATAGATAGATAGATAGATAGATAGATAGATAGATAGATAGATAGATAGATAGATAGATAGATAGATAGATAGATAGATAGATAGATAGGCCATTCTCCTCTTGAGGTCATTCAGCTTTTCGTTACACTGATATAAATTTTATATCGTGTCATCTTTCATCCACCTGTTTGCGCTCTGGTTCATTATGGCATTTTCAGCCGTTTAAAAAAAAGTACACCAAATCATCACGAATCTTTGTGCCTGTACGCCTGAAGCAAGCTCTACCGAGGGTGTTGAATAAGACACTGCTGATTGTTATAACTTTTTAAAAAACATTTTAATGAATGATTTCTCTCTAGGTTTGTATTTTTTATTTGCCTGTTAAGCCGCATATGTAATTATGCTATTGCTTTATAATACCACAGAACAGTAGGCAAATAGGGATTTTGTTCAAAAAGTTCATAAAGTCGCACTTCTTTCGTATTTCCTCTCATCCTTTTCTCGGTAGAAAATCTATCAAAAGTCCTCTTTTAAAAGCTGGGTGGCAAATCTGACACAAAAATTTCATCAGAAAAGGTGTTAGTATTTTTAAACCTGAGTCTATTTAACAAGTTGTTCTACAGACGTCCTTTGACCTTCTTATGAACTCTAGCGCGGTTTCATAACCTTTTTTTTTTTACTACGGTTTGAAGAAAATGAAAGACAAATTTCAGCAATCTTCTCTAAAATTCTTTGATGCAGTTGCTTTGATACTGCATATAGAACAGTCACATGGGAATGCTCATAGGCCTTGAGCTGTAAGTGGTACTCCAGTTTGGGGGGAGGGGGGTAATTTTTGTTTGTTTGTTTTTTTTTTGTTTGTTTGTTTTTTTTTGTTTGTTGTTTTTTTGTTTTGTTTTTGTTTTTGTTTTTTTTGTTTTTGTTTTGTTTTGCTTTTTTGTTTTTGTTCTTTTTTGGTTTTTGTTTTTGTTTTTTGTTTTTTGTTTATTGTTTTTTGTTTCTGTTTTGTTTGTTTTGTTTTTGTTTTTTTATGTTGGCGTACAATTGTTGTTACCACTTCTTCTCATCATCAAAACCACCGATGATATTCTATCGAAACTTGATTGGCATATACTTATGATATATAAATTTGGCTGTGCCAAATATTCTAGTGGTACCGCTTTCATATCCTGCATTTCATGTATCTGTAATGCCATAACAATGATTAAAAACAATTGCAACATAGTAGTAAATGAAAATCCCTGTAATTTCCTTTACGTGTGGTATCTACATGATCCATTGCGCAAACCTCTTTGAAACTTGCTGAGGACGTTGTGCGCTTAGGTCGTTGGGGTGCAGCCTGTTTTCACAATCATCAACTTCATGACATGTCTTTGGTCACATAAGTTTTTCTTTACTGAACAGACGACAGAGTATGCACTGTGAATAATTTTAGGTTTCACAATAACCAAAACCATCTCGTGCTTGCGCGTATAATTTCACGTCCATCGATGTTAAAACTTCGAAACTGCATGAACCTTAGAACGCAAGGATTAAACATTTTAATAGACCATTCATTATTGTCTTATTGCATGAGGCTGTCTACACAAACATTATAGCTGATCCATTTGAAATTATGAAGACTTGCACTTTGATGGCTAGGTAAAGAAGAGAAAAAGCCAGTTTGTACCCCGATAACTATTTTACCAGACAAAACTAGGAAATTCAACCACTTCAATCCGACAACAAAGTATAAAGGATAGTTTTACTCTGCTGGGGACAAGTCTTACTTCCTGCGCTGACAACTATGGAAGTAAAGCCCCGTGGTCAGCAAGGTTGCTGTCAAATTTGAACTGAAATCCTAAAGGAATAAACTGCAGTACTTCAAATCTTCAGTTTCCAAAGTTGTAGATAGTGTCCACAGTCAAGCATTATAATGACAACATCAGATTACTACTGGACTATATGACATTCATACAGTCCATGACATTCGCATTTGCGCAATTCACCACTGCCAAGCTTGGCGCACAAACATTTACCCCCCTCGGAGAACCTGAAGTTGGTATAATTATCACATTTCTCGGAAAGTGGACACATTTTGTCCAGGGTGTGTGTGTGTGTGTGTGTGTGTGTGTGTGTGTGTGTGTGTGTGTGTGTGTGAGAGAGAGAGAGAGAGAGACAGTGGCGGTGACCAGATATCTTGAACAGGTTTATTATCCGTGTCCGCCTGCTCAGTGACATTTACTATCACAGATCGTGCAAGCTTACGCCGTGAAACGGAAGGGACACTTGTAAGTCTTAGGACATTCAATCCCATCACGGTATTCCTGATGTCTCGTGTGTATACAGTTTGCCAAATTATCAGTACCCCAAAGCCAAATATATCGACAAAAGTTGTTTGGTAACAAGGTGCCTGATATGCATTTTGCACATGGCAGCCTTTCATGATCACAATTATGAGACCAACCTTATCCATTTTGAAAATGAATGGTTCTCTCTCTCTCTCTCTCTTTCTCTCTCTCTCTCTCTCTCTCTCTCTCTCTCTCTCTCTCTCTCTCTCTCTCTCTCTCTCCTCCCTCCCTCCCTCCCTCCATCCCTCCATCTATCTATCTATCTGTCTATCTATATATCGAAATACATTTCACCACTAAGTTCCAATGGTTCTGTAATGGTGCATGTAGCTTAGTTTGTAAAATAGTTGGATACAGAGGGATATATGAATTAAACATCATGAGCGTGGATCAGCTGTAACACAGATAAGTTTGCGACAGGTTTAGTTTGGGAAGCCTCTTTATTGCAAACGTCAAGGCCAATAACTATTAAAAGTCTCACTGGTTGTCTACTCCACAGGCCCTAACAGGCATGTGTCTTTGTCTGTACAGTCTGGCATTGTTGAGGGCATCTTCTTGATGTGTAGGTAACAGCCAGTGCTGCTGGGTGGAGACATTCCTGGATTAACCCTTTTCCTCTTGAACTAAAACTGAATCAACAGCTTTCCTTGGCCTGGGTTGGGCACTAATTGCCCAACCCAGGCCAAGGAAAGCTGTTGACCTGGGGCATGTGATCTTGATAAGTCTCATGTACATTTCTCAGTCAAATTGTTTTTCATAACTGTTGAAATTAGTTGAAAACAATGAAGCAGATGACGTTTGACCACCAGCCGGTTTTGGTCGGTTTGAGGGGGGAAGGGTTAAAATAACTTGAAATGTGCTGCAATGTGACGTTGCGTGTGCATATATATATATATAACTTGAAATCGACCTTTCTAATTTTAGTAGCATTTTTGTCATTCAGCTGGTGCTGTGAAAAAAATCCCAGTACAAAACGAGAGCAGCTCTCTATTGAACCCCTTTGGATGTTACCCCGACGAAATTCAATTTTCCTCTCTTGTTAATTCTCGACCATGTAGAATATAACGGGTTGCCTATTGGATACCTTGATAGAATGTAATGAGAAGTTCTATCGTCATTACATAACACATAAAGGACAAATTGGCTGAACAAGGGCAAATGCTGGCACTATATTTCACCCACAGGACCGACACCATGTATTGCATTTATTGCTTCTTGGATATTTGAAGGAAGCCACCCTCGTATAAATCACCATTTTTACTTTAAGCATAAAAGATAAAGCATATATCTCAATGGCACTCTTACAGACCTGGTCCGCGTTTGTAAGCGCAGTCTACTCCAATGCATCAATTTTTAGATTTTAAAACATTATAATAAAATATTTCTGTTATCATACCGATATTTTCTCCCTTTCTTCCCATGTAAATGTCAGAGTCATATGGCTCATCTGACCAACCCTCAATATGTATATAGTTTAGTAATTGGTGTGCACAGATATGTTCAATGTCTCGAATGGAAGTAATTTGCCTTACATGGAAAATGATCACAGGCATTTGTTGCCTCCCTAAAAAAAAAAAAGGGGGGGGGGGGAATCCTTAACGTTAAGGTCTGGACTGTTAGCATGCCATTTCATGTGTACATACTCCTCATGGTAATCTGTAACAAATCTGGCTGTGTATGGCCGGGCATTATCACCCTGTAGCAAGAATTCATTTCCAACTGACGCCAGCCCAAATGACACGGCTACAGTTTCCAGGATCTCAAATCTGTACTTCAATGCTGTCATGGTACCTGCGATATTTTCCAGGGATGAATTATGTTTGAAAGGTATTGTCACCAGCCCATGACAGAACCACCACATAAAGGATCATAATGGTAAATATGCCATGGATCAAACTATGTCTTGTTGATATCCCACCTCCATTTTCTCTCATCGTTGAATCTGAGGCAAAAGCGTGATTTGTCAGTGAAACACACATTCTGGCATTGGTCAGTGCTCCAGGATCTGTGTTGTCGACACCAGTCCACCCATGCTAGCCTGTTGCAGTTTGCAACCATTGTAAATACAGCTGGGCGACATGAAACCTTGCCTGCAGAACGCCACTGCCGTCACACTGTGTCACAACTGACATTGCGTCCTATAGCTTGCTGAAGGTGGAGACAATCCTCGATGTGGAGAATGGCTGATTTTTTACAAAGTCCTTAAGGAATGTGTCATCCTCCTCACCAGTTACACCAGGTATGCCAGATCACTATTTGTCCTTTATGTCTTCGGTTTCTTCTTGCTTCTTCAGCAGGCTGCAAACCACAGACCTGTGGACGTCACATTCATCAGCGGCCCTGGTCTGTGTCCAACCTGCTGGCGTGCAAAGAGCCACAATCTACCATTTCTGTCCCTCAGACAAATATTTTCAGCGAGCCATACTGTACACTGGCCTGGGTGGCTTCTGACAGACTATCTACCATACCCCATGCCTCTTTAGCCCAATTGGGGAGAGATCAAGGACAATCCCTTGTTCAGAAATGTGCTCAACGCACTCAAGTGACATGGGCGCAGACTTGAGACTCCTTATTACGTCATGCAGTGGGTTCATTTTTAAGTTCTATGTCCTTAAGTGTTGTGTAGCTTGACTTTGCTGCTAAGTATAGTCAAGTCAAGCATATCCAATTTAATTATGTCTGGGTGCCAACCCAGACATTTTGTTTTCCAAGAATTCTTTTTTCTTTCTTTCTTTCTTTCTTTCTTTCTTTCTTTCTTTCTTTCTTTCTTTCTTTTTTCTTTCTTTCTTTCTTTCTTTCTTTCTTTCTTTCTTTCTTTCTTTCCGACCAGATTAGTCCGGAGTTTTTCTCCAATCCTACTATTCCAAAAACCACCAAACTTGCCATGGTGACTGACCTACCAATGAAATTAGGCACCTGACTTGCAATAGTCATGATGTTTTAAATTATGCAAATTAGGGGCAATTCAATTTTTAGAAGCTCCATATCTTCGAAGCTATTGGAGATAGACACAAAGTTCTAACTTACACAGGCAGGTTTGAGACATCTGTCAACGGACAGTGAACCAAAATTCTAGAAGTGCAACTAAATATGGTAAGTTTGAAGCTTTTTTGTCATGTTAATTGTCTGAATATATGCTTGTGGAAGGGGGAAAGGGGGCACATTGCGTTGAATATATCATGATTTGTAACATTGACAAAAAATAATTTACACTGTAATCATGAATTATGTATGATGTCAAGTCAGATTCACATGTTGAAGTATTTAATGGAACAACCATCACTCAATACTTTTTGTGTAAAAAAGCTCATAATCACCATACAAACCGTGTTAGAGGAACCCCATGTTTGGGTCCAATGTGGCTGCAGAACAGTTCTGCTCACTGCTGATTGGCTGAAGGACAGGTTTTAGACAGGGTCCACTGAATATGCAAACCTATCTACAGTGCTCTTAACTGAGCCTCATGGGGGTCTGCTTTATCACTGGACATGCATCTTTGGGCAGCTGTGTGGGTGGGGTAAGATGGGAGGCAGGTTGGCCACAACATTTTCCTGCTTAAATAACAGTCAGGCCATTTTGGTATGTGGCTGGTGGCTCAGGGTGCCTGTCCAGTTGTCAAGGCTCTGGGTCTGTTAAACAGGCATCACCTTGAACAGGGACCTACATGTGATAAATTATTCTGCTATAAAAATTTGAAAGAGGTGATGGCTCGGCTCTCTCTCTCCCTCTTCCCTATCCCTCCTCCCTCTTTATGTCTGGGTGCCAACCCAGACATACTGTTTCTGTAAGGAAGTTGACTATCTGAATTTAGACACAATACTTTGATGGGCACATATAGGTTTGTAAAACCTGCTAATATAATTGACAGTATTTGCGTGCGAAGCAGACTCTGATTTTTATGTTCTGATGTTTATGTACTGTGTGGTGGTAGAAGGCCTGCTTTGCATACAAGGACAGTATATGAAAGTTGTAGAATTTGGCATTGTGCTAATAAGGAGCATTCCAAAATTTAAAAGTTGAATATCTCCAATATATTAAATAGAGATGCTATTCCAACTTCAATTCGTAGGTTTGTGGCAAAGAAGCATCCAATGAGCTAGAAACCAAAGTTATAGGATTTTAATTTATGCAAAAATTAGGTGACTATGCAAAATTTAAAAGCTTGAAAAGCTTAAAACTATTATAGATAGAGGTGCCATTCTAATTTATGGGTTTGTGACATAGCTGCATCCAATGAACCAAGATCCAAAATTGTACAATCTTAATTTATGCAAATAAGATAAATACAAGAAATTTAAATCTTTGAACAACTTCAAAAGTACTATACATAGAGGTGCCATTCCAACTTATATTTGTAAGTTTGCGACAAAACTACATCCAATGAACCATAAACTAAAGCTGCCGGCTTTTAACTTATGCGAATAAGGCAAATCCACAAAATTAAAGTCCTAAATCAGTTCAAAACTATTACAGAGAGTAGTGTCATTCAAACTTCACTTTATAAGTTTGTGACATGGCCACATCCAATAACCTAATCACCAAAGTCGTAGCATTCTAATTTATGGAAATTGGCGCAATACACAAAATATAATTTATGTTGAACAATAGCAAAGCGTAGCATTTCAAACTGTTCTCATTTGAAGGCACCCAGACAGATTTGCTGTCAAGCAAATCTTCTTTTCTAGTTGTTTCTCTTCTTCTTCCTCTTCTTATATCTTGTGCTTCTTTCTTTTTCTTTTCGTTCTTCTCTTCCTTCGTTTTATTCCTTCTCTTCTTCTTCTTCTTCTTCTTCCTCTTCTTCTTCTTCTTCTTCTTGTTCTTTTTCTTTTTCTTTTTCTTCTTCTTCTTCTTCTTCTTCTTCTTCTTCTTACTTTCTTCTTCTTCTTCCTCTTCCTCTTCCTCTTCCTCTTCCTCTTCCTCTTCCTCTTCCTCTTCTTCTTCTTCTTCTCCTTCTCCTTCTTCTTCTTCTTCTTCTTCTTCTTCTTCTTCTTCTTCTTCTTCTTCTTCTTCTTCTTCTTCTTCTTCTTCTTCTTCTTCTTCTTCTTCTTCTTCTTCTTCTTCTTCTTCTTCTTTTGTTGTTATCTATGACCACCCGGCATATCATTTCAGTATACTGGACAAGAAATAAATTGCAGAGGGTAGTTGATCAAAGTGGTGTTGTTTCTGCTCAAATTTATTTTTATTGTATCAATGAGTACTGTGCATATTTTGGACATAAAGTTAAAATTTATCATCTGAGTTGGCTCTGCAACTGTGTTGGAATATGCATGAAACAAGGGACAAACTCTTCACAAGCATAGATTTTAAGTCGAAATTATAATGTATTAACAGTTTTTTTATAGCACTAAAGTGAGTGAATTGACGGATACATGATTGTCTGATAAACAGGACTGGCAGTAAAAACTATGCGATGGCTGAGACAAACACTTGCAGGAACGATATTTGGCCAGATATGTTTTCTTTATAATAATGATAATAATTATAATAAGTATTTTCTTAAATCTACCCCTTTACAACTGGGGCACCGTGAATAAGTTAAACCCCACGGTGGACTAGGCACATGTATGGCATAAAAAAACTATATATACAAGTAACATAAGATCTAAAACGCGTTTGTATTTTGACAGCGCCGCCCTGCATACCGGTGCGGTCTGTTCGCCGACATTACCCCCAATGTCAACCCCTGGTATCCCAGGTACATGTACAACCTAATACTCAAAACTGGTACCAGGGTGGCCCAAAGAGACACAGCCGACAAAAACACACCACCTTATCTGAGGGGAGGGGGCACCGCTTGGTCCATGAGCTCAGCCCTTAGTTTCCACGCTTTGACACGAAATTCATTAGACTCTTTGTCAAACATTGTCCCAACTGTTTTATTGAAGACATTACCATTATCACAGAGAATGAAACAGTTTTCCCATAAGGAGCAGAGTACTGTTATGAAACCACTGTGATCGTTCTTCCTCACCGCAGTACCTTAATTTTTCCTACTTTAGATTTGTATAACTGTTACTTGTAAGGCATGTAAACAAAAAGTGAAGCAAATCCTTCTTGGTATTTTGACACATTTTGCATTTTGAATCAGATAAAACCCATATTTCTAAATTTTCCTTCAGAAAGGCAGCCTTTCGCGTTTTAAACTTTAATCAAATAGCATCACAATCACCATCTGAAACATGTAAATGTGGACCTTTTTAAAGTCTGATACCAGTACAATGAGGATTTTTCGTCGATTTTCTGGGAAAAATATTTCGCATCTTTTAAGAATCAATTTCATGTATGGATCTAACCATAATTCATTTTTACTTCGAAATGCACAATCCAAACCAGCATTTTTCGAGATATTATACAATTCTGAACAATGTGGCCAACATACCGTTTTCCCATCAAAGTAATCGGTATATATCTTTTTGAATACTTGTTTGCACAATCGGGTTTCAGATGATTCATATTTCTTTCTGTGAAAATACTTAACGTGGTAGCGATTTAAAAATAAGTCAATAGGCAAACACTCTTCTTCAGCCACAGTAGCTGACATTGCAGGGCAGAATTCTATACTAAGGATTGCTTGGCAAAGGAGTGCTGAATTAACTTTAAATACGATAACCTTTCTTCAACCACAATGCATACCCATGAGAGATAGAGGGCAAAGTTATACTTTACCATATCAAGTTGTACCATCATCGCACTTTAAAAGTATGCAAGGATATTAATATTTTGTGACTACTGGTCAATTTTAATCCCATGTTCACGATATTTTTTTTTAATTTTTAAGCAATGACCGACGCATCGTGGACTTACATCGATCCATGGTGCCCCCGTGTCAAAGAGGTAGATTTCCGTAATAAAAAAATCATCATCATCATCATCATCATCATCATCATCATCATCATCATCATCATCATCATCATCATCATCATCATCATCATCATCATCATCATCATCATCATCATCATCATCATCATCATCATCATCATCGTTATTATTGTCTAGTTTCAAAACTCAACCCTATTTACATTAACATGAGAGGAAAGAATGCTACATACATAATTCCTGAATTCTACCGTTCTGCTTTTCAAATGTGTTTTAAAGAAACGCAGCAGGTGAATCAGTCAAACACTGAGAAAAAGAATATCTAAATATCTGTGGCAGATCCATTCGGTCACTGCTGAGTCCCCCAGCCTCCATCTTTTCCCTATGTTCATACCATGACCGTTACATTGGACCTGCCACCGTTGAAAGTTATTCCCAAAATCTTTTGCAGGATAGTTAATTTTGTGAAGTCAAATGAAGAGTTTAGGTGCATCTACACCAAAACATGCACAAATACAATATACGAAATATACAGTTAATTTCCACAATCATGTGATCCAGTTTGTGTAACAACCTGCTATTTTTCCTTCATTTTGGCCCTCAGGATGTAACATTGACATACTATATATTCACTTCAAGAAATACCAGAAAGCATCTGGTGTCGTAAGTGTTGACCGTGGCCCTGCATGGCTAGGTGCAGCGTGATGTCGTTCCTGTTTTTACATTTGTAATATACAAAATGTTTTGAGTTCTGATACCCTAAATTGCGCAATTGGTATTTTGATAAAAGTTCTCTGATATGAAGGGATTAATATCTTTATCCTGTTTAATTCTATCACCAACATGAGACTAATGTAGGCAGAGTTACTTGCTTCAAGACATTAAGTTATAACACGAATGATAAAGTCACCTTAATTTAAATTCTTTCCAAATTGATAAGACCACCACAAGCTTAATTCTTTCCAAATTGACATAGTCTATATAATATCTCGTATGAATAGTGTGCCATGATGCTGAGATATGTGGTAGTTCTATAAAAACTAATGTTATAGTTAGTGTTTAAAATACCAAACTTTAAAAACGTCACATCCTATGCCGTGTTTCTTGTCATATATCAATTTTAGACACTTTTCAATAAATGTGCTTGTGGTACATGCGACTGGTGCAAGGATGCAATTTGCGTTCTCCTTCAGCCATCGCAACAAAGTTTATGTCACTAGCTAACGTCCCTGGTGATTTGCGACTTGAATGATTGAATAAATTTTGTAGTGCTTAGTGGATTAATGAGACACCAGGGCAACGGAAATTGAGTGGTTTTTGTAAACGTATTTCCCGGATGGGTGGTGGGTCAACTTGTCAGTCTCAAATTTACAGGCTAATGCCGTTAACATCAACAAGATGGAATGTTATATTATGTTCTGTGGATAAAACGGCGGTAGTTTTCCATTCTATCTCACCTTTATATATTATTTTTATATAAACAAGTTTATAATGTTTCATAATTTGTAAGACAGGCTACGTAACAATGTACATATTTTGGGGATACTTGAGAAACAGCAGAATAGTTCATACCTTATGCCGACCATGGCTGCACATCATAATGGTGTAAGGAGTCCGAGAGTAATTGAGGTCGTGCAAACTATTTTTTTTCAAGGCAGGAGCGTGAGTATATTCATTGTTAATAATATCAAAACCTGTATATTAGATGTTCAAGAAGACACAATCAAGTCAACCTATGAATCATAATACGAACAGTGGGGCAGAGTAAGGGGGGTCCTGAAAATCCAATATTCCAAAAGTTTTGACTCAAAAAATCCAAAAAATCCTTTATAAAATTGTAAGAAGTCCTAAAATATTTTAAAAGTTCAGTAATCATTTAATCCTAAAAAAGAAAAAAAATCCAATGATTTTGAAATACAAATAATCAAAAAATCCTTTTAAAAAGGGTCAAAAATCCAAAAATCCTAAGACCCTAGCATGACCCGAACAGTTGCTACCAGACTCTCTGCAGCCATTCCAGATTAAAACCATACAGCCGACTCTCCAGTCAGTTAACTTAATTCCCACCAGATGTCCCACAAACAAAGCATATCATTTCCACGCAATCAAAGGTATACACGACTGACTCACATTGCATCTTGAAAGATAGCCGTGCTCAACAAATTGTTTGACATGTACTTTTTCTTGCTGATTTATGAGCACCAGTTTCGAAAAATATCTCCTTTAAATTTGATCACTTTATGTATGATATTTTATACATTTTATCGGCATCGCAATAACTTACACTAGCTCGTCTATTTGGTAACAACTAACAGCAAGATGGCTAGCAAACCGCCATATACGGTACCATTTATTAACAGTACATGTAGCTGTCCTACTTTTTTCTTCTTCTTCTCCCTTTTTTTTTTTTTTGGTGGGGGGGGGGAGGCTAAGGAGTGTCGTGTTTTGGTCTTTATATTGGTTTGGTAATTCTTTTTTATTTGTTGCTCTTTTATTGTCTCATCTTGGTGCTGCTTTTTTGTGTGTGCCTTTTTTTTCCTCGTGGGGTGCATATGTATAGCTTCCTCCTGTTGAAATTTAGTAGAAACTTAAAATAATAAACATTCAATACTCTCAGAGATATCTCTGTCACATACGGAATATGGGAATAAGATGCGTTACGCTGGCATGACTTTTTCTGTGCAACCGATATCAGAATCTGAGGGAAATATAAATCTGCATTTTACATAGCAGGCAGGATATCTTGGCAGGCATTGTGGTAAAAGTGTCGGAGTGGCAGACGGCATAACATCGTGTGGATTGCTATGCAGTGGCTAAACAAGCCAATACAGCTGCACCCAGCTACTATGAGTGTTATGTGGCTTACAAAAATGTGGGATGGTTGTTGGGGATGTCTTACATGTCTATAAACAAAGCGGAAGAAGCAATAATTCATGAAGTTGAAATTCATGATCTTGAGAAAGTTGCTTGCTTGATGACGGTGCTTGGCAGGTTTTGGAAGTACATGCGAAGCATACAAGCGTGGCGGGCGCCGTCTGACAACGCTGTGCAAGTGGTCCACTTGAGGAAGTACGGTTCCAAGGTGAGTTAGTCTGTTATTTATGCCCACACAATCAAACATTATAGCATAATATCTGTGCTGACACGAAGCGTGAATGTATATAATTTAGCTCCCTGTATATCTTGTCTTAAGTTTTTCATATAGTCATGTTTTGCTGCTACTCTCGTGGGCAAGCGTGGAAATATCTTAAATCATAAAAATGATAACCAAGGTTTTCTTTGAATTACGTTTACAATTTCAAATATGAAAGTATAACGTGTGATATATATATATATATATATATATATATATATATATATATATATATATATATATATATATATATATATATATATATATATATGTATGTATGTATGTATATAACTGATCCACCTGCACGTCAATACGAGTTCCGCTGTGGACACAAACTGTGATGCTTTCCAAACAACTGTAGGCCATTTCAAAGCAGTTTGATTCTATTAAGGGTAATGATGTTGAAGGTAGCATGTCATCCCTGCCAGGTACAGCAGCGGAGATACTCCGAACTACTTGTATAGAGCTCTGTCCACTCTATCAAGTAGATTGATTGAGAGCTGGTCTTCCGTCGTATCTACAAATTTCTATTAAATCCGGTATTCAATTACGATCTTTTCTGTGACCACAAATATTACAAAATAGAACAAAAAGAGCTGAATATCGCTCAGAACAACGGGGTCGTCCTCGCCGCTTTTTTTATTCGGGCGTATATTTTGCATTCACAACAAATGTTTTACCAACCTTACAATTTTCGCGAACATTTAAAAATTTGTCACAGTGTTTAAAAGAAAATGTGTTCTCTATAGTATCAAAGCAAAAAGGGGCGAAGGGGTCGCTACGGAGGACCCACACTGATGTTGAGATCAATTTTTTCCCGCTACAAACCCAGTATAACCACCTATATCTCTATGAAGTTTTTAATTGTTTTTTTTTTCGTTGTTGTTGTTGTTGTTGTTGTTGTTGTTGTTATCTTTTGTTTTGCTTTTGCCTGCTTTTTTTTTTTTCTTGTTTTTGTTTTGTTTTTGTTTTTGTTTTTTTTTTTTTTGCTTTGTTTTCGTTTTTGGGTTTTTTGTGTGGTTTTTGGTTTTCGCTTATTTTTGTTTTGTTTTTTGTTTTTGATTTTTTGAGGGTGGGTGGGTTTATTTTTTTTTTTCTTTTGATTTGTTTTTTATTCGGCATAATTGTTTTTTTTTGTTGTTACTTTTTTTTTTCCATGGCCTCTTTATACTTAATTTATTCTTGTGAACTGAAATGACACTTAAATCAAGACTATACCTACCTAAGCAGCCAAGGCAATGTAAAATTGTGAGTAGTACTGGCTACAGTAGCTCTTGAACGTTTATTCTGGGTATTGAAATTCTATGTTATATATAAAACATATGATACTTTTATGTGAAATTTGTGCTGTAGAACCAAGAGGAACAATAGAAATAAAGCACTTCCATCAAGCATGTTGATTTATATTTTATCTGATCATATTTATCATCCTTTCGCCCAAACATCATCAGCACTGTACAAAAAAGTCCATACACCTGTTTGCTAACTGTATTTACACCTGCAAGTTCCCATTTGTGTATGTGCATTTGCGGGTCAGTCGACATAAGTGGAGGTGCTATTGATAACTAAATAGAGCGTAAAATCTGGTGTATCACAGTGGGATTGTGAACACTTCAATTTTTATGCCAAGAGTGACCCAGTTACATGTATATCAATGAATCAGAGGTATTTACTTAATCTGATCTCTTGTGGGGTAATTTGCATTTATATATTACAAATACATTAAGTGGGACTCCCACGTAACCCATGTATAAAAAAGCCGACTGAAAATTACAGTAAACTGGAGTTTTGTTTGGAGAGAAAAGGGATGGAGGGGTCCCACTACACCTTATGCGTCCCGGCGAAATTGAAACCCCAAACTTCATACTACACTATGCAAAATTTTGTACTGGCACCGGTTAAAGAGAAGTTGAACCTCCTGCCACACACATGTAAAACAACCTTCAATCACACGTTATTTCAAAGTTTTCAATAAGCTGATGGCGCATGTAGGGAGCCTCATCGTGCGCCTTTCTCCTGGCAAGCTGCACGAGTTCATAGGTACGACAAACTTGTTAACAGTATTGCAAAATGTATGTCGTGTATAAATTATCATGCGGAAACCCGCCGTCTCATGCCCTTAGTTTTGTCACATAAGTTGCCCGCAAATTACTGAGTCATACCGAAAGTGGCACACAAGAGAAAAGTCACTCCTGGCGTAATTTTATGACGTAATTATACCAAAGCACTTGAATGTGTTAAAGCAAAGCGTCACCAAACTCCCCACATCCTGTAGTATTCACATGCACATATTTTTTTTTCACTCTTGGTATGCCTGTTCATCCTGTTACTGTAGCTGTGTTAAAAAAACCAAAAACTAAAACAAAAAAACCACAACCAGAGCTACTTCCACATGTTGAAGCAAAGTTGAGACCAGACAGACCGCCTATCATCAAACACCATTAAAAATAGAAGAAAAAGAAAAAGCTACAGTACTGGCATCCTGTTTGCCTGTATAGCAAACCTAGAGCCTTTAACTTAACCATAATGGGAAAACACTGTACATCATTTTTTACGTCCATAAAGATTATTATCAAATACAGTAAAACAACTCCGTGTGTCAGTCTGTGTATCTATGATGCATTTACTTTAGCCTGATTGGGGGGGGGGGGGGGGGCAAACGTCTTGTCAACAAACTGCAGTGCCGGGCCAGTGTAAGTGTGCCGAGGCTTGAGCAAGACAACTTGACTCAGAAGGTGACAGTGTAGCCAGACTACTTTTTTTACAAATGTCATAGTCATCATTTTATTAAAGTGGCTGGCTTTGGGATATCACTTCCTCATCTTGCTTCTTCAGTGCCAGTAGTCATAAAGGTAGAACCCAAGAACGTACTGCATAATGACGTTACGTGGCATCGTTGAGAAATCTCGTAGCAGTAACACGATATATGCGCATGCGCTAACTTCAAGCGTGAACAAAACCGGAATACTGGTAACGGTAATGGGAAGTTACTTTACCTTATGTTTATGTCCATAAATATTATTTCAGACGCAGTAAAACATGCAAGTTCTTAATGAAAGTACGCTGCATAATGACACAGTGGTATCCTAGAGAAATCTCGTAGGCTCCCCAAGGCTCGATTCTTGGGCCCGCCCTTTTCAACCTTCTTATAAATGATTTATATTTTTCCATAAATTCTGCTTCCCTCGTTAATTTTGCTGATGACAACACCATATATACCAGCAAGCCTACAATTGTACAACTTACTACTATTCTCACTCAAGAAGCAAACTTGGCCATCGATTGGTTTAATGTCAACCAGATGCAGGCGAATGCCGATAAGTTTCAGGCTATGGTAATTAGCTATCGTCAGCATGATAAAACCAATTTTGAATTAAATGGCCGTAGTATAAAATGTGAGAAATATGTTAAACTTCTAGGTGTCTGGCTAGACCAAAAACTTGACTTTAAAAAACATGTTTCTGAGTTATGTAACAGGGCCAGTAGACAGTTAAATGCCCTCAAGCGTCTAGCTCGGTACCTAGACCAAAACACCAAACTTTGTATTTATAGATGTTTCATCATGTGTCACTTCAACTATTGCCCGCTAGTTTGGCACTTCACTAGTGAAGGCAATACAAAAAAACTAGAAAAGTTGCAGGAACGAGCATTACGCTTTGTATTCAATGATTTTAACAATGATTATGAGGCTTTACTGGAAATGGCTACTGCCTAGTCTGGAACTTTCCAGACTACGTCAACTTGCTGTTGAGGTATTTAAGGCCATCTGTCAAATAAGCCCCTCCTTCACAACCAAACTATTTATCACTGATGACCAACAAATGGATGAAGGAAATCCTATTCCACTTAAACTGCCCATTAAATGTCCCAAAACAAAAAGGGCTGGTGTTAAGTCCTTCACATACCAGGGGACAAAAATTTGGAATAGTTTACCAGAGGAATTTAAAACTGCAACAAATATTAATACTTTTAAAAGACTGATTAAAACTTGGCAAGGGACGAAGTGCTCATGTTATTACTGTAAGTCAAATCTTTATGTTACAAATCATTCTTAACTTCCAAGTTATTTTTTTTTTTTTTATGGTTATCCATGATGTTGGGGGGGGGGAGGGGTATCCTGCAATATTTTTGCTATTAAGCTACCCTTTTCTCTGAAGAAATTATATCTCTTCAGGTTTTACAAGAAACCCAACATTTTCCAGGTCACACTGATGTCATATTTTTAACTTGTCTCTTCATTTGTGTTCTGATGAACTTTTTATATTTTTTATACACTACTGCTCGGTCATAATAGCTGTATAGCTAATGTTACTTGTTGTCAACGCCGAAATTAAATAAAGATTTGTATCTTGTATCTTGTTGTATCTTGTAGTAATGACATGATGTATGCGCATGCGCTAACTTCAAGCGTGAACAACACTGGAATACTGGTAACGGTAATGGGAAGATACTTTACCTTATGTTTATGTGCATAATATTGTTTCAGATGCAGTAAAACAAGCAAGTTCTTAATGAAAGTACACTGCACAGTGGCACAGTGCATGTCTTTATTGAGAAAAAATGTAGTAAATAAGAAATTTTGCTTTCGATACCCGTAGTTAATTACTGTAATAAATCAAATATAATGCCTTCCCTGCATTTGTAGCCCCATACGGCACAGTGAAGATAGACACAAAGCAGTCTGGTAAAAAAAAATGTAGAAGCAAGCAATTAAAACCAAATGTAGGGATAAGATAAGGTGAGTATCACAGCTGAAATTCATTTGAATCTGTTCTGGATGGCCGATAAATGAAACCAATATGGCGAATGCGACAGCCGGCGCCTCATGCTAAAAACATAAAGAGGGGAAATTTAATGTAACAGGCTGTTATAAATTTGACTACATATTACCAAGCCACTGCTTGAGACCTGTCGGCTGTATAAAATGTGTATAGCACGAAGGCAACTGTCACTATGAAAGCACACTAGCCAATTTTGACACTTTATATGCACCTGTGATTACATTCCAAGGTGGAGGAAATACATACTTTACAACCTACATGGTCTGGTCTAACCCCCCCCCCCCCCCCCAAAAAAAAATGGTGAATACAAACCGGAGTATGAAGTTTTCCCCATCCTGCTAGGAGTATAAAGTTGTCCGCGTCCTGCTAGTTGAAATGTCAAAGGTCATGATAGGTGGCATGACCGTTGGAAACGGACGGAGAACCAGTTACAACAATAAAAAAAAGAAAACTAGCCGCCTAGAGCGCTCGGCCAGTCTGGTGACTCGTATGCTGCACTAAGCTGGCGTTGCTGTTTTACATTCACAACCAGTGAAGGGAAGCATACATTGGGTGATATGTACATCATCAACTATGGCAGAAATGTCATTCATTAATGTGCTTTACCGCATACCAAGTTATAACATTAAGTTCGATGGCAATGTAAACATATATATATATATATATATATATATATATATATATATATATATATATATATATATATATATCTGTGTGTGTGCGCATGTGTCTGTGTGTAAACTGGAACGTACAA
This sequence comes from Hermodice carunculata, assembly GCA_964020975.1. NCBI lineage: Eukaryota > Metazoa > Annelida > Polychaeta > Eunicida > Amphinomidae > Hermodice > Hermodice carunculata. The sequence continues at coordinate 59,894,786 of OZ026618.1, read as the reverse complement.
AACTTTGCATCCCCTCTGAGTGTCTTTGTCAATGGTGTAAACGCATATTTCTCCAGACAGCTGTCTTTTTATTTCTTTTTGTTGGGTATGTTAGATTTTTGTTTTCATGTCTAAATATGTGCAAAGAAAAACATTCTGTGTTCCTAAAATTTATTCATACTTTCTTTCTTTCAAACCATGGGCAAATCCAAAGGCATGCAAAGAAAAGGCTGTTTAATTTCAATTTATTCTAAGTTCACTGAATACACATACACACTCCCTTATCATGGTCGTTTTAGCCTTTTGTTCCTATATATATCAAGGTTTTCAGTAGAGGGAAGCCTTAAGGACAAGAGATGACTATACTTCTGCAATATTTCGCCCTCCAATCACGAATAGTACTGGTGCAGATTCGGATGGAGCCATAAAAAAATCATCATCATCATCATCATCATCATCATCATCATCATCATCATCATCATCATTATAATATATGTATATATATATATATATATATATATATATATATATATATATATATATATATATATATATATATATATATATATATATATATATATATATATATAAGTCGGTATTTGCTGAAATTAAAATATACATATAGATGATTAGCTATACATAGTACAAAACACCAAGACATTTGACACCGGAATACCAAGGCTCAACGTATATATATATATATATATATATATATATATATATATATATATATATATATATATATATATATATATATATATATATATATATATATATATATATATATATATATATGTATAAAGATATATATATGTATAAAGATATATATATATATATATATATATATATATATATATATATATATATATATATATATATATATATATATATATATATATATGTATATTTGGGGGGGGGGGCAGGAATACTATCTGAGCCAGCCTGGGGACTCTGAAACGTTGAGCATTCTGGCTATCTGCCCACCGAATGGCTTACACATGTTTATACAACAGATGTGGATAATAACACAATGAAGATCAAACCTATAATAGCCAGAAAGACCTGAGCCAGGATGCTATTTGGTGTTGTGTACTCCCTGTCTGGTTAAAAGGCGAATGCTGTACTAAGTACTCAGGGAGTCAACAATACCGTCGGTTTTGCTTGTTCAACGAGGGCCAAGCACGGCCGCTATAATAAAGAGAAGAACTCGTTGGGGCGAACCATTTACCATGACCCTGCCTTCTTATGTGTCATGAGTAACATTACCATTAATCATATATTTGATGCTGGAAAAAACGAACAAGTGATCTCTACACTGAATCGGCCATAGAAGATCTGTGTAATAAGGAAAGACTATTTCTTGAATAACTTCAAAATACATGTATAAGAATCTTTCAGGCCAGAATGACTGTGGTGTCAGGTTTTGGGATATATTTAATGACCACGGGTGACATTGCAGTGTGGAACAGTCAGTGTGTAGCTTAATGTTATATCGGTAATTTGCCAATGGAGAGAGACTGATTTTTTTTTGGTATTTTTCTGTTTGTTTTGTTTGTTTTGTTAGTTTGTTTCTCTCTTTCTTTTTCTTTGTTTTTGGGGTTTTGTTTGTTTGTTTGTTCACGTAACCAGTCTTGTGTCAGAAGTTTTTCGCGTGCACTGTAGTGACAGCATCCGATTAGCTATTTCATGTGAAAAAAGGAAAGAAAAGAAACAAACAAACACAGTTACACATTTGCCCCTTTATCATTATATCATGTATTGATAGCTTGTACATATGCACATGGGTATATAAATCACGTCCGTTTCTACATGTGGGTGCACGGTATATTGAGCAATAGCATCCCGCCTTTTATCAATGGAACCCGGCTTCGATTCTCGGCAGGCGGAGATTGGTGAATAGTTCCAACCACGAAAAAGGGTGGGAAGTACACACCTGCATCTTTCCCACTGGCAATTTACCGATAATTGAATACTTGACTTGCGCAATATTCCATGTGCAAAAGTTGGCCTTTACCCCATGTATACATGGGCTATTCGTCCATGTGACTAAAAGGATCGGGCTTCCTCTGCAGTGGACTATTCCTTTCAGTGAGCACCTTTTCCCGATCTCAAAGGCGCCCGCTGGGGAATTGTGTGTATTTTTTTTTTTTTTTAGAGTACCGTTTGGTAATATTCAAGTTTTCTATTTAGAATGCCTCGAATTTTCACGATTTGAAATGCTGCAATTTTACAAATCCTACATCAGGATGCACGATACGCATACAGGCCTCTGCACCAGTAGTAGCTAGATTGCACCTATATCTATTATAGTTTTGAAGATATTCGACAGATCAAGTTCAAAATACACCCCGTGTTCAATATCAACGCCGTATTCTCAATATCGTACCTTTCTGAGCGGACATACTTATTCGCATATATAGGCAAATCAATTTCCTCTACAGTATTGGAGACAGAAACGTCAACCCAACTTCATCTCATGCGCTTGTGCAATAGGCACATCCAAAGAGACTTACATAATTCCAATTTATGGTGATCAGACACACTTGGGAAATTTAAAAGTTGAACATCTTTAAGAATATTATTAAGGTGTCACCCTGATCTCCTACTTTTATGCTATGGGCACATGCAATGACATGACAACGAACGCAATAGAATTTTATTCTATGTACATTGGTCGTACTGTACAGATGTAATTGATGACTCTCTTCCAGCTTTTTTTTTTCTTTTCCGGGCATTGATGCTTATTATCTGAAGATGATACACGTAATCCAGCATATGAATACCAAGACAATGGATAGTTTGCAATCGTGGTGATGACATTGAATATACAAAAATGTAGTTGTTGATTTTCGCTTAAAAGGAGAAAATCCCATGGGGCTTATATTCCACTGGTGATGACATCAGATATACAAAAATGTAGTTGAATTTTGCTTAAAGGGAGACAAGTCTATGGGGCTTATATTCCCGTGGTGATGATATTAGATATACAAAATTGTAGTTGAGTTTCGCTTAAAGGGAGAAAAGTCCATGGGGCTTACATTCCCGTGGTGATGATATTAGATATACAAAAATGTGGTTGATTTTCGCTTAAAGGGAGAAAAGTCCATGGGGCTTATATTCCCTCCAAGCTCAGAGGACACTCTATTAAAGACATCTATCAAAGATAGAAAATATGAAAATAAAGTTTTTAATGCACTGCAACTGACATTACAGATATTGATTATGTAAACTGTATATTTTTGAGAAGTATTCTTATAGTATCAGAATGGTTCCATCTTGGGTATTGCTGCGCACTATTATATTCCATGTATTTGTGAGGGTTTTAACAAGTTATGCGAATCAGTTCTGAAAAATATGATGTACATAAACAACTATCATCTGTCTGCTATTGTGATCATGAATACCTGCAAATTTAATGTATTGTATTCTGAATGCAGAAAATGCGAGAAAGAATTTTGTAATATGAGTAAACCTGATAGGTAAAGCTTGAAGACCTGAATTTTCCAAAAATATGTTTTATAGAAAGAGCTGTCAATCTAATTTAAAATTCCTAGGATTGTGCTATAGGTGCATTCCATGAAATGAAAGTGAAAGTTATACAATTGAGATTTTTAAGTCGCACACATTTCTGCACGTCCTAAAGCTGCAACAAGTCACGGATACAGTCACGCAGCCCTAAAAGAGCAACCGCCCTTCCATTTCTTTCCCAGATTTTATTGCATAAACATGTGCTGTGCCCTTCTAATTCTGACATTCAAACTACTTGTCTCCCAGCACCCTGTCATTTACTCTGTGCGATTTGAACGCCTCTCTTACACCCCATAATGTCCCTGTCTGAAATTTGAAACCAAGCAACATTTTTGTCTTCTTCAAAGCGTTTCACTTTATCTACCCCCCCCCTTAAAATCCCCATCATACATTTTCTTCTCAAAAGCAATCACATCAGACCCGTTCAATTAATATTTCTATGATAGCTTATTTGTTTTGGTCCCATTTTGTTTCCTCTTTGGCAACTGTCGTGTATATTTTCCGGCAGGACACTGTCCTTTCTTCTTGCTGCAAATATCACCAGTAATTCAACGTAGCTTTAACAATCCTGTCTCCACATGTCTGGGTGTCGATACATTGGAAGTCGTTGAAAGTATCACTGTAACAGTCACTACCACATATATTACTTGACATTTGATCAGCAGTCAAGGAGACTCTGGAATCATAAGGAAGCCCATTCTACGGTTACATAGTCGGCGCATATTTTCGCAAGAAGATGTACCTGTCGGGAAACACATCCAGACAGACCTCATCCTGTTTCTGTTGCATTCGTGAGCATAAGGATATAGCTCTATGTTATCGGTAAGCTAATGAACATTCTTTACAAGTTAGAAGCACGCGTGAAAGCAAAAAAAATGACTGCTGCATGTATTCTAGACACGTCTATTGACTTACGTTGGTAAAGATTGTGTGATAAAAATGATCATGCGGTTTTCATTTTCAATGACTTTATCAACCTATATGATTATCACGTTACTGCACCCTTTCGCTACCGAACACCTGTGCGCGGGCATGGTAGCTTACTTGTTGGATACAACTGCGGTACACCCCAGCCCCGTCAACCCCATCTACACATACGTACATACGATTGGTTTAAACATATTTTAACATTATTTTCAACAGATTTTGGAGTTACTGAGGTACAGTTTTGTTTATTATTACCTACATAATGACAGTAGCTAATGTATCCCATCCAGGACTTTGCGCATGACTGGTAAAACGTCCAGCAGTAGTTACTGATCGAGTGGCTGCCAGTTGCAAATTTTCTAATTTTTTTCTTCATCTTCACCTGAACAATTTCCAAAGTCGACATACTTTACTCCATAATTGGTCGTATGAAAAAGAAAATGTAAAATTTCAAGAGAACGTCTGTCTAGGTTATATTGAAGACTACGAAAAATCCAAACCATTTTCAGTGCTCTTGTACAGACAGTATTTAAATGAGAAGATCAAGTAATTTGTGTGATAAACTCTATCAAATACCTTAGATATATATCACGGAAGACAATGCACACTTCCTTTTCTTCACGCAGTGAAGAGCTCTTGGGTTATTATTGCATGTGTTAGTGTCGCCACCTTTGTGAGTATGTGTCACATTGACACATACAATTCCATTAATATATACATACATACATGTACGTACATACAATTACTATATATATATATATATATATATATATATATATATATATATATATATATATATATGTGTGTGTGTGTGTGTGTGTGTGTGTGTATTATTGAACAAATAGCCTTTTTACAACGAGGGCACCCGTAGGCGGGTTACAACCCGACTCTCACTTCCCAAAACCAGAATATATGTATATATATATATATATATATATATATATATATATATATATATATATATATATATATATATATATATATATTGGTTAAATACTTCTAATCATATTCTGAGAATCTTGACCCCCTCCAAAAGACCCTGATTTTCCGGCACACACATGCATATGATGGCAAGGGCGAATAAAAAGAAACAGATATAAGCGTTAGAAAATTTTGTATTCTCTGAAATAACAAACTGAGTCTCCACTCCGAAATGAAAAGATCATGCCAACATCAATCTAGAACTCAATCCAGACAATAATCTACATTCCCTAACTTTTGATTCTTGTGTTTTGGCATGCTAGCAATAATTCCAAAAGTCCCTCCTCCCTCCCAAAAAAAGGAAGAAAATAGATAAATAAATAAATTAATAATTATAATAATAATGATAATAATAATAATAATAATAATAATAATAATAATAATAATAATAATAATAATGATAATAATATTAATAATAATGATAATAATAATAATAATAATAAAATAATAATAATAATAATAATAATAATAATAATAATAATAATAATAATAATAATAAATATAAGATAAAAAAAAAAAAAAAAAAAAAAAAACAAGAAGAAAATCTTATCAGTCAACAAAGGTCACCGCTGCTGTTTAATTATGTTCCGTTTCTTACTTTTTTCACAATGAAAGCAGCAACCCGCTTCCTGCTATACATGGCTGCAACGTCCTATATTTTGCCTTTTTCAGATTGAACAAAAGTGATTGATTGACCGTAATTATTAAATTTACTTCGATATTTGCAGCCAATCAGATAATGTGTGGACAAGGTTATGCAGTAATAGCAAATACATTTGGACGTGATCCGTGCAGTGTGCGCACGACTGATGGGGCAGCGGTATTCGTTATATAGTCTCCCAGGAAATCACATTTCAACATATGTTCAAATGCATTCGAACATATGACCAAATGTATTCAAATATATGTCGAAATGCATTCAAACATATGTGCAAATGTATATTAACATAATTAATAGAAACTGTATTTGATGAGGTGCTCCAAACAAATTAATTTGTATTCATTGATAAGATTAAATACATTTAATGATATAATTAAGTGTATTTTGCTTAAATGGCAAACATATTAAGTATGCTAATTATCATGTGATTGGATGCATGCAGTCATACTATTAGATGTCTGGTGTGACAAAATGGTCTGAGAGATATAAATGAATATTTGAAAATAGCAATAACAATATTCATTCAAATCGTGAATTATTTATTGCCATTGCTGAAGCCTGATATAAACCTCATAGTCAGCATAGGTAAGTATTTCACGGAATTGCTGCTACTCAGCTTGAACCATATAACTTGTGTGCAAACTTTTTGCCACCTCCAACCGCTTAAAAATGAAAGCTCGGATAAACTGCTGGGTGTATTTTGTAGAGAGTGGAACTTTGGTGTGTGCCCTTTTGATCTATATTGGCTGAGTGCAATTTAAGGTCTTACTCTAGCACAAGGTCACATATTTTCTATTATCCCTCTCTGTGGTGTAATGTACCGGTCAAATCTTATCAGCTTAATTTTGCATTACATTAAGTTCTTAATTCTGGGACAAATTTTTAATGGTTGACAAGTGCGCAGAGGAGCAGAGACGTTTATAAAACCACACGCTGAACGGAATCAATAACACAATTTAAGTGTTCTTTTACCGTCTTACAGCGACCCGTACTTTTTTCACCCCGATCTGCTTTATGGTTTTCTTATATAATATACCTCAGTTTCAATAACGTTGTAATTGAAATGTTCCTTGATGGCCGTAGTATGGGAATCCTATGCTGTTAGGCCTGCAACCCTTTTGGACAGGCTGAATCTCATTTTGTCTGCACAGCAGTGGGTTAAAAAATGAAAAAAAAAAAAAATGAAATAACATGAAATTAAAAAAAAAATACATCCGACTTCCTTTGATCCGGTGGGAAATAAATACAAATCCAGACATTCTTTTATTTCGCGCAGTTAACTCTTTCCGGTCGAACCTGTTTGCAGTGACCAGTAATATCACATGTCGTCTACCCCATCTGTTTTATTGAATATTGGCCTTTATCAATATCTATTGGAGGCAAATGTAAGGGGAGTTTTACAGGATAACGTGACAGAAGTTCTAGGTTGTACTGGCTACATATTTGACGCCTAGATAATCGCCCTGGCTACTACGAGCTGTTGGCTTATTGCAATAGCATATGCTTTACAAGGTCAATCCACCTGCAATTAGTTTTCCGCATATTTTTTGTATAATGACCGAACGGGGCTTGTTTATATTCAACATATACCCAGAATTTACCGTATCCTGCTACTACAACAGTTACAGTGACTGTGAACGTAAACACAGAGACGGAAAGTACACTTCTTTTTGCCGGCATACTTATAGGTTAAAGTATTGTTAAGACTACAAAAATTAGAACATGGTGTAAGTCCCAATAAGGCACCTATATTAAATGACATCACTTTAAAGTTTTCAACAAGTAAAGGCTGCATGGGGGTGGGGGGTGGGGGTGGGGGGGGGGGTAAATGTGAATATGAGAGAACTGATTCGTCTTGCTTGTACTGTGATTTGCTTCGTTAACTTATGAGAGTTTTACTTTGTTGTTGTTGTTTCATGCTACAGTCCCGTTTGTGGGTAACTTTGACTTGATCACATGATGCCATGATATTATTTTTCCATGAGCTAAGAGTTTATGACTGCATAACTTTTGTATACTGCAGATTGTTAAAAGAGGTAGGGAAAAGAACGCATTGATTACACTTGTTTACGATGAAAGAGTTGGTGACGAAAACATTACTGATAAACAGAAAAATGAAGACAGGGAAGAGTATAACTCTTCTACTGCCATTTTAAGGAAATGCTTTGATTTGACACAAATACCCCAAATTCCTATTATTTCTAGACTGGCCTTTGATTCAGATACCAACATGTTTGTAGTTGCAGAGAACCCGAGAATTGCCCAGGTCAACATCTCTCCTCTCAGCGCGCCTTGCATGTATTGTGTCACATATGTGCCCAGAAAACTTGTTGATTAAGTTAAAAGTTGACAATAAAACAGTTGAGGCGAACTTTTTTTGGCCCAAGGGAATTTGAACCAGATTTCTGTTACTAAGCTTGCCTTTTGTAATATATATATATATATATATATATATATATATATATATATATATATATATATTTGACGATGAAATATATGGTAATGGTGGTACATGGGTCAAAACTTTTCACACGTTTAGTCTAGATAACTGCGTCCATCATTTTCTTAACGAAACGGACAACAGAACTTTATTACATTTGTATAGTCTAATCAAGAGAACCTCGTTTCAGGAAGGTTATCCGTTTGGGATGGATGGTTTTGAACATGTTCGGTTAAAATTTATGGCGTGCTCGGGATGTTTACGTTTAAAAAAGAATTTACATAAATGGAACTTAGCAGATTCTGATATCTGTGCTTATTGTAGAAATGGATGCGAAAAGATAAGCCATTTTTCTTTTTCTTTTATGTCCAAGGTTTAATGACATTCGTTTGAAACTCTGGAATATACTAGAACACCAATTAGACAGCAATGGTCAAATGCATGTATGGGAGAAGTTTATAAGCGCCTCAAGCACGGGCAAACTGTGTTTTCTTCTCGGTGATGCCACTGTTGACCATGGTCTGCTCGCTGGATAACTGTATATAAACGGTTTCTAACCGAAGCTTGGGGTGTGCGAAAAGCCTTATCCGAGGAGACATGACAGCTCTGATCCACTTAAATGTGTGTTTGTTAGTATTGCCTGCAATTTGTGCATAGTATTCTATATTTTAGCATAATATTTTTACCGTATTTTACATGCATTGGTTTTTATATAAGCTCATGAACAGGTGTACACATGATATTGGACGCATCGCTAGCTGAGCCCCGGCTGGTGATGCCAACGTGCAAAAGGGGTAGTATTCCAATAAATATTTTTAGTAGTAGTAGTAGTAGTAGTAGTAGTGGTAGTAGTAGTAGTATACACACACATAGACACACACACATGTATATATATATATATATATATATATATATATATATATATATATATGTATATATATATATATATATATATATATATATAAAACTGTCTTGAGTGGCTTTGGAGCAATTATACACTGCTCACAAAAAGTATACAATGAAACTGGTCCTACAATCGGTTTGTGGTTGATGCCCATTTTCTGCGGGCCAATTACATACCTCAAACCCCACCGTGGGCAGTATAAACCAAGTACAGCTTACCACAGTTTTTGGGCATTTATTGCTTCCCATAATATCCGGGCAGTTGTGGTAGTTGGTACGTTTCTAAAACCCCCTATGTAGCACATCGACTTTAAGGCCAGCATGGATTATGTGCATTCTTCAACTATACATAAACCGAACAAGTGCCCACTAGACGACCTGAGTGTCACAATTCTCCCAAAAAAACACCTGACAAAATTTTAACTGTATATATATATATATATATATATATATATATATATATATATATATATATATATATATATATATACATATATACATATACATATGTGTATGTATGTGTGTGTGCGGACGGGCATGTGTGCGTGTGGGGGGGGGGGGTTGCATTTCTGATATTTTTGTCCGTAAAAATGCTATTTGTAAAACCAGTTATCGGGAGATGCTTCGCACAGTACCACAATCTGCATAAATACACACCTCTCATGATACTAAATATCTATGCATGTATGCATGTATGTAGGCATGTATGTATGCATATTTTAAATATTTTATATGTATGTATGCATGTACGTATTTAAGAATGTTCTTTCTTAATACGGCACCATTTACAACAAGGGCAGTCTGTACTAGAACACAGCACAACATATTGATAAACACAAAAAACCCACAAAACTCACATAACTGTACCATGCACCACAATATAATGAACTTAAATTTAACAAACTGATAAGGCAAAATAAAGGTGACCACGATGGGAAGTTCCAAAAGAGCAATCTTTTATACACAAAGTTATAATTTACCTCTTATTTCCATGCATTCTGTCATGAGTTTGTCCATTTACATGGACGTTTCGGGATTATCAGAGGTCTTTGACCCTTTGGGCTTCTCTTCCGATTTTTGAAATACAGAATTGACGAATATTGCTCACATATAAATTATTAATTTACATTTTAAAATGTTTCTGTCACTGCATGTATGTATGTATGTATGTATGTATGTATGTATGTATGTATGTATGTATGTATGTATGAATGCATGAATGCTTGCATGCCTGTATTTAGAGGGAAATCACCAATGCCTATGGCCACAAGGTAAACATTTTACATATCAGAGATAAGTCATCTGTATTGTACTTATTGCAACCTCCAAAAATATATCCATGTATTTACAGGAATAACGGCCACCCATTTCCTTATTCTCTCCCTCTTTCACATCATGTTTGTTATGCTGTGTACATTCTCTTTTTGTTGTCTAAATTTTATCCACTTTTAGTTGAATTGTCAATTCATGTACAAGAGGCCTTCATGTAGACATTGTGCCCGTTGGCCAATTCTTCCAGCGAATAAAATCAAGTAATGCCTTTTGGGTTTCAAAAAATCGGCGGACACGTTTTTTCCCTCGATTGCATTTCAAGATAATAGAACACACGGCAATGAACACGAGACGTTGTGTGTATCTCAAGCATGTGCACATATAAATAAGAAGTAAACATACCATAATAAGACAGACAAGAGATACATGTATGTTTTTTTTCTTCTTTTTTTTGCATTTAAATTAAATTAAATCTTTCAGTGGCAGGTGCGACTGAAGGCGAACAACTTAAAACGAACGGCTCTAAATTAGAAGTAGGGTTCTAAATTCATAATTTTGCAAAAGGACCTTTCTTTCAAGTACCAGCGAGTTATTGGTTAGATAGCATATAACAGTCCAGGATAACAGCTTTCTTTGGCACTCATTATTGCACATTACGACCAAAGTTCGCTAAAAAAGTTGTTGGCTCGGTCTAAAATGTGGCACTGAATAAAGTATAATATGGAGAGCTAAGTTTTCCATATTTAAAGTGGTTCAAAACGTTTCAAGTTTCATACAAAATGAAGAAAAAAGTCTGAAATATACCAACATTTTCCTGCTAAAAGCATTGAATTCAACCTTACAGAAGAGTCTTCTGAGTAAAATGTACTCGACGAATTACTTTTACATGGAAGTCAATTCTGACACACAGTATGAAAAAAAAAAAGATACAGAAAGAAAAAGCTATGTAACAAATAAAGAGCGACAACAAACTTAAGAGGTGTGCACAACTTTACGCTGGGCAATTTTCAACTCTGTTTCTTCAAATAGGAATTGATATCAATTTTCCGAAGTCGCTTCCTAGCATGTGAAATTGAAATACTTCCTGTTCCCAATGCCTTAAGATATTTTTTAAGGGAGTTTTGTAGTATGTAAAGTATATAACAACCTTTGTTTCCTGTCGAATACAGGACCTTTAGAGCCGATACACGACGATCGGTAAATTTGAAAGAAAGAAAATAATGAACAAATTTACACTGATCAAGGCGAAGTATATACAATCAGTCCATCGACATTTATAAAATACACATGGAACATTTACAACATGTGCCAAGCTATTTATTGACGGAAGTATTGACTTTTTTCAGAGTGGTAACTTGCTTACGAGCGGAGGTTACATGTACTAAGTTCCATATCTTGACCCGTTGGATTATGTACCGGGAGTGTTTGTATACTAAATCACAAAAGCGGAAATTTATACTGATTTTTTAAAATATCTGTAAACAGAAAACGAAACTGTCGTATATCTGTGCTGATTTGGTAACAAAATGTGTACTATTTCTTTTGTGACCGAAGTTGCATCAGGCTCTCCTGCATGAAGATTTGGGTGATGTTTCTACAAGATTACCCCAATTTCAATGTCGTTTTGTCGCAGCTTCTCAATAATTTGTCCCAGCCGCTTTCTGAATATGGTTTTTCATGAGACGATTTGCTCATTGCTCCAATAACTGCTTTAGCTGCAGGCAACTAAAGTCCTGTTGACAGTGACTCCTAACACCATTACAATTTAAACATACGATATTATACTCAATAACCAGTAAAATGAATGGTGTGTAAAAAAGTACACGCGCTTTTCTGTTAACTGTATATTGTATACGTTAACTCTTTCAGTGTCACTTGTAGGACTGAGTCAACAGCTTTCTTTGGCGCGCTTTGGGTGCAATGCCCCTTAAGCGCGACGAGTAAAGCAGTTGACCCAGCTTATTACCTACCATGTTACTACAAGCATGCTGGTACTTGAATGAAATATTTTTGGTCTTGAATCTGGCACTTTTATTATATTCCAGGGCAGTTCGTTTTACTAGTGTGAATGTTGTTACAGTTAGCACTATAAGAGTTAAATGTAGAACCCTCAATTCCATATCGATGTGGCTTTGTTTTAAAAGAATTACTTGAAAATCGCAGCTTTGCATTCATTATCATCATCATCAGCAGCAGCAGCAGCAGCAGCAGCTGCATCCATAGTTTATCACCATGTATATTTTGTTTTTTTTTTTGTTTTTTGTTTTTCATCCTCAGGGATGCGTTACAGTGTGTCACCAAGCTCTGCTTTCCTGTTTTAATATTCTAAAGTTTCTAACCTTATTATTCGTTATAGACCACTTGTCCACCTTCTCAACTCTTCTTGGCAGTTATTTCCATCCCATATCTATGATATTGTGACCACATCTGAGCTTGACCGTTGCAGGCTTCCGCTTTCCTTTGCCAACGAGTTTTCTTCCATCAAACATTCTCCTTACTTTGGAAATGGACCGGGGATCATCGTTACTGCGAAAGGGTTATCGGGGAATTTCTTTCTAACTTTATTTAGGAATGAGTTCGTCCGTCGCTTACATGCTTCATCTATAGCATTAGTGTCAAAACATGAATCCCAGTCACCTTGTTCAAGAGACGAACGAAATCACAAATGTCTGTTTTATTATGTTCTCAAATGAGTTGCTGATAGCGAGACGACCTCTTGACTCCAAAATAAAGAGTGGCATCGTGCAAAAGTCATTTGTAGAGACGACCAGTTCAACAGATAGTGATTTTAGCATACTCGAGTATTATGAAATAACCTAATCCAATCATGAAGTTGTTTGCGGTGCAACACGATTGGCCGATTTAAAGTCCACTTGTTGCTTTCAAGATAAAAGGGAAAATCTGACACTATAATAAACGGTAAGCAACGCAGATGACCTTTCTGAACTACCACCGCCCACAAATGTTCTCTGGTGCCTTTGTGATAAAACGGACGTAAACCATAAACATCATGGAGTTCTTGACTTGACAAGCTATGACGACAGGGCAGTTGTATACCCACAGCTAGACAGCAGCTAACTCTTGACTGGTCAATGGAAGTTCCTAGTGGCGTCTGGGCCATATCTTGCTGTTGTATTTTGAGATGTCAAAATTTAAGCTCCGAATGTAATACGCTCGTCTCATCCGCAAACGTGTTTGCAAACAAATGCTGTAAATTTTTCTTGCATCATAACAATAACTCTTCTCGGTTGATTGATTGAAGGGTTGACCATTTCCAAGGATTTCAAGGATCATTTCCTTTTGTCATTGTAAATGACTCAGTGTCACGCAATATTGGGCTCCCTAGACCCCATGAATTGAATGATGATAAAATATATAAAAATAACAGAATAACAAAGGGATAATAACTCCAGGCCTTAAACCGGGCAACCCTCTTCCTTGTCAATGCATATTTGCGTAAGAATGTTGGTGCGGATTTAATTTGATTTTACCGGTGCCGATACTTTATTATTTCGTTTGGAGGGTCCTGACAAAGATTTCTGTTTGTTTGTTTGTTTGAAGTCTGCACACATCAGTAGCACATGTAACAAACACGCTTCTTCAAGCAAGCTTAGACTCTCTTTGATCTGCTGCTGGTGAGCTTAGCTACACACGTATCTTGGCCTGGGGAATTTGGTTCCACTGGTCTGTGAGCCACTGTGCCAGTCGGTCGAAGGTGTCCACAGCTTCATCCTGTTCGTTTCTGACTCGGCGGCAAAGCACATCCAATAAATTTCCAATGAGTGACACTCAGGAGTTCGGCCTGGCCATATTGATGTTGTGCTGCTGGAGATCCTGCAATGTATATGCTTACATTTTCAGCGTGTGGTCCTGCGTTGTCTTGCGAGAACAGTGGCCCAGTATGTTCTTGGAGCCATATGGAGACAGTTGCAGGGTCTCGTTCACATAACACTGGCCTGTTAGAGTTCCAGTTACTCTGAAGAATTATGTGCTTCCTGTTGCCAAGATTGCCACCTCTGTCCTTCCCCATCATAATGTTGCCTCCTCCATAGAGATCCAATTCCACCAAACGTCGATCCACAAATATCTGTGACGGCACACGTTGAACCCATATCCTTCTATCAGGGAAATCAAGGCAAAATCCTGGCGCGTCCTACCACATCACACTCCTCCGCTGATCTCCGGTCCAATCAGCATGTTCCTGACACCACTGTGTCCATGCAGCCTTGTGTGCAGGAGCGGAGGGATACGGTTGACAGGGCGTTATGATCTCAGCTTGGCCGACACCAGTCTCCAATTGGTACTGCAATGTGCTTTAAACATATTTTATGCAAACACAAATGGCCGACAGGTTAACCAGCCTATATTAGGGCATCTTGTACATGTAAGACAATACAACATTGACGTTTCAAAACACTAATACATAGATGGGCGACATACAGGACCACAATTTCAGAATAGGTGGCGGAGGGTACAAGTGTGATGTGTAGTGAGATGGCAGTTACTTTTATTAGCTGAACAGGACTTTCCAAAATTCATATCTTAAACCTGCCAGAGTTCTGAATAAAATGATGTACTACTTGAAGAATTACCTCCTTATATTTCTTTTTCCCTTAATTTCAAATAGTGGCGTTTGAACGTTAAAACTCGCATAGGGTATTATTTTGGTTTCCAGTTTGTTTCTCAGCACCGTATAGCAACTATATTCGAAAACAAAATGGTGTGTGTTCACCAATTCTGCTCCACATGAGCATGGTGGTGATTCTAAAACACCAATTCTAAAAAGATTAACATTAAGCTGGCTGCAGCCCATTCTCAATATGATATGGATAACAGCAATTTTCCTATCACTGTAATTATATAACTCATTACATTTTGAATTGTTCTTGTTAACTTCCCTTTTAAATTCCTCTAAATGTTCATGATTCTTCAATGACCAAGGTGATGTTCTGGGCCTGGCGCCAGAGCTGGCGATACCTCTCCGCCGAAAGGAACACGTGTCTTTTCTCTACACCAGGTAATGG
The DNA here is from genome assembly GCA_964020975.1 of Hermodice carunculata. Taxonomy (NCBI): domain Eukaryota; kingdom Metazoa; phylum Annelida; class Polychaeta; order Eunicida; family Amphinomidae; genus Hermodice; species Hermodice carunculata. Next base: position 59,879,071 of record OZ026618.1, on the reverse strand, counting down.
TCGTCCCTCCCTGCTGAAAAGCCTGGTCTCCCAGATCTTTCCATTGCATCCTCTAGTTGTGGACGTGAAAATAATTGTTTACTTTGATTTGGAAAGTCATTGAGTTAATTGAATGCGTTGCAGAGTCACTGAATTGGCCTATTTTGTCGGGGTGACTCTGATGAAACTTGTGAACATTTGGAATAAGCTGATGTGGTGACCTTCATTCAGACGGGTGTGACACATTTCATTGTAAACACACGGAAAGCCCTGATGTGGTCCTGACAGGTCTCACTGAATTGGGATGTGTGACAAATTGGAAAACTCTGGAATACCGGTGGGAGTTGTCAGCATGGGTATATAAAGCAGCTCGCTTCATGACTGAGAAAGGGAAATTCTGAGATCTGACAGAAGCTGTGTGACTTAAAGCCAGTGGGACTGTGAACCATTGCTATTGACAAGGAAATACTCATCTATACATTGTACTTGTGGAGTGTGGACACTGCCTTTGAGTTGACTTGTATATTTGGTGTTTAACTATACCACATTAGAACCAAAATGTACCTCTGTGGGATTTGAACCAGACTATTTGGCACCTATCATAGGACTTGGAACTGTGGGGCAGTAACTTTGGAGAATCTCTCACCAGGGATTAGGATTTAGCTGCAGTATGTTAATTATTGGAGTATCATCATAGCTAAGTGTATAATTTCATTAACCTACTTTGTACTGATTCTTGATCGTTAAGATATTGTTATTGTCAGCTATCTTATCATGTTCATTCTTTGTTGAGTTCCGCTACTATTTAGAATATTCTAAAGATGGGCATCGTAACACTCTTCCTGCTAGAAAACAGTCCCATCACATCTGTACCACTAACATGGAGCACCCCGTTTTTCTGGGAACTTCACACTGGCAAAGACCAGCCCCCAACACACAGCTGGCCCTACCCTTGTCTAATTCAGAGAGCTTTGTGTGACTTTTTCTGGTTGGTTTATTGATTCACATGGATGTCTTTGTTGCCGATGGCCTCTTATAAAGTTCATAAGCATCCCAATGCCAGACACACTTTTTTTAACGATTTTGCCAAAATGAATAATAGAACATGTAATATACAAAATTCACACCTTTGTAGAAACTTACCAAAGGTAAATTGCTACCAAGGGTGAAGTTTATGTGGTTAACGGTGTGGAACAGAAAGAAAATGTGATATGTGAACTGTCCCACTGACAAGCGACTGATCACCACCCGTGCCCTGAGCTTTGATAGCTGAGTGACAAGTCAGCTGAGCTTAAAACAAACCCACATGTCTATTACCATCATTCATGAACCTAATAGAAATCAATATCTTGCTCAGACAAAATATACAGAACCCATGTTGATCTGGAAGCATGTAAAGTGTATAACTTTGAAATAAAGTATATTGTTTTGAAATAAATGTCAAGTCACGCAGCGACCTTTTCATATGTCAAGAGGTATTGAATGTTTTGTCAGTTATAAATCAAACATAAAGATTTGTGAAATAAAGACGATTTTAGTTTGTGTTTCCGGTGTCATTTCACACGGTGAGGTCTTGCAGGAAATATTTGCTGGCGAAAACACTCGTATTTGAAGTAGCCCCGTGTCATCGCTTCAGCATGTTTAATGTTAAAATGTCAAAAACAAATCCGTTAGTCAAATACGGAATAAGTGAAACAGGTTCATAACTTGTCTGAGTTTTGTAAGTATTTCAGACATATCAAAGTTACACGTCTTATCTAAACGCGTAGGTCTTAATTTAACACTGTCTACTACTTTGAAGGACTTTTGGTACAGTGTACCAGCAACGCACTTGCACAAGTTTGTCAAATAAACTTTTAAAAAGAGATGCACAAGAGGCACTTTGAATAGGGTAGAATATCTAGTGTGATTTGAGCCAACAAGCCAACAGCTTATCAGTCTGCTTATTGCCCCTTTTTGCATAAGTATGTTATCCCTCATAGAATTATTATTATTATTATTATTATTATTATTATTATTATTATTATTATTATTATTATTATTATTATTATTATTATTATTATTATTATTATTATTATTATTATTATTATTATTATTATTATTATTAGCATGAGTAGTGTTTCCCGTAGAGACAAAATTATTCTTCTGACTGAAGCCACGATCGCTAGTGGCTTTCTCCACTAAGAACTGTTGAGTCTCTTCAATGTGCCACCCTACATTACTGTTTATTTACACAGCAGGGGTGATTCACTTTATTTTGATGTTTAAACGGATATACCGCGTACATATTCCATTATACACTGTAAATTTTTTAAAGGAAACACAATGTCGCAATGTACCAGCAACGCACTTGCACAAGTCTGTCGAAAAGGAACTTTTAAAATGAGAGACATAAGGCACTTTGAATTGGGTTGACTGATACATGCGGCAACACGATTAAGTACTGCTCATCTCAGGATAAACACACTTGATATACCATGTATACATCCTCGCACAAAGCAATATTTGAGAAAAGGCCTTCCAAGCTTCACTTAACTGCTTCGGTGCAAAATCTTGGACCGAGTCAACCGCTTTCCTCGGGACGCTTTGGGGGCATAGCTCCGGAAGCATTCCCCGGAAAACTGTTGACGTGGAATTTTATATTTTTGTAACTACAGGCTGGTGGTTGGATGAAAGATCTTTTTACAAATTACATAAATCTTGCACCCATATCATAATTCAGATCACTTACTTTTATGTTTCTTGAGTTTAGTCGCGGTTGGCGCGGAAAGAGTTAATCGAAATTGATTGTCTGGGTACAAACACGTCCTGTTTTACAAATACAACATCTGTCAAGGAGAGCACTTTATAACCCAGTACCATTTTCAATTATCTAACTGTTTAAGTCTGGCGGTTTTTTGTCATATTAACCCTTTAGTTTGTCTGCCCCAGACAGAAATGAATATTTGTCCTGAGCCAATTATTTCACTATAGAAATGTCAATTACGTCTACGCCGCTGCTTGGATGAGAGGCTTCTCGATGAAAAATTTGCAAATGGAACATTATAGTAACCCAGATAAGTGTGACTTTTATCCTGACCTGTACACAAAGACCAATGATCCCTGTACAAAAATACAGACGTAGAGATCCGCTTATATTAAGGTGACGGCATATTAATTGAGGTTTTGTTATTTCCCTGTACTTTATTTTTTCCTAGCTTGAACGTGAGCTGTAAACGGATATAAATCAGGACTAATCGACTTAGTTTATTTAGCCCCGTGGTGCTAACAACTATCAATAGTGCGCGGATGTCAGATCTCATCTGATGCGGTGTATTTATTTCACTAGCTTAGACGACATTGCTGGTTCACATTATCACAATAAGAGGTAATAGTATTAACTGGGATCCTGTGCTGCCACCTGGGCTATAGCATGGAACTTGAAAGAAAGGGGGCGGGGAATTCGTGTGTTGAGCAGGGTCATATGAGCTTCCTTCATACAATTAAAAGCCCGGGAAAGCAAAAGCTTCAGAAAAGATATTCACAAATTTTAAAGCATACTAAATGCCTAACAGATGCATATTTTCTTTCCGGTAGAAATTGTCCTTGGACGGTGAATGACATGTAAGTGAAATAACTGGTTCAAGCGTCCTCTTAACGGCGGAAGCAATGTTTTGTTGCCCACCAGCTGAGAGGACCAGAGCAGGGCTGCAGTTAATATAGTTAATTATGAATGTCTTCTATTATGGCTTATACCTGTAAGGCAAACATGTTCCAATGGGTTTCTTGGTGCATGGCAGGGGCCAGCGCACAGCAGCCATAAATGCTGTATCAATATTATAGGTGGATCATTGACCATAATCTGTTCCCCATGAACCGGCCAAGCTGCGATATGTGTATCTATAAGTGATATGATACAAACGCTATGCTACGTTATCTGACATTCAGATGCAGTCTCTCTCTCTCTCTCTCTCTCTCTCTCTCTCTCTCTCTCTCTCTCTCATTCTCTCTCTCTCTCTCTTTCTCTCTCTCTCTCTCTCATGGGTGTATTCAGGCAAGTTTCTTTACAGATATTTCATATCAGGATTTTACTGTGTAGACTGGAATGAACCATGCAAGCCAAATACTACGGTTATTGTTGCTCCTTTCTTTACTGGGTGAGTCGGTCGGGTTAATCAATTCAAAAGTTGCAAAATGTAATTCTATTATAGTCATACCACACATTTTTCGTCCCAAGGAAAGTAATACAAATGTTGCTTGCAATTTTATAAAATATTTTCACCTCATTTGTATTTGTGGTTCGAGACCACTTAGTTTACTTTTGGCCTAAATTGCAGGACAATATGCCGGATTTTTCATAGGTAAAAATCTTACTTATATATCTTTAAATATAAACATATTTTATTAAGTATCAAACGTTTGCATGACAAAATTGTTTCTAGAAAATGATGTCCTGTTTAATGTTTGTCAAAGAACCTTTGATATTAAGATGCAACTGAGATAAGGGGTCACATAGTTTGATTGTGTTTATCTAATATGATTGTAAGGGCAGGTTATTTAAAAAACATGAAAATTATAACAATTAAGAGGGCAAAGGAAAACATAATTTCTTTTTATACCAGTAGATCAAAACTGTGAGTGAACTGAGAAGCTTATCCCCCTACATGAAACTTTAATAATGTTTACGGGAGGAAAACGACGTTGCCTTAATACAATGGATCTAATATATTTTTCTTACATGATATTTTATTGTTTTTACATTTTCTTGAAAACGGCATGTAATATTTGCTATAATATACATTAAAATGATGACAAATGAAACATATAATATATTGTTACAGTAATAGGTTTATGAATACGTCATCATTGCCTGATTTATACGTCTCGTCGAAATCTGTAGCAAGCACATTGATCTGTTGCATAATATCAATCTGTTGACAGGGGAACAATGTGTCTGCAATGTGCTCTCGATAAAGTCCCAATGGTTCAGTATTACCACGCGATGACATGACGTATGACGCATAAATCATCCCTATCAGGTTCAACAACGACCTCACAGACATGAGAAGTGATCAGCGAAATTAACAATGTACGCCATGTATCTGTAGGTTTCCAGGAAAGGAACTTTCTTCTTTCCTGCTCTCTTGTCCTCTCCGATGCCCTTCTGTTCAATGTTATTCAGTTGTTCAGCTTAATTACAATGCAGTTTGCTATCAATATATCGAGCACCTGTGATTATTTTGTTAAATATTACTTCGAAAGAACCAAATGCGCCAATAACGATGAAACATTTATTGAGTTCTATCAGGGTGGCCATATGTAATTAATTGCTAATTGCTTTTACAAGGAAAAACGAGCCCGATCATATTTTTAACTTTGAATTTGTATAACGTCTGCGCATGCTGCATTTTAAGTGTTCATGCGTGCAGCTGGGACTGAATGAATTCGGCTGTGTACATCCATATTATATGACCAACTCTTGCATTCACATGCACACCTGCAGCATGCATATATATATATGTATATATACATATATATATATGTATATATATATATATATATATATATATATATATATATATATATATATATATATATATATATATACGATAAAATTTGCTCATACTGCAACAAGTTCATGAAGACAATCCTTGGCAAAGGACCCCGCTGAAGTAAGGTTGAACTTATATATATATATGTATATGTATATATATATATATATATATATATATATATATATATATATATATATATATATATATATATATATAATGTTTATAAGATATTTGCCCCGTACCGCAATACGTACTTGAAGACAATCCTTGGCCAAATACCTCACTGGAATAAGGTTGACATTACTTGAAAATGCTTAATCCAGAATTCGTACTTTTGCGCAATTCTGATACTTAGAGCAAACCAGTAAAGCATACGGTTTGCTATTCTAGTTTGGAACAGAGCAAAATAATCTCCCCCAAGGGGAAATAAAGACAAGACAAAACAAAAATAAGACAGACAAACAAACAAAAATGACAAATTCAGATAATACAAACACAATCTCTACCGGTATGCTCATTTTGGCTCATGAAAGGGCATGGCAGTGTTTCGTCTTGTCAGCCAGCCAACTGTAGCATAAAGCCACCCGTGTTATCAAATAAAGAGAGTATATTTTAAAACAAGAGAGGCAATAAATTGCCTGTATGCGAATATCCCCCTCAAAATTGCTGTGTGAAGTGACGAATAAGTTTGTGTCGACAAAACAGATTTTGAAAGATTAGAACATTTTTAAATTCGAATTGTAAACAATGCATTTCAAACGCAATAGAACACTTTTAGTTCACGAGAACCTGCAAGTAATCCAGAATGGTGAAGTTAAGAAGATACATCGCCTGTGTATTTTTATGGATGCCAGATATGTATCTTAAGCATCGTGGGAGGTAGACTTATATTTACACCCTGTATACAAGCTGCCATAGCATCAGGGCAGCGTTTATTGTAGCCGGTATAACAGTATTGGGGATATATACACTATTGCTTGTTCGAGACAGTTGCAGTACACATACGATTTCAGTGGACCATATGTAAGGGAAAGCCAATTTGTATATAATTCGCCATCGTTCAAGCTTAAATTGCTCCGCGTTTTGGTCGACATGTTGCAATAAGAGAAGGATATCAGTCGCCTCTCTAAAGACGGGTCTTGAGTGCGTTGTCTGAGAAAAAAATGATTCCTTATATTTCTTTTTTTTTTTTTATGCTTTCAGTTTGGTGCCAACAATTGTAAGACTGCACATGAGCATGATGCCCAGTCCTGGTGGGCAGATCTATTCTTGAAAAAATGGGGAAAAAACAACAAAGAGGAATTACTGCTAGGAAATTATACTGAACTAATTTATCTATTACGTAGAAATGGACTACATTGTAATTGTCTGAACCTCAACTTTTCCCCTGCCACCATTTGATTGAGTCAATGACTTTCCACGGGTCACTTTGGACACAATGCGCCCGAGAAAAACCTTTGACCTGGTCCCGTCCGTAGGACCTCTGCAACACTATGCATGTTGTTACATTCACTCGAATAAAGGTGACATAGCCTCATGTTTGACTCAGCTGCAATGACATACTCTCCTACGATATTTGTCCTAAATGGTCTTAGTTTTGCTATGTGTTGTTGTTCTCATGGTAGAATAATGATAAAAAAAAAGCTGGCTTCGGCGCCATATGAGGTCCCAACAAAAAGATCGCACTTTTTTTGTTTGTTTGTTTTTTGTTTTTTGTTTTTTTTGTTTTTTGTTTTTTTTGTTTTTTGTTTTTTGTTTTTGTTTTTGTTTTTTGTTTTTTTTTTGTTTTGTTTTTTTTTGTTTTTTGTTTTTTGTTTGTTTTTGTTTTTGTTTGTTTTTTTGTTGTTTTTTTGTTTCTGTTTCTGTTTTTGTTTTTGTTTTGTTTTGTTTTGTTTTGTTTTGTGTTTTTGTGTTTGTTCTTTTTTAGTTTTGTTTGCTTTTTGTTTTTGTTTTGTTTTTTTTTTTTTGTTTTTTTGTTTTTTTGTTTTTCTTTTTGTTTTTTTTGTTTTTGTAATGGAGGGTCATGTCACTTTTGACCTAAAATTCTTTACGGGACGTATATAATGAGAATATGCATGACGATTGAACGCATCCATACAGCCCACTACTGCTCCAATCAGCTGCAATTACATTGTATTGTGGTCAAACACGTAGTTCTCAACAGAAGCATGATGGGGGAAAATGCAGACCAAGGTCATTGACCAAATATAAGGTAAACAGCTTTCGTTACAATAACATTATGTTGCGCATGGACACCTGGGATTGCTCTGCGTTGTCCAAGGCCGCGCACAGTGAAAAATCGGATTTTCAGAAAAGTGTGATGTACTGAAAGGATAACTGTAGCCATATGACCTTGACCTTCAATTCAGACCGTAAAACTCTTCACGTGAAATCCTCTGCTGGATTTCAGCACTTTGGTGAGTGATCAAGTTTTGCAGGTCGGTGCATAATTTGCGAGTTGTTTCGCATAATAAAAGTTTTAACGCGTGTCAGACTGTCATTTTGTAGACCAAGTTATCCATAGAGGAAAGTCAAGAGTTAGACAATGCAATTTACAGCAGTAATGAGTATTTCAAGTCTGGCAACTGAATCCACATTCGAGTAATTATTATTTTAAAACTGTCACAAATAGCCCGAATAAAAAAGAGAAGCACGCAATAAACTCTGACTATAAGATAAAAGTATCGATGGCGGAAAGAGGGATCCCCACGAAACTGGCAAAGATGTTAAAATTTGGCAAAGCGATGGTAGAGAGAATTCGTGTATGTACAATAAATATATCCACTATCGGACAGCCTTTGCATAAGCATAACGCAAAACCAAAATAGTGCAAGGTTGATATGCGTTAACAGTTCCAAGTCAAAACATCTCTCAACGTTTCCTCATTTACATTGACTGTTCACTAACGGTGCAATATTATACACAACTTATGAGTAAAAACCATGGAATGTTGCTCAGAGCAAGAAAAATGATATCCCTTGACTAGAAGAGGCTGGTAGTCAGTTCACAAAAGGAGGGTAAGTCTACCCTTCTTGGTTCACAACATGTTTCTACTCCTATAGCTGCAGGTTAATAGACGCAGAACCAGAGATCAAAAGCAAAGGAAAATTAAGGCGGTGTCTACACCTGTACAAAATGTCACATGTACAGTGTCACGTGCCGTAAAGAAACAGTACAAACGCCACTGCCATTTAATACCCTTACCAAATTGTATGAATCAACGAGGTGACTAGAATAAGATTACAGGAATTTCTGTCCACTTTTTGAAGCGGGGAGGGGGTGGGGGTGGAGTAGGAGAGCGACTTTACACTTCCCACTTCAGATGAGGGCAGTGACCGTGCCCAAGTGTTTAAGGATCATATTTACACTGTGAAAAACCTAACGTACTGCATCCTAATTTGTCATGTTCCTGTGCGTACAGAAATGTTCTGTAGTTGTGCAAGTTTGTATGTAACCGAGAAGATTGTTGCCCCCCCCCCCCCCCCCCCAATGCGCAAAATCCTGAGACAAATATATTTCCTTTTCTTGAAATAGATAACATTTTTCTGTCAGTATAAAGAAGTAGGGAACATGGACTTGTGTGGAAAATATTGTTTGTTTGTTTTTTTTGGGGGGGGGGGTATTTGTTTTTGTTTTGTATTTGTTTTGTTTTGTTTTGTTTGTCTTTTTTATCTTTCGGGGAAATAAGTAACGTTGGGAGGTGAGATTTTCCTCAAAAAGGAAACCCTTTAAGGTACGCCATCAGTCAACATAACGAACTACTTGGAATTGGAGAAACAAGAGAGGTAAAAAATGTATCCGTAAAAAAAGCAATTGCTGCCTATGTAGTTAAGTAAATGTTTATAACCGAGCCGCGCAAGCTATCGTGTGTGTTTTTTAAACCGTACACTGTCGTCAGAATGGCTTCAATACTATCCCATTCCTGTATAAATCTTTTACAGATGTCCATAGTTAGACGATCTCTTTTCTACATACATTCTGTTTTTATCAACTCAGTGTTTTTCAACTATGAAATAGTACTTAAGTCTCTGTTTTCGTGGTCGGTAACATAAAGTCCTTCTGCTCCTGCAGTTTATTAACTTGTTATTGCTTTTCTCTGATTCCGCATTTTTTCTCCAAGCATCCAAATCGGAACCAAATTCGCAGCATTGCCTCGTAAAAATGTGCATTTAGAAAGCTCAATACTATTATTTGCATATAATTGATAAGATTGCGTCTCTAGCTTTTACGGGGTGTTTCTTTGTATCCATGTTTATCTTGTATGCGTGTGTCTGTGTTTTTGGATAAAGTTACGTTCAACGTAGTCACCATTCAAGTTTGACGGTAATAGTGAAATAGTGTGGGCGGACAAACTGGCGGATAGACCCAAAAACATAAATGTACAAGCCACTTCAACCGCCAGTCCGCCCTAATAATGTAGGGTTTGGTTTTTACTAAAGACTCGGTGTCAGTGGCACTTGTGTATAGCGTACTGTGGTGCTACCTGCTATTACCAGTACTTTCTGTTTACATGGGTAACTGTCCTGCAATAGGCAAGGACAAGAACAGAAGGTTCAAGAACTGCCTTCAAGAGGGCACTGCAGTTTGGAGCAGGCTACGGTACTGTATTCCCATTACTTTACATTGTAATTTGTAACTTAATTACTTGAAAAGTATAGCACAAAGAAACACCAAATTTCAGAGAGTAAATCTAGATGCATAACTAAATACCTCACATAAATCATATCCACAGCTACAAAAGTGACTTGTTTATTTAAGATTGCTTTAACATACAAACTAATGGAAATACACGGCTCTAGCCTTCCCAATGTTTATGTATTCCGTTGTGTATGGGGCCAAATCACACCTAAAGCTAATTCTGACCTTTCATTTTACAAAATAATTTAGAACCCGCTGTGACCAGTGAGAAACAAGCCTCTATAATTGCTATCTACCAAGCGTATTCACACCAAGATATTTAAGTATAGAGAATGGGTCGACACACCTGCCAGCCGATCGGCCTTTCAGTTGATCTCTTTGAAACTGTTGATCATCCTTCACACCAATCTCCGATCAATATTCTAAATACCTATTTATAACCTTCAACAGACTTAAAAACAGACAAAACTAAACCGATGACTCGTTTTGTAAAACCACTGGTACACCGGAAAGGGAAGCTGCCAAGATTCGCGATTGTGGTTCGTCTTAAGAGGAGATACTTTACATTGCAACAATCGACGATTTTGCCATTTTTTTTATTCAGTTGATTTGAACAGCTTTTGATACGGATAGCAATATTGTATAATGTTGTCTACTCAGCTAACTCCGCGATTGCTCATAAAACACCTACACCGACACATACATGTATTTCAATTCGTACACCTGATTATTATTTTTTTTCATTCGAGAAAGATTTGGTTAACTGGATCTTACGATTAAACATATATACATATCAATAGAAACACACACACACACACACACACACACACACACACACACACATATATATATATATATATATATATATATATATAAATATATATATATATATATATATATATATATATATATATATATATATATATATATATATATATATATATATATATATATATATAATTTCGTTTCGGGATAATAAGATACAGCTGATTGTATATACGCCAGTCTGGGTCTCAGCCAACTTTACCTGGATGAAACCATTTTGCTAATGTACATGTAACCATCAAAGCAGAAACAGTCAAGTGCGCCAACATAACTGACGTGCTTAAGTTGATTAGTCACAAGGTTTAATTTTGTGCTGACATTTTGGGGACCTGCTGAAATGACCTACATACCATAATTTTTGCACCGAGCCTACACAACATGTAAGGAGCTAACAGTTAGTTCATGTTAACACTTTGCTTCTTAAAGTAATTCTAAGTCGATAGCGTTCCACGAAGTGAGTTTTGTGATGCGTCATACGGAAGAGTGGAGGCGCGGGATTCTGCTCCGATAAACATTGTCTGCTATTATTATCATTCATTTTTTTAACCAATAAGAACTTTGAGCGAAAACATTGAAGCAGACGACTTTCAGCACCCGGACGTTTTGTTGCGGTTTCGGCGGGCAAGGGTTCACTCCAAAGGAGTAACTTTCAGTAAAAGTGACGATGTAAGTTATTCGACTGAATACCACCTCGTTACAGGAGAGGGGCAAAGGCAGGCAGTAGGTACGACGCGCAGTGCATCAACAATCGATATGCATATCCAATATGACAGCTGAAACCATTTACAAAAAAAAAAAAAAGGTATGAACACTCGTAGCAATAAAAATCTGATAATTTTCACACGATATATCGTGAATATATAATACTTCAAGTGGTGCCACCAAGAATGAACACGACTTAAATACATATACTGTTATAAGTCATATATGTTAAATTGTATACCGAGTTCTTTTAAAAATTGGACTGTCTTGTGAGAGAAAGAGAAAAGGAAAAGAGAAAGAGGGAAAAAGTTAAAACACGGGAGGACACAGACGGATGGATACGGATGGTCGGATATGACGGTTCTTATCAGCTCTGCGACCTACTTTCAGGGAGCTAACAGATGCGTTTATGGATTTTTTCATATAATAATACTGTTCGTATATTTCAAGCATTTCCCAAAATTATTTAAAACAGTTAGTTCTTAACTTTGGTAAATTAGAACAAAATTGGCCAAGTCTCAACAGTTTTCTTTTCCCATACAATCACAATGTGATAAAAGTCCGAAAGGCCTATCTATCGTTGTCTTTTATGAGGCCTAAATATATTTTTGCCAACTGCAGGTTTTCACTCTGAAGGTGTTTTATTTTGAACTGAAACAAAACAAAACAAAAAAACAAAAAACAAAAAAACAAAAAAACAAACAAACAAACAAACAAAAAAAACAACCAAAAAAAAAAAAAATAATAAAAAAATAATAAAATAAAATAAACAAACAAACAGACAAAACCTGGCGCCAGAGAAAGCACCTTTGATGAGTCTATATACTAAAAACTTAATTCCTGATAGGAAATCAATTTCAAACCTAGAAAAGCTTAATTTTGAATAACTTATATTAGGGAGCCTATATAGAAAGGTGGACAGCTGGAAGTTTTTGCTGGCACCAGGGTATCCAGTTTTCTCTCTGTGCTGTTTGTGAAGGAACTAATTTTGTCTTTTGCACATTTGGTGTTCATATTAAGCATGTTCACAAAGGCATTTCTTATGCACATCTGCTGTAATTTACCCCTGACTTACAATGTTTATAAACACTGCCTCGGTACAATTTGATCACTTAAGAGGACTGGCTTTGGCGGGAATAACGTCTGTACAGTAGAGTATACAGACGTTGAATAAAGTCACAAAAAGAAGATTTTTTTGTTCGACGGAATTCAAATTGGTTTGTATAAACTGTATATTCCTTTTCGTCCATACTATTAAGAGGTCCTTTTGGCGCAAAGGTTAAAGAATAATTACGCGCATCTCACTCAACAAAGGGACCGGAAATTTTTGTCTCCCCCCCAACTCTGAAATTCATTTTAGCCCCCCCCCCCGAGGATTCTTATATTTTAACACCCCCCCCCCCCCTTTTCACTGGTTCAAAAAAATCCAAAATTTGTAGATATTGTTTCCGTTGAACAAATACAGGGGTAATTTGGGCTATTCACCGACTGGGACATGCACACAACATAATGTTTGGTACCATGTGTGAAACTTTAATCAATTACACAAGCTATACAAAAAACTTAATAACAATTAGACAGTCCAGTCTCCCTATTAAGACAAACCCAATGGACCGAAAAAATTCGGTCATAGTGGGGGAATGGTTTTGATATGGAATGTAAAATATTAAGAAAATCTGAAATAGGGACTGAGAAATGGTCTCAATTTGTAGATTTCACTGTAATTAATGATTCAAAATTGATTGCACATGTATTGGTAAATACACTCTTATTCCATAAAAATATTCTATGAAAGAATCCTCTGAAGAGCACTCAAAAAATTTACCTGTATATATCAAAATGCATGCCAACTGAAATTTTCAATGATAATAACAATATTGATTACAATCATATTTTGAAGTGTGATAGCTTCTGAAAAAAATGTTTAAACTATCCACAAATTTCTGTTTGCTCTTTTTAACAATATAACTCAAAATGTCATTTCTGTATCTTTTTTTAATTTTAGAGGATAAATAGTTCTTGTGACATAAAAAGGAACACGGGTCAAGCTTCACATTTGTATGGAAAAATAGAGTTACCCAAGAACACCCAGGATATGTAAAATCTGTGTCAGCCAACTCATTCACCCATGATAAGATTTTTCAAACGTTCACCGTCAGTGACTGTCACTTTCAGCATATAGATTAATGATTGAAACACTGGACTGTTAAAATCTTTGGATATTGAATCAAATTGGGCTAGTACTGTTGTAGTGTCAATTCAACCAAATCAAATATTCACAAAAGAAGAGGGTAAGATAACAGTATGACATGCCATATGAATGTCATTTAAACTGCATGGTTCTCAATCCCCTTGGAATATTTGATTTGTCAGAGTTTACCCCATGCTGTGTATCTCAACATGCACATTTGGACTTACTGAGACCAGAAATGACAACATATTGGGCGTTTTTGGAGTAAATGATGTAGGCCTTACAAGGACCTTTATCAGAGTACACACATTTTTGCAGCCTAGCTGGCTTGCCAGCCAGCAGAGCTTATGCCATCGCTCTTCGACCATCGTCCCTCGACTGTCGTCCGTCGTCCGTCCACAATTCACATTTTCGACTTCTTCAAAACCGTCAGCCAGGTACACTTCAAACTTGGTGGTAATGTGCCTTGGGTTGGTCTCTACCAAGTGGTCTCGCTTCAATGGTTGTTGGATTTTTCTATGAATTTGTTTTGTTTTGTTTTGTTTGTTTTTTTCTGGGTGGGTGGGATATCTTAAAAAGCCTTCTCCGAAATCGCTCTCCTAATTGCTTTGATATCAGACAGGGACACTCCTAGGGACTTGTAGTTCTTAATTTGTTCATTAGGTGGGCCTGCAATTTCATTCTCTCTTCTAATGAATTTTTGTGTGTTTTCGCTATTTTTGACTTCTTTCTGTAGAAACGTCTCGCAGATTATGCTGAAACTTTGTGGATATGTTCCTTGTGAAAAGATCAAACAAAGTTGTTCACTAAGTGAACTTCAATTTAGGTACTTGGTAAATGCACCAATCGTACTGACTACTTTGTAAGGCAATGGGTATACTAATGCGCAATATCATGTATTTTCTCCACCAAGTAGCAATATCCTTTTTGTTATCTTCAAATTTTCTCCAATTTCTCATGCTTCAGTAAAATACATATTTTTAATGAATTTATCTATAGGAAAATTTTTAACCCACCGGACTACCTCCTTGGTGGCACCATAACCTTGTCACACTAGCGCTCGGGTAAAAGGACCACGACTACGGTAGTTTGATGGGTCAGATGGCCACCGCGGGGTGGTTTTTCTTTCTTTCTTTTTTTTTTCTTCCTTTTTTTTAATGCGCTTTAAAGAGACGAGAAACTAATATTTTCGCGTTTAAATAAAAACTACTTGCATTGGTATCTTTTGAAATGTCCGTTCGTTTTACATCAAGACACTGTGCATTGTACGCGCATTGATAAATGCTCTTCCACCACCTCGTAATGGGGTCGCGCTTCAAAAACGTGAACATGGACAGTGAGAGCGTCACTTGAACCAGTGTAGAGTATACTATTGATATCAGATATTCAAAAAGTGTTGAGGGGCAATCCTTTGCACCAGTCAGAAAGACGTACATGTTGAGACGAAAGAGCACTAATTCCCAACAGATGCAAGACTTTTTTGTCGATTGCATAGACGAAAGCGGGATGCTGTTTGCTGGCGCTTTACATGGTACAGCATGAGCTTGGTCTAGGCCCGGCTTTTAAGACCGATGCTTTCTCGTTTTGATGATGCTTTTTCGTGGAATAGGCGTGACGAGAGCATATATATCTGAGCGGATGACTTTTTAGTGTGTTTTCTAATTAAATTGTACGTAAACAATACAATACCTATTAACGCTGTTGAAGACAGTCACACACTCGCATTGACTTGGGTGTTACAGGGTGGTATGGAGTTCCAACAACCGATCAGAAACAGCGAGGTAGTAACACAGTAACATTGAACAGAAGACAAGCAGAGCCGTTTTCAAGGAAATACCGGTACAGAACAAAGACCAAACGGTACTTTCATTCTCGGTAAAATTGACAAGAAATCATTGAAAATTTGTTTTGCGACAATTAAATGCCATCCTTGAAAATATTTAGTTCCTGTGCATTGCAATATTTAACCCCATGGTAACAAACCAAAGGGCGCCAAAATATTTCAGAAAATACAATTATGTTGGTTAGGATGACGACGACTACGATGGAATTTGTGATGATGATGATGATGATGATGATGATGATGATGATGATGATGATGATGATGATGATGATGATGATGATGATGATCATGACGACGTAATTGTTGAATACTGTACAATCATCATTTTTGCAAGGGATAAATATTCCCAAATTCTCTCAAGTAGACGCTATCCGGGAATATTAAACTCGCCAAAATTTGGTTGATTGACAATAATAAAGTCGCAACACAAAAGCATATTTTACATAATACTTTAAATAAAATATAAAAGGAAACTTTCACACGCACAAAAGGGGAGGTTATATGCGATTAATACTTTTTTATTTGTTGGTGTCAACTTTGGAAAATAAAAGTCGCGAAAATCTCTTTTGAATATTACCAACCATTTTATAATTAAATTGAGCATGCAACAAAATTTAGGAAGAAATCGAAGGTTTTGATATGGTGATGCCTTGAGACCCAAGTGCGCGATGAAACCCAGGACATCTAGATTTGGTTGTGTGCGAATAATAAGTGCTTAGGTTTACATATCAGCAAATCGTTAGCAGACATAGTTGATGAGAAGCAACGTGTCATCATGTCAAAGGTCTCTCCTCTCGGAAGCTAAATGTATTTGTGTTGCCTGCAGTCCACAAAGACATAAGTCGAGTTTTCTAATACAAAGGAAATTATGTCATTAAGTCCGTACAGTACCAAGCATTTCGTAGAGTGATCTATCTTTATAGCATTAAAATGGGGCTGTATCTTAAAGTAGAGATATACAGACAGTGCATGAATTAAGTTGTAAAATGGTGTGTTTCATAGAGATTATGATAGTTTTGTAGCTGCGCCATGCATGGTACTCAAGATCACTTCATAATCACAGAAAGTGGATGAAGATATTCATCACATTCCGAAGAGATATATATCTAAATAGAGCGAGGAGAAATAATTCTTATTGAGAACAGGAGAGCTAACTGACGATGCTTTTGATGATCACGCTGTTAGCAATTCTTTGCAGATGATACTGACATGTTGACGTTTCAGTAACGGATGATCATGTTATCACATCTGGGGGAACAAAACTAATGGAACAAACGTGAGTGTGGCGCAACAACGTTTCATCAGTAGAATGGATGCACACTTGTCCATTTTGGTACTGTGCATAGTTGTTTCGAGCATGTTGATTTCTTTATGGTGTGTATGGGAAATAAAGTCTTTGTATATGCGTGTTAAAGCTACCACTGTTGTTGTCGCCGGTCTTGACCAATTTAGAGGGCTGCCACCTACTTTGGTGTTCGACAAAACAAGAGGCAAATATTTTCAAAGCCTTAAACATATATTACCTGATTCACGTTTGTGTAGAAAAGTTATCATATCGATAGGAGAACTATACAATCATGGCAGCACATCACTTGGTCCTAATTTTAGAAGGGATCAGGATTTGAAGAGATGTGGCCTAATACGTATACCACGATGAATAACTAAAGTTGCAATTGGACAACTGTAAATGATTTTTAAATACGTCTCGATAACTGCATACATTGCGTTTTCGACACCTTATTAAAAGAAGGCTGTTTACATTGGAAATAAATCACAAAAAAATGATACATTATACAGTACAGTTTCTGTACATGAGGAATAAGGAACCGAAACTAATTTCTTCTTCCATAAAAAGTGCTTCAGCTCCCTTTTCTTGCTAGAACGACATATTTTCATTCCCAGGTGCCAATTGAAAGAAACAATTACCAACTGCTAAAACTTATTGTTCATCATGGATCCGCCTGCAGCCTAGGTTGCCGGCGTTCCTAGACTGCCCCTATTTCGTGTTTTAAGCCAACATTTTCCTTTAAATGTCAAATTAGGGCACCACCGAGAAGAAGCCCGCAGCAAAGGCTATTAAACTCAGGAAAAAAGGAATAAGTAATCAGTCAGATTATATATATTGCTAACTACACACACTATTGCTTGTTGTGCCTGTTATAATGTTCTTTGTACAGTCTGGTTACGTAAGTCTTTTGATATTTGGCAAATTGTAGCGAAAGAGAATTGATACTTTATCTATTTGGTTGAAATGCAACACAAACTAAGTTATTCTCTCTCTCTCTCTTTCTCTCTCTCTCTCTCTCTCTCTCTCTCTCTCTCTCTCTCTCTCTCTCTCCTGTTCTCATATACTGAACCCCAATGAAAAGTATCCACATAAAAAAATTAACAAATTAATTTTGTAAGTTACTAAGTACTGTGTGTGCATATATGTATGGTTTGGAGCCTACATCAGGGTCATTCAGGACAACTTTTTAACTTTTGCTGGGTTGTTACAAAATGCATGTGACTTTTGTGCACCGAATATGGCTTCTGACCACCACTCCTATTGGATGGCTAAAATGACCTGATGTTTTCAGTGGCTTTAAAAAGGGATGTTCAGCCAAGAAAAAAGCCAGTGGTCTCAGGTGTGTTGAGGCGATCATGCCGCGTCTGAGCCAAGGTCAAAGACACCATGCTTTGGGGCTTGCAGAGGGTGGAGTCCCAATCACTCAAATCGCACAAAGAATGGGGTGTACTCGGCGCACCATCCAACGACTAATTGAACGGCAACAAGAAACTGGATCCGTAGATGATCGGCCTAGGCCTGGCCGAGAAAGAGTGACAACACCTGGCCAAGACCGTCACATCCGGCTGATGCACCTGCGAGACCGTTTCCGTACAGCAGCCCAAACAGTCCGTGAGACTCAAGGGGTGAATCACCGTCCTGTCAGTAGTTCTACTGTGGAGAGGCGACTGAGGAGCAGTGGCCTAACAGCCAGAAGACCTTACAGGGGTAACCTGCTGACCCAACCCAGAAGAGAAAGACGACTGCAGTGGTGTAGAGCACACTCCAGGTGGACTCGCCAGCAGTGGAATACCGTCCTTTTTACTGACGAGTCCCGTTTTTGTGTCAGCAGAGCAGATGGCAGAGAACGTGTGTGGCGCCGGACTGGGGAGAGATATGCAGATGCCTGTGTCCGTCAGGCAGATCGATGGGGTGGACCCTCTGTCATGGTGTGGGCAGGCATCAGCAACCGCTACCGGACACCCCTAGTGGTCATTCAAGGGATCCT
Source organism: Hermodice carunculata (assembly GCA_964020975.1). Classification (NCBI taxonomy): domain Eukaryota; kingdom Metazoa; phylum Annelida; class Polychaeta; order Eunicida; family Amphinomidae; genus Hermodice; species Hermodice carunculata. Next base: position 59,860,084 of record OZ026618.1, on the reverse strand, counting down.
CAATGCTAGGCGGTACATTGATGAGGTGCTGGAGCCGCACATGGTCCCATTTATGGAGCAGCATCAAGATCTGGCGATCTTTCAGCAGGACAATGCACGTGCACACTCTGCAAGATTAACAATGAACTTTCTCAATGAGAACAACATCAATGTCATGGAATGGCCAGCGTTCTCACCCGATCTGAGCCCTATTGAACATTTGTGGGATCAGTTAGGCCAAGGTATTCAACGGAGGACACCTAGGCCTACTACCCGAAACCAGCTGATCCAAGCTCTGCAGGAAGAATGGAATAATGTTCCCCAACACAGAATTCAAACCCTGGTCAGCAGTATGCGCCGCAGATGTATAGCATGTGTTGATGCTCGAGGTGGCCACATCCCATATTGAACAGAAAAATTTGTGTGACTTTCAATTAGGGCAGTTAATGACATTTTTTGCCTGTAAGTGACGTTAATGTCGGTAGAGCGTGACATTATTTTTACGCCAGAAAAGTGAATGCTTTGTTAAGTTCTAAGCACGTCTAGGTATGAAATGTTTCAAGTATAAACAATAAAATACTTCAAAATTGGCATGTGGATACTTTTCATTGGGGTTCAGTATATATCGATCCAACAGACCTGTACTAAAGTTGCATATAACCGCCATAGTACAAACCCCTTATGAATTATGTCAACAATATTATGATTTTACATACACTTCTTGAGTCCTTGAACTATGCAAATTTCTGCATGTTTTAGCCGTGGATGCATTTATGCATTCTTAAGTAAAAAACTGAGAGAGAGAGAGAGAGAGAGCGAGAGAGAGAGAGAGAGAGAGAGAGAGAGAAAGAGAGGGAGACTGAATGAAGAGTCACTTTCGACGTATAGTAATTGCGTTGAAACATTACGTTTCATATATGTCTATAAAATACCTCTTGATATGAATTGAATAACTTTGAATTTTGTCTGTCATAAATGTCTATACAATGCACACAAATACTTTTGGAGAATCTGTCTATACTTATATTTACTTTGTGTCTTGCCATTTGATCTACATTTTAGATGTTATGCTTCGGGTTTTTTTTGTTTTTGTTTTGTTTTTTTTTGTTTTTGTTTTTTGTTTTTTTTTGTTTTGTTTTTTGTTTTGTTTTTTTGTGTTTTTTCTTTTGTTTTTTTTTCGAAACACGGGCTAATATGCAGCAGGAGCTATAAATACCTGTTTGCTCATTCCGCTGTTGATTTTATAACCAAGTTTCCGCTTTTGGAAAAATAATAGTGTCATGTATGCGTGTGCGTGCTTTATCCCACTTGTATGATTTCAATAATTTTCATGGACTGGTTCAAAATCAATTTATTTATAAGCCATTTTGTGGCACGATAACTGCTGCATTCCGGCCTGTATATTAATACGCTGTGGCTATAGTCAGCACAGCTATAAACCTGCGTTGTTGTATACAAATATAACACATGCAATACACCGAAATAGCTAGAATATCTCTGTTCTCCCTCTTACGTTTATTGACTGTACGCTTTAAGAAAAAAGTTATATCAGTCACATTATAGATTCCCAACTCTATACATGTTTTTCATCTGTTGCAGTTTCAAGTAATGTCATATGCTGAATAATATACGAGAAGGAAAATGTATTGCATGAATGATTCAATCAGTTATGCTATAATGTCCAATAACGTGACATAGTGTGGCATTGTCAAACATGTTCAATAATCCGGTTTTTTCTTTCAATCCAAAATAGACTGCCAATCCAGTTAAAACTAAGGTGGACTGTTGAAGACCATTCTCTGATTCAAAGGTGTCACTCATCCCTTCTCAGCTGTCTACTTTGGCAGTTTCTCTAAAGCAGTTCAAACAACCCAGATTATTTTCTAAAAGCTTTAACTACTCCTGCACGGCAGCGACATGGTCGCTCATCTTAAATGCAGCCAATATCACAATCAAGTCAAAACCACACCATCACTGACTGCAAGATAGCATGATTTTGGCCTTTAGTAAAGTGTAGACCCCATTGGTAACAAACACTTAACGGTAAGTTCCCCGCAACACTGTGACACCAATACATCAGCATTAGAATTCTCAGCGGTGAAACTGTTACATTGTGAAAGGTAAGATTTATCGTTGTAAAAGAACAAAGTTGTAATTTTACGAAAACGAAGCTGAGAAACAAAAATCAATTGAGCTAGGAGACCCATGAAAAGAATATATGTTCGTAGGATTATCAACTGCAAATAAACACCAAAAGGGTATCTTAAGCAAATCCCACTGAATCTCTCCTGCATTTACGTGCATTCGTGAGAACCTGACAAAAGTCTTCAGTCACGATTGTTTGGTGCAGTTACACTTTAGCTGATGGAACTAGGCCGTCATTATTAATATGTACACTAAATAAGCTCAGGGAGAATGTATATAAGCTAAGCTCTTGGAAGATAGTGTCAGGCCACACAACATATGATACATTGACATTTTACAAATACCATTCAATATGGTATCAAAGAATACGAGTGTATTTAAAAAGAGGTGATATGAACAAAACCATGAGTTATTCTTTTACTCCAATAAAACGTAATAAAAAGAGGTTAGAAAAGAATAAGATGATTGCAACTGTACCAGAGTACTTGTTCTTTACAGTTTAAATGGTGGCTGCCAGCAGTGCATAAAGCAGTCTGTGCGCCTGGTGATTGGTCGCTGTAACAGCAATGTTTGCGATTGCATTACACTGCATCAATGAGCATGTCGTTTGCATGTGTGAGTCGATTGATATTTCTTTGCACTCCTTGGTATCAGACTAAACCAAATCTGGGCATTCAAACTCCGACCAAACATTACGTTATAAATGAAATGCTGTTAAACCTGTGCCCTCGTTAGAGGTGGGAGACTCCGCTAACGTTATCTCTTAGAAGACCATACCATTATTTAATTGTGTAAATTTTTGCTACCATATATGCGCTATACCTTAATGATTATATCAAATGGTTGGGCTGTATACAAATTAAAAGTTGTTGTTTATTTAGGCATTGCTGTTCGTAGCAATAAAGCACTGGGCTATATATCTTGTTATATATAGCATTGACATTAACAAAAATGAAACCGGAAATCACTGCTCCTCTAAGAGCACAACTTTTTTCAGTAAAAGTCATGCTTTCTTACATATTCGATATTTACAACGAGATGAACGATGTTCATTTTTGTGGCGATTCTATTATTTCATGGCTAAAAGTACTGAAATATGCAAAATAAAAGCATAAATGGTGACTTGGTCATTGATCCTTAAGGATATATATTTTTAAAGTGCATATTTTGCCGCACAGTACTTTCTAGTCTTACTACGCCTTGCTCCTTCCTCTCCAGATGTAAAGTATCTCAATTGGGAAAAAAGTAACCTGTCCTTGTGAGAACATAGATGCATACTAATGGGAGGAAAATATAAATTTATGGATCACTGTGTCGCGTTTTGCCAATTGTTTACTCTTTTATGTGCTTGTTCCGAAAACAGTTTTGGTTGTTTCATTGAAAACAATGATCCCAAATTCCATCTGTTTAATTGCAACATAATTAGTGCCATGTTAGGTGTCAGCCAAGAGTTTTGGGTGCATTGCACATGTGCTGACGACTTAAGAATACTTTTTTTTATCTGAACTTTTTTGTATTGGCATTATTAAAAACGTATATATATATATATTATTTAATAACAGTGCGACAAATGATGGTTTTGTCAAGCAAAGCTTTAATGTGCCTTATATTGTTTCATGAACTCCAAGTACATAGAATAATATGCGTATGCGTTCATAAAGACATGGCCACACCCTAGATGTGTTAAATATTGATCTACATATGAACTTAACAAGAATGTGTCTACTGTCCTCCTGATCGTCTCATAAGAGATAACATTCATATATAATTAGGCACGATATGAAAACAATCATTATATGGCTGATCCTTTTAAATATTTGCAGTAATGAGTGCTACACATAAAGGTGGACTGGCTACGTAATGATTGAACTATTTTACTCTTTGAGCGGGAGATCCTATTAAGAGCATGTGCAGTTTTGACAAAATGACAAGCACAAAATGAAAAAAAAAATAAAATAAAATTAACACCAATAAAAAAACCACAAAACAAAACAACAACAACAAAAAACACAAAAAGAAAAAGAAAAAAAAAAATATTTTTCATCAATTATGATTGTTTTGTTGTTTTTTTTGTTTGTTTGTTTGTTTGTTTGTTTTTTTCTTTTTGTAATGTGTAAAAGAGCCACTGTTGGCAAAATGAACTGCTGTCCTAACCAGTTGAATAAAGGATAATATATATATATATATATATATATATATATATATATATATATATATATACTGTTTAAGTCATCACAGCTTTATCTATATAAATGTCTCATGATAGAAAATGATGTATACAACAAACAACAACCATTATATACTGTTTACCGTTACCTCTAAGTAGAACGTTACTAATATGATTTTTACCGTTGCTGCCAGGTGCTGCCACGACACGGTAAGGGAAAGTGAAATATATATATATATATATATATATATATATATATATATATATATATATATATATATATATATATATATATATATATTTATGGTTTATATCTTTGACAGCCACTATATACTGTTTACCGTTACCTCCAGGTAGAACGTTACTAATATGATTGTACCGTTGTTGCCAGGTGCTGCCACGATACGGTAGGGAAAGTGTAATATATATATATGGTTTATATCTTTGGCATGAGTGGCAATCCAACTGTGCCGCCATCTTTGAGATCCCTGTTGTACTAGTGCCATGTTTCTTAAGCTGGATGTAATTGAACGCTAAATAGGCCCGTCTTTAACACCTTGAGACGCATATTCAAGATATAAATACAAGTACATAGACATCCTCAGTATGGTCTAGTTAAATTGCATCATATGGTTTTACATTAACTTTCCCAGTGTCTAATATCCACGTGAACATACTGAATAAAGTCCTAGTAACTTTGGGAAAACCTAAAAGGGAATCGAAATGTTGCCTTATTTACTGGATTAATGTGTCACTTCACTTATACCACATAAATGTTGATCATCAAAGACGCAGTTTCTGCACAGAAAAGTCCTGTTGAGAAATTTCATTGGGTTATAGTAGTACGGTGTTGACGTGTAGCCAGGTGTAAATATCGTGGCCAATTATACCTTAACATGTGGCATTGCAACCATGCCTGCCTTGCCTCCGTCTAATCTGAACAGGGAATCGGAGAATTAGGATGGACTGATGCAAGGAACGTAATCTTTCAACATAAAGGTGGGATGGAGATGGAGAATTTGGGGCACAAAAAGAATATTATAGGGGTTGCTGGTATGTGCGTTTCCCTATTTTCGGTCTGGTGGTTGGTGCCAAAAGTTGATGATGCGAGATCTGGCCGTTCCGTGGTCACAAAATATATGGGTGATATCCCCCCCACCCCACCCCCAAAAAATAATGGTAGAATCTTCACGTAGGAACCACTGCTTGCGAAAGAGTAATCCACCGTTTAAGAGAAGAAAACGTAAACTAAAATTATTATAGTTGTATGACTCAAATGGGGTAATATTCTTTAGTTACCAGCAGGTACTGGCAACATAAATCTCGATCTAAAGCGTAAAATACCAAAATATTTTAGGTTGCGACGAATAAATCTGTATGGTCTTCCCTCGATCTGCACCCATGATATATTTTTGGCTAATATTCCCTTCATGAAGAAGCTTTATCAACTGGTGAATCGTGGATAGCTATGGTGTTTTAGTGATGTTGTATATTGTGCTGGTTTCCTTTGTTGTGCCGTAGACATAAAACTGAATAGACAATTAAAACTTTATAAACAACAGGAACCATCTGTATGACCTGAAATATCTGTGAGCCCTGATGTTATTTATAAGAAGCGAATGTACCACAACAATCGACATTTGCATGTGTTGAAGTGGAAATCTTATATGTACAGATTGCTGGCAACCGTTAGGTTGTGGCATAAATTTATAAAAATTATTGCATTCCTTTTGTATGGAAACAGTACAACGCTATTTATTAATGCACATGGACATTTTTTAGCACGGAACAGCCAGGCCTCGAACAAGCAATATAATGTATTATGTGAAGTATAAATTATTTCTTAGACACATGTTTGTAAATTGTATTGATTGATACATTGTAATAACGCTACAGGCCATCTTGCCTAATATAAGAGACTCCATACTAAAAATGTATAAAAAGACACTCACATCTAAGAGATTATGAAGACACTTTATATGGAATTATTCTTGTTTCATATTTAGCATTTTGCGCAAGTCTTTTGGGTTGCAAAGTCATCAAGCTACATGGAGTTACATATAGGACGAAATCAATCACCCGTTCCTGCTCCAATAGCCCATTAAAATGTTTGAAAAAGACAGGAATAAGAGAGACTTGTTTGAAAGTATCGAGAGCTTTCAAGCGTGCCAACAACCAGGGATTTTTCCCAAAGTCTTAAAAAAATCTACAATAATTCACTTAAGCAAACAATTAATGTTTTTGCAGTGTCTGTCGATTGCATGAGAAAAGTAAACTGATTATAGTTTTCATCTTGTTTATGGTGTAGTATAAGAAATGTATGAAGCAGAAGTTTACAGAACCGTGTTTTGTTACGTCAAATAATAAGAATACATTAAAACAAAAATTATTTATTTGGTAGTTTTACGATTCGATAGGCAAAATTTTGAAGTATGGTGCAATATAGTACATTCATACTGAAGAGTAAAATCTTTTCGAATTTAAATTTTGAGTGAATGCTATTATAGTGGGTCTATTTTGGCTAAATAATTCGATACAGCATCCAGGCATGTACCTATAGGTTTAAGTATTATGTATGTGCATATTATATATCCAATGCAATAAAACTACAACAGCTGTGCATGCTTGATGCATTAATATAGAAACCAAAGTATCAAATGTAAGTTGTGCATTTGCCTGTCCGTTCTCATTGATGGCAATTTGTCATTTTCAAAGCTGTCGTATTGGCTGCATTGATTTTTTTTTTATATGTCATGAACATTCAGCGTACCCTCCAAAACCAATACGAAACGTATTTTTGAAATATACTGCCAAGTTGACAACATTTTATCTCTAGGCTGACTAGACCATGGAAGCCACGATCAGATTTGCCATTCATAAATAAGCTATGAGAAGACTGAAAGGTCACCTTTAATGTACTATCATTCCCCAAGTAGACTTGGAAGATGTGATACTTAATCCTGGGAGATGTAAAAAAGCCAGGCAAAAGCATTTTGCTTTGGACTTTTGCTCTTGTGAACAAGAGTAACGCTATTGGAATTTGCTCTTGTGAACACGAGCATAGTATGTCACTTTTAAGACGACCTGATGCAAGTTTAGTCTCGTGGAGAGTGGTGGGACTCATACCGTTGGAATAACGTGAAAAAAATGTATTCCAGCAAAGTCATGCCCGCTTCATAAGCTGATAATAATATATTTACTTAAGAAATTTATTTATGATGAAAAATGCTAGGATATAAATCTACAGCGATTGAAAAGCCCAGGGAAATTAACATGAATGTACTCAAGTGTTCTATATGGTAATATCTTAAATGAAAATGCGAATTTATAGAAATTATAATTTGGCCACTTGTTAAAAAATACCAGGCTTTATTTGGGTCTACAAAGAACCACAAAATCATTTTTTTCTCTCAGATTAAAGCGGCCAGATTAAGGCGGCCAGGTAATATTTTAATAATTTTCACGAGGAATGAATCGAGGAACCTATGATACAATATAAATAAACGACTTCAGGACTGTAATATCGTAATAGGATAATGCCGTCAGCATAATCCATGAGGTCAATACCACTGTATATATTGGGCATGTTTCTGTGACTTGTAAACATTATTTGTCTCTTTGCCAATTTTTTTCATAATTATTCTACAGCTGAAATGTCGACACATAGTTTGATTGCATTTTCGCTTGTTTTATCTACGATATTAGGTAGATGTGTTCATCCGAAAAGGGCCCGTTTCTTCATCAAGTATTTTCAGCTGGCAAAAACTACATGTTCAGATAAGCAAAACGTGATGCGTGTCTAAGTAAGAACCATAGAGAGCTATGTGGGTGACCACACTTATTTTTTTTTACTTTACCTTATTTTATTTTATTTTATTTTATTTATTTTATTTTATTTTATTTTATTTTTTTTGCGAAAGCAAATTCATAATACGTTAAAAATATATGGTCATATAACACCGTAAACGCACGAAGACCTAAAATGCAAGGTGGACTCGGCAAACACGAATTTCTTGTAGCACCGTTAATTTCAGAGTACCTCTCAGTTTTGAAATACAAGCAAATTTATTCAAGCATTAAAACCGGCTATAAAAATAGGAATTCAGCTAGTTAGTATTGGATATATAATGTGAATGGTATATTTGTGATAATCCCGACTGTAAGGGGGACAAGTTTTATTGTGCGACAGAAGGTCATTTGATATCAACATGAGAGGTTGGTAAGCTTCGTAAGCAAGGTAATTGCTATTTTGTCCATTGTATCATGAAGAATTAAAAGCACCGAGTTATTAGTAAACACCTGGCTGACAATATACGATAACTGCTACAACTATGCAATATAACAAGACGTGAGTATAAAAATAAGATAAGTACATTTAATTATAGTGCAGTACAATACGTCGACACACTGTGTCAGAAAAAAAATAAAATGCAGTTCATTTTAAAACAAACAAAATTGAGGGGTCAAGTTAAGACGTATTGCACGCTACATGCTACAGTTATGACTCTTTATACTCCAAATGATTTGATCGAAAAGGAACAGTTGCCCTAAAGCCAAATCAAAACAAAATTATCCAAAATCCATGATGTAGCAAACATGCAAATTGTGTGCGAGACGTGATCATTATAAACAAAACATCTTTTGCCAGTGCTTAATTGCAATTTCTCAAGAAAAGAGTATTCAATATTGTCCGAGGAACTGGAATTCCTGGCATCCATTTACTATAATAAGTATAATGTATTTAGCATTACAAAATGTGCATAAGTGGGACTTTCATTGGAAATTGGTCAGTATCGGGGCAAAATATAATGCATATCTATGTGCACAAGAGAGACGACAGAAACGAGAGTTTTAGTAGACAGGTCCGTTTCAAGGTGCTTCATGTCCTACACTTACCGTACTCGACAAGTATTACCCATGTTACCCCTACTGGAACTTCGTCCTAAGCATATGGGTAGCATGGAATGGACACTGTTTCAACATTGATGTGTTACACATCCTTTATGATATAATAGCATGAAACATAATGTCTGCTAGGCCGTGTTCTACTGCGGTATTTCTCATGCTTTTGTTGGTCTGAACATCTCTGGGCAGAATGGACTGGCACAGTTGTATACACATTTTCAAAAAAAACCCAGGTAATTATCAATATGCCAAAATACACATGCTAAACCAACCTTCCATAGCTATTTGAGGAGACTGGGGCAACGGATTTCTCCCTGTACTGAGTTGAATAAAACTACTAACCGCGCAGTTTTATCCTCTGGAAATGCAAGCATACCTGAATGAAATTTTCTCATGTGGCAGGTATACCTGACATGTAGCAGCCGAGACAAACATCGTGTGCGTCGAACTTGAATCCATATACCAGGCTTGGACTTGTAACGCATTTGTACCAGATACAAGTCCTCACCAGATTGACTCGATGCCTAAAAACTAACACACACACACACACACACACACACACACACACACACACACACACACACACACACACACACACACGCACACACGCACACACACACACACACACACATATATATATATATATATATATATATATATATATATATATATATATATATATATATATATATATATATATATATATATATGATGAATAATAGAGCCCGGAATGGACATGTTTATGTGCATTTGGCTTAATTTACAACCCAATACACAGAATTCTTGAGGTCCATAAGATTCTAACTTAAAGTAACATTCAATACATTGAATAGTTTAAGAGCAAAAGTCAGCAGATTTTACAAGCGAGTTTTAACTGTATGGCTCCATTTGCTGCAAGACAGTTGGTTTTTCTAGGAAAAGCAGTTTTAAACTTGCATGGTCAAAGATGCAAATTACAATAAAAACTAACACGAATACAAATACCCAGCCTGCCTACAGAGTCCTTTGCTGAGAACCCACATGAACCATTTGATCTTGACCTGACCTATTGGTTCTGGATTTTTGTAGTAATCCTTTTCGCATAGGAATTTAATGTTCAAAGTGAAAGTGTTTGATTCTCCCAGAAGTGACAGAACAACATCAAAGGCAATAGAAAGTCAGAATACAAGTCAACTTAAACTTCGATTTATCCAAGTGAGTCTAGAAAATGGAGACCACTGCACATCACCCTCAAGGGCAAAATCATCGTTCAAACTGAGAGCTTTCACGGAGTAACAATAACCATGAACACATACATCTATTCAGAAAACATTTTGTTTGTTTGGTTTATGAAATGTTAGAAATATGGTGCAATAGGTCAATTAGCTACCTCTTGTAGCCATTGTTTTGTAAATGAGATCCGAACTTGAACATATCAGAGAATGGATATCAGACCACAAGCGTGTCAGGGCACACCATGTGGTTAGGCCAAAAAGGTGTCTTTAAAAAAGTGAAAATACACATTAGAAGTAGTTATCGAATTTTATTTTCGTAATTCGTAATTTTACAAAGTTGACAAAGAAATGAAAAAAATTGAAAGGAAGCAAATCCATGGTAGTTGTGCAGACAAAAAAGTTCTTCGTGTAGGTCATTAGTAGCCAAGATAAAGGACAGGTGAGACACCAAAAACCTTTGCATCGTCGATTTTGAGATTTTAACGGTTTTTTGCAAGATAAATGTCCTTTCAATCAGTTGTAAAAATTTCAAGCTTTTAACTAAAGTAAAACTATGAGTAAAACGCCAAAAACACAGAGGCATGTGGACATGGGAACGTCCATGTGTCATTCCGTTGGTTTTCAGCCGCTAAGTGGAACAATGCAACCCGTCAATCATACTGAACAGTCTGTCACGTGGCTACAGGTAGCAACGGCCCATGGCGTAAGGAGAGTGGTATAACTGCGGCACCGCGAAATCATACCGAAAGTATGTTTGTAGGCAGGGAAAAGATGCAAACATGCTAACATATCGTAGGCTTAGTGGTTTACTTTACAGCTATCTTGCATGTTTTGCGTTCTGATGAAGGGAGATTTTAAATGTTCAGGAGGAGCGGGAATCGTCAGACGACGCCCTTCAAAGGCCGTGCCGCGATGGATTACCCCAATGGTCCTGCACACCAAACACAGGCGAGGAAAAAACTGTCACTTTAATCAGCAATACCCATGCACATATTAATATTTTATCGAAATCCAGGGATGAGGAAATAAAAGTACAAATAAACACACCGAAATAAGCATAAACGTGAACAGAAGAGAAAACACACAAAATAGCAACACAAAACTCTGGCTGGAAAGTAAAATGATACTCACTGAGAAAATAACTACAAAATAATGGCAAGGTAACTAAGTAAAGTGTACAGACAAGTCTAACAAGCTAACTACATAAAGTGTACAGATAGGAGTAAATACAATAAAACACTATTCCCCATAACGGGATGAAGAGGTAGGGGGCGGAAGACCAAACCCGCTATCCCTCCAATGAGCACGAGCGACCGTAGGCCGCCCCACAGAAGCAAGGCAACACAACTTTCGTTGCCAGGCTTGAGGTCACGGGGCCCGAATTGCCGCCTCCATGACGTCACGCTTTGAAACCAGATTGTCACTGTCGCCTTTTGACAGATCGCTGAATAATGTTTTCCGTACTTCAAAGGCTGCTTTATTCATGTGATTGGCCAATAATTGATTGACAACCTCACCAAACGTTAAGGGACGATGTTTACTACGTTTTGTATAAATATCAGCTGAACTTGAGCAAACTGTATCGTTTCAGAGGCAAAAATAGGCCTTTGCAGTTTGTTTCTTCAGAAAGGATAATAGGACGAGAACCCCACCTAAGAATGGTTATTCCAAGAAAACAGCTGGGCGAAATTTAATCTGGTTAACGGCTTTTGATTCAATAAAGTCTGAACTGCAAAACCCATTCAGCAATATCCAAAATTTTGCTTCCCTCTTTTTCTGTGAAATAAAGAAAATGAACATCCTGGAAATCAAAGGAAAAATTGAAACGCCAAACATTGAGGATGGATAACAGAAAAAAATAAACCAAACATAAAAAATCGCAGATCGTTTTTTTTTTCTTTTCTTTCCTTTTATTCCCTTCCCATGTCGCCATTTTCTGTATACCTATCATCTTCTTTCATTGGTGACGTTTGAAGTGTTTCACATTATGAATCATTTTATTATATTTGAAGTAAATATAATGTTAACTATTGCCATATCAAGAATGTTCACATTTTCTTCAGTGTGTTGTTTAAGTGAGTTCGATCCTGTGCATTATATGTGAATTAGGTACCGATACTTAACGTGTTTCCACTGTGTTGTCACACCCTGCACGTGAAGGCTAACGCTTCCATGGTACATGCTTGTCTACATTTCTCGAAGTGGTGATGATTGCTTCCGACACCTCTGTCTAGTCAGTCAACTATATGTCCCCCTACAGAATGTGTCTGAAAAGGCGCCATGCGATTGGCAGACTGGGTAAACCACCAGAGGTGTGAAGTCATGGCTGAGAGCCGTGACTCCAGGGTTAGCCATGGATATTTCAATTCACTTCTTTGCTTCTCTTGCGGCAATGGGGTCTAATAAGGTAACACTCTAATAATTTACTCCCTAAAAAGAATAGACGAACATACTGCTTGTACACTAATTCAAATAATTGGTTTTCTACATCGTCCGGCTTTTAGCTCTGCAGCACAGTGAATACCAATATTGTTCAGACATTGCAATGCAGGACCTACACGACTGCCATCATGTCGCCATAATTTGCATTTTTTTTTTAATTTGCCTTCAGCTATAAGCCCACAACATCAGCCCATCTTTTTGTAAGGCGAAGAGTCCAGATGGGATATCCAAGAAGTGAAAACAGGAGTTTCTCCAGTAAATTACTCCCTTTGAGCCAAAATATATTTTTGCAGCATTGTCACTTTGCGTTCCGTATCCAGGTGAAGATGTCACGGGACACAAGAGCTCAACACAAAGTGCTTTTATTACAAAAAAGTCTCAATTCCAATGTATCATCAGCCTCAGGCGGTTGCGGTAAAACTGCGATCAATACAAGGTACTCCCGTAGCTCTACCCAGCAGCTCTAATTCATATACCCTTAGGGAACACCACACACAACTCTACATAATGGTTCCAGGCAAATTCGCTTCATCATCTTTTCGACACTTGTTCTTGTTGTTTTGTAAGACTCCAGGAGAAGAGAAAAGTGTGTTCAAAATACGGAAAAGTCACGCACAACAAACAAGGTGGCAAGTGATATAAGTGCTGATATGCAGAGTACCTTTTCGCCTATCCAATCGGTTTGGGATATGTATGTATGTATGTATGTATGTATGTATGTATGTATGTATGTATGTATGTATGCATGTATGTATATTTCTCTGACCATATTAAGTAAAGCTTAGACTGCAGCTTTCCTTGGCGCCGATTGGTGAATTGAGCCAGATAACACTATTGACCTCAGAAGTATCATGTATAAATTCATTTCGGATGTAATTCCTGGATAAGTAGATTGCGTTAAAATGAAATATATGACAAAAGTAAAAAAAAATTGTCATAGTTAGGTTCAACATGCAGTCCTTTTGGCTTGCTTTGGTGGCAAAACGTTAACACAAGCAGCTAGAAATAGAAGCTTTTCTCATATTTTATCAGAAGTGTAATAAAATGACAGCCTGCAACAAATTCCTCCTGTGCCACTTAGATGATAGATATATATTTAAGCAAAACTTATTGCTCAAAGATCAATACCATTCTCAATATTCCAGTTGGTATTAAATAACTTCGTGCAATGAGTTTTGCTTTCGTCAAGCAAACGGGGCAACGCTGGACTTAAGGACGCAATATATGAGAAAATCCAACTTCCTCGGGGCTGGGAGACGGAAATGTCTGTTTGAATATATGGAATTGGTGCATTTTTAAAGAAGCCACATCATCGTAAAGATCCCTGTGCATGAGCCTCGGTCTGGTGTCTAACGACACGCAGATAAAAAATAAATTGTGAGCAAGGGTGCTGTGGCAGAGGCGCATGCCGTTCTCATAATTTTCTACTGTGAATGTCCCGCTAGGCGGCGTTGATATGCTTCTTAAACAAAATAGTTCTGTTTTAGTTTACCTGCAGGATAATTCAAAGAATGTTTCATTTGTACCAAGATGAGATTCATTAAATGCATCCTGATAATCAGATGTTGAAAATTAAATGTTGGGAACATTTGCCGAAGCACTTAAGTCACGACTCCCGATTTTCAAATAGAAATTTAATGTGCCTTCTGTGTAAAGAAGCCAGCACAATTTAAATTTGTCATGACAACTCAAACTACACCTACCGGATTAACTGTCCTGTGCCTTGCTATATGTAATCACCCTTACCTCCAGGGCCACCCCGGGTCACATTAACCTTATTCTTGTGGGCAAAAATATATGCATAGATTTCAGTTCATCTGGGATGTTTAACACGCATTTTTGGGGGCAGCATGGTGATATATAATACGGACCAGAAATTATACACATGAGTTGTTATGGACAATTTCTTGCACAAAATAGCACGTTACTTAGAGGACCTTGTAGGCAATAGTGAAAAATAGGGACCTGGTATGAAAAGTGCTCTTGTGATAAAATTGTGACCTTGATTAGCGTAAAAAAATAACCCAACTTGTAGCCAGCTTGGTCGAATGTCACATTGTTTAGTGCATTTTCAACACCGTTTTGAGGGAAATATGACCGGAAAATTTACCTTCATAATGGCAAAAACATATCTAAAGGGACACCTTTGCCCCTTTGGCATGGTCAACGACACGTCATTCAGAGCACGGTTCCACACAACAGCACTGCTATCCAACGCTAAGTTCCTGGGGACATTAATTGAGAATTGCGTCGTGCGACAGACACGATGACGCAATCAACGTACGGTATTTTTCACGTGGGAGTCGCGATGATTTAGGAGCATGTTCACTTTGCAAAAAGAGCATGTACCCGGACTTATCAAAACCCAATGTGATGTGTACGACTGACCCAACTGTGTACGTGACGATTTGCGCATTATCAACACATAACCAACGTACTGATTGCAATGCAGAACCTTTATTGGACCTAATATGAAATGCAAGCAAACCTGTACGACAATAATGGTACAAAATTACACTTTGTAGTATGGTTACGTCTTATTTATAACAGTGTTAAATGTCAATTATTCACATGCTCTTTTTAAAATTTCAAGGTTGGTTCATTATGTGAGAACCTTATTTAACCTCAGTTTACACATAGCCTCACATTGCTTACTTGCCCTGTATGTGTTGTCGATATAGGGTTTCATAACCACTTTATGATGTAGCAAACTTTGTACACTAAGCTCCCGTAGACACAAGCACACAAAAATGCATCTGCTTCCCAGGAGCTCTTCTCAAATATACTAAGAATTGGGATTATATATTCATATGTTGAGTCTAAGAAACCCTTATACGTGCTGGAAAAAAACAGATACTGCAAGCGTCTAATGTATAATATACCTTGCAATAGCAAATAGTTTTTCATCATCATCATCATCATTATCATCATCATCATCATCATCATCATCATCATCATCATCATCATCATCTAGCATAAACTGTAACAGTATGCATTGACCGTTTGCGCTCAATTTTTACCTTCGAGCTCGAAAAGATGAACACATTCCACCTGTCTCCATGTTTAAATATTACTCTATGCGTACATATTTGGCTGCGGTGATTTTTCATCGGGGACACACGCTAATCGTCGTACAAAAACTGCCTCGCAGTGCTTTTGTGACTGAGACTCGTGTAAGTTTGAGGGAAAGTTGAAAATATTTCATTGGTCAGCTGTGCAGACCTTACCTATGTAAGGCGCTAACTTTGTCTATGCGGACGAAACGTTTAATAGACTAGTGTAAAACGACCTCTGCGTCTCCAAACCCATTACACGATAACCCATGTCATGCTAACATTTACTGCTTGCAACCATTCTGTATACATCTTGCATTCATCAACTGAATTAACGTTTGCACCTGCCAAGGCGCTTTACCGGCTCCATTGTGTGATTCCCGTGAGATTGCTACCCGCCCCTCTCAAAATTATGTGGTTTCGTCGATCCGAAGGCTAAGGTACTTACCCACCAGCAGTACCCTATATGCATTTCAGTCAGATTTAATAAAGGTTGATGGTTTTCATTTTGGACTAAGTGCATTAAAATGTAAGCTTGGACAACTTTGTACCATCATTTTTATATTAATATTGTATACAACTGTACTAAAATGCCACGTACTGCATATTGCCATAAACTAGAGATCGATAATTATTTGATAAGCTTAATATGTACACAGGATTGATTTATTTAAAAACGATCACTTTACTGAGGATACATACACTTATGTTTACATCGTCTGCTACCATACAGTGAGCAAGAGTCTGTTCATGCATTGAGCTACGATTATTCTCCTTGCTACAAACATTGGGGATAAACCAAGCATCTTTTGGGCTTGTCGCTGCAAAGTTGTATTTTAAAACAGAGTAAATTCACACGCTCATACAAAAACACGGGCTTATGCAATTATTAATGCCCACTAGCGATATTAAGTACAGGGTTTCTAGCATTTGTAATGCTTAACTGTTGCTAATACTAATCCTATAACCGACACTATTACTATGACAACTACTTTCTTCGTCATCATCAGAATAACAATTTACGGTAGCATGCTTTTAATGCTATGACTGTAAACTCTAGTTGAGTTTTGCACGAATAAAATATGAAGCTTTCAGATTCCGTAAAATCAAGGTACTTGGTCATTATTATCACAACTCCCTACATTCCGTTGCAGTTGTTAAGTATGTCATTCAAGCAGTTAGGGTTAAAATTTGTAGCTAGCATTTAACTGTCATGACATGGATTGGCTGTCATTTTAGGCTAGCCTGCATGCTTTTGTTCTTGTTATCCATACTAATGTAATTTTTTTTATTTGTTTGCACGATCCAGATACTTTTCTTTTTTTTTTTTCTTTTTTTTTTTGTTTTTTTTTTTTTGTTTTTGTTTGTTGTTGTTTTTTTTTTTTTTGTTTCTTATTTTTTTTCTTTATTTTTTTTTTTTGACTTGTTTGCACGATCCAGATACTTTGGTTGTTGACAATAGAATTCCTACACCAAGAGTAGTTTTTTCTTTTGCCCTACCCGATATCCGTTTTCATGATAACTGTTGGGGTTTTAATGAGAACATTTTTGTTAGAAATATTTTATCTTTCAAGTGTAGCATCAAAAGGAAACCGCCCACGTCATCAGCTTTCCACATCATACTCCTTTCGTACAGACGCAAATCGTTTTGCTCCGGCTTACGGTCGTAACCCAGGAAGTATGGTAACTAAGCTTAACAAATCGGGCAGCGTTAATGTTATATTCTCTCCATTGAAAATGTATGCTAAGATATAACTACCCAGAAGTGTCACTTTTGTGAGGTAGTAACATTGTGTATACGTTGTTTCCTTGTTGGACAACAGTAAATCATACTTGTCGTCCCTTTTAAATAATTTCAACCAAGATATTGTGCCCAAATCTTAGTATGGGCGAAGCTTGTTCACTGTGCTTACTTCAGTTGATATCGCCAGGAATGTTTACTTTAAAAAAACTAACGTCATCACTTTTCTTAGATTTTCGCTGGATACATGAAAGACGCTAAATACTGGCGCTTTCACGAATATGCTACCAGAATTCGGAATGTGTTCCCAAATAATCACACACATATAAGTTTATGAGATTTTATTTCGAGGTTAACCAGAATAATACGAAGCCCCTGAGGGGACATTTGTACAAAACAAAAGCACAAAAACACAAAACAAAATAAAACACACACACACAAAAAATACACACAAAAAAAAAAACAAAAACAAAAAAAGAAAACAAACAAACAAAACAAAAAAACAAAAAAACAAAAAAAAACAAAAAAAAAAAAAAAAACAAAAAAACAAACAAACACCCCCCCCCCCCGCCATATTGGAATTATCTTGTGTGCACGAGATAATAATGGTAGAATAAGGAGACGGTATCTGGTAATTATGATTGTATGGATGATTCTGCTTGGGATGAGTTTCAGGTCCCTAATGATTTACATGGACAGTGTTACGTTCTGAATAAGTGAATGCACTGAGGCCTATCAAATACCATGCTGACGCTCGATGTTGCACAGTTGTGTAGCATCACAAAAACTGGTTTTGTTTTTCCAGCTTCTGACCCCAGCGACGAAAATGTTATTCGATCCAGTGTTATAATTATGGCCCATTTGAAACGGTATGAAGCGCATGCTCAATAAGAAGTGCAGAGAAGGCCTGGCATTGGATTTTCAATATATAGAGCAACAACTTCCCTCTGGGCAGGTTGAACGCCAAGATAAAGGGATACTTTTGACTCTAGTCTTCATACAGAAACTAATGTAACAAGTTTGCATAGGAAACATCGAAGAAGCAAAGGGATTCCAGGAGGATTAACTCTATTACTCGCATTAGCCATATTTCCTGCATCACATTGATGCAAGCATTTTCTTGGAGCCTAACGCCCATCGTAATCACATTACTGTATCTGGATATGGCAGCGTAGTTAGGTTTTATCCATGATTTGTGGAAACTCTTGGGAGCATGGATGCATTTATCTGAGGAGCCTGGAGGTTGAATTGGCCAAATTTCACCCACAATGCAGACTTTTGAACCAACTTCTTCCGGGCACAAAAGACAATGGGGAGGGTGTGTGTGTACAAATAAAGCCTATGTATCGGCTAGTATTAACTGTCACGGTTTAATCTGCGTGTGGTCTAACTTAGAATAGTTTCGACCTTCCATTATGTAGGTTCGTTTATTAATAATTCACAGCGTCTATTTGCACGCCACACAAAAAGGGAATTTTTTTTCGGCAGAAATCAATTAGAAAAAAAAAACTAAAACAAAAACAAAAACCAAAAAAAAAACCAAAAAAAAAAAAACAAAAACAAAAAAACCGCACAAGAAACACCCCCCCCCCCTAAAAAAAAAAACAACAAAAAACCGATATCTCTTTTGAAGGAGGGTAGATCTGACCAAACACGGGTACGGATACATGCCGTCACTCATCTCCGAATTCTTTCTGGAGTCTTTTAATTATGAATCTCATGATAACAATCCAGAAAACACTTAGCTCATGTGGTAGATGTAAGTAATGTTAAAATTATTATTAAAAAATCTATCTAGCCTTAATTACAAAATCAAATTCCTTGTTGCAATTTCCAGTTTTCCCAAGTGTTTCCAATAATAATGTTCAAACCAATGATCACGTTGGGAAATATTTTGTTTTGTTGAAATATACATTTTGAACTTCATTTACTGTGTACCTCAATTGGTAGCTACAAGGTAGACAGATTTTACGGAAATGAAATTGACTATTGTTACAATAGCATGTGTCATTTTCATATGTGTTACTGATAACACGTCGGTGTTGATATCTCTTATATTGCAGTCTGGTGTAACGTATTTGCAGAACTATCGCGCGAGTGGAGCTCGGCACATTAACATCCGACATCAGCAGTTGCCTTGCAAGTTTAACATTGTTTTCTCACATAGAGAAGCCTTAAAAGCAATTACACACCTCGTAGTGATGCATGCCCAGAAGCCTGCACTGAACGCAGCATTCCATTCTGTGCGTCAATGATCAATGCACTGCAGACTTGCAGGAAGAGGTAGTTTGTCCACAGCCACACTAATTTAAGCCATTCTTTGAAAGGGGGGGGGGGGGAGAACTATCATGCCAAAGTTTCCTTTATGGAAACAGAGATAAGTTTTTAAAAAAATGGCGTTAGGTTCCGGTGAAACTTTCATTTCTAACAAACCATTAAGGTATTTGGGCCCTTGGATAACTGCTATGTCTGACGCCAATGGGATATGTATATTATATAACTTGGTCGATGTCTCAAGGATAAAACACAACATATAACTAGGAAAGGCTACTTTTCAAGAATTTATTCAAAAGAGCAGTGACCCCCTCATAATTTATTGCAATTCCATGTCAAGGTAAACAGAAATTATTTCTCGATAGTTTATTGTTGAAAGTGTAAAAAATGTATACCCAGGATGGCGGCTCTGTGCTTACCCTTTCTAATTTATAAAGTGGTCGGACTGAATGCATTAGGCCTCCCGCTATATCAAGTTCATACTTTTGTTCTTCACACACACACACACACACACACACACACACACACACACACACACACACAAACACACCACATATATATATATATATGTTTGTGTGTCTGTCTGTCTGTCTGTTTGTCTCTCTACCATTTCGTGTTTTATGCAGCAGTCGCACATATGACCAAATATTTAGTCATATGATTCAATGCATTCAGTCTCATGATCTAATAAATTTGAACACTTGATAAAATACATTTGGTACGATGTAAAATACTAGTTCTGGCGTACTTCCGGTAATTCTATGTTTCATATTATATATTTGATAACCTTCAGGGGTTGATGAGGGCCATGACGTCACAAGGGAGTACGTGGTACAACACGTTGAATATTAGTGTAGTGAGTGCAAATTTTAATTTCTGACAAAGGTCAATGAGGGCCCCATGACGTCACAAGGGTGTCACTCGGAGTACGTGTTATAGCGCATTTATTAGTTGTGTAGTGTCAGCAAATTTTAATCTCTAAGACGTCACCATAGTACGGGGGAGCTAGATGCCGTAGTGAGGAGCGTATCAGGTCAAAATAGTTACAGTTCATTAATAATTAAGTAATTAATACCCATTTTATAGATTTCCAACTAACTAAGAGGTTTCATTTTGTTGACACATCGTACAATTTACCATTTAATTCATTTTTGTTTACATATGGAAATAATTATCTTCAAGTAAAAGTCTTCAGCCTCTCCATTTATTTCTAGAACATGGATCCTGGAATTGCATATGGTAATACATGCTAATGGAAGTTAGTTATCTTCATCGCCATCTCACCCATCGGATTCCTCTAGTTCATAGTCCTGGATCAGTTGGTTAAAAATAAAATTCTGCTTCTTCATAGCCATCAGTGTGACGTCCTGCAAGCCCATATTTTCTTGGTCTATCAGTTGTTCAATGGTTTTTCTTATGAGTCTTGATCTTATGGTATTGTGTATATTTGATTTTTGTCCAACCCATGGAAGGCTTTCGATCATTTGACATACTTGGCACTCAGGGCCGTGTTGTACTATGCAAGCAATTCTTCTTTAGCCTTGTTCTCTGCTCCATGACACTCCACCATCTGTGTAGGACTTCACATTTTCATCTCTTTAAGCACTCTATCGAGCAATTTTTTTTCATAATGAATTGTCTGTTTTTGATTACTTGTCTCATGTATCTCATCTTCATTATCCTCGTCATCACTCCAGCTTACCCAATCCACTTTGGATCATATAAATTTGGACTACCCATTGTCACTCGTTTCCTTGAAATTGCGTATTTTTGTAGATCAGCTAGCCAGGTGACCTTGTAATTCGTGTTTGTCAGCAAAGAGGATAAAACATAATCATGCGGGGGGCGGGGGGTCATGTTGAAAGTTGTAATGATATTGTCTGCTTCTTCTGTCTGCTTTGATCCAGGTGGTTCAAAATGGCCCTTGCCTGTACCTTTCGTTTCCGTAGCTACTCCTTCTGGCACGTGGGGGTGTCCTGGGCTTGTGCTTGCAGATTTTGGACTGGTCTCCAGAACTTGTTGGACATTCTTTGACGGTCCTCGTGTGTGCCTTTCGGTGTCTATCACCAAGATGTCCGTGTTTAAAATCTCGTGTTTAGGCGTTTTAGCCTTGAAGTCCATTTGTAAATAGCCATATACCTTAGATAAAGCTCTCTTGTATTCTTCCACCAAGTAATTCACCTTATGGGGAAACATTGACTGGCTCATAGTTTTCATTTGTTGCTGATCAGCTTGCATATTGAATAAGTCAACATATTGACAGTTCCTTTGCATGGTCATCGTGTGTGGATCATGAACATTTCGCATCCTTATGATAACACTCAAATAGTGATAGTGGCTTCTTAAATAAATCAGTAATTCTTGCATCTTTCCCAAATTGACTCATCAAATCATCAAACACAATCACGTGTCTCACTCTTGTATCAGGAAACGTTTCATCTTCCAAATTGGGTTTATTCTTTGGATGAATTCAATTGAAAGTCTAGTCCTCTGCATGTCTTCATATAGTGGTTGCCATTGCCCGTAGAACCAGATTATTCTGTCAGGTGCTGGTTCAGTAAGGTTTTCTTGCAAAATTCTCTTAGCAAAACAGATTATCCAAAACCAGTGGGTGCAGCAATGACCATGGTGATGGGGTGTTTTAACTGAAAACTTATTTGCCTGATTGTACCCTTGGGTCTCCAACAATTGGCTCATGATGGTTGTCCATGGCTGTCTCGCTTTCATGTTCAGTTGAAATATGTTGAAACTTGGAAGAGTCAACTGACTGAACTATACCGTGGTTCAGTAGCATGTGACCTGTTTCATGGATAGTTATCTGATGTCTTTAAAGAAGGTCTTACCACACATTTGACAAAAGTGTACCATCTTCATCTTTGATCATTACATTGAACTCCTATTGAACATTCAGCATCTTACAAACGTTTCACTGAAGCTCTGGTCGTGGTTATAGGTGGTGGTGGTAGGTGTAGTAAATTATGTGTTGGTAAAGAATCAGGAGAAAAACGGAGGAAAGAGGAGAAGCAAAAGGGAGGAAGACTGTGGCAGAGGAGGGGAAGGAGGAGAAAGTTGGTGATAGATGGAGGAGGAGGGATAGAGCAGGAGGAAGGGAGGAAGAGGAAGGTTGAGGTGAAAAAAAGAAGTACAGAGAAAAGTGGGAGCAGGGAAGAGAAGGAAGAGGGATGTAGGAGGAGGAAGAAGGAGAAGGGAAAAGGAGGAGGAGGGAGAAGGAAGAAAGAGGGGGAATAAGAGGTGGAATAAGAGGAGGAAAGAGGGGGAAGAGAAGGAGGAAGAGGAGAAAAAATGTGGTACCTGTAAAAATATATGCTTAAAAAATTACAAAATAAACAACTGAAGCCAATTACATATATTTATTATTGCTCTATGAATTTACATCTTTGATGGCCTGAAATATATACAAACTTCTCTCAGTTTAAATTGACCACATTCTAAAATGTTGCAACCGTTGTCAAGGACATAGTACTTACCTCATCACTGGAGACTCGGACAGCCCTATCTTTGGACTTTAATTGTGTACAAGTGGTGATCATAGCCGCAAATTTGACTCATTTGAGCCACTTTTATCTGTTTACCAAACAGGCATGCAACATAATGGTCTTATCAAATATCCTCCTCTTCCATACACGTTTTGATGCCCTTAACCGTTCCTTGTCATGCTTGGGATAATGTAAGGAGTGCATTTCAGATGTGAAAAAGTTTTTTAATTAGGTTTCAAGAATAATCTGATGTCATGTCAGTGGTCGCTTCAGAACTCTGAAGGGTTAAGGTTTAGTTATTATGTAGATCATGTAGGTCATCATTATATTCTAAACCTTTTTTTTTTAAACATATCCCTCTAATGCATCGTCAGCTATCTATGTAAGATCTAACTGACCAATGAGATTCTTGCTGAGCAAAGTGAAGTCGGAAGTGGGTAAGGCCTGACTCATCGTCCAGCCATAGAGATTATTGGCATCCAAGTACATGATGTACTTGTCTGGCTGCTTGGGGTCATAATCGGTAAAATAATGGTTGTAAATTTGGCTGCATCGGCCAGAATTGGTGGAAATTCCACCACACAGCAGGTCCTCAATGAACAAATACATGTCGAGATCTGTCAGTAGTTCCAGTTGATTCCCCGAATTTTTTTCAGACAGGCATCCCAGGCTATCCCAGAGGCTGTGTGATAATAGCATGGGTCAAGACAATAGGAAGTCGTACGGACGTCTTGAAAATGGTAAAATACGTCAGTCAATAGGGTGGTATCCGTCGGGAGGCATTAGTCATGATAGTCCCCCATGATCTTCATGTCAAAAAATTGCCAAATAATTCTAGCATTATCATGGTTGTCTTGGGATATGGGCGTGTCTGTCAAGTCATTGCGAACTGTTTCAGGAGGTGGGAGAGCAGTGTCCGTAAATTTGCCCAAACTCTTCAAATATGAATATCGATAGGACCCTTTCCAGAGAATCACTGGTATTACATTTGGTGGGAAATAGCGTTTCAGATATTTGAAATGCAGGTCCCCCATTATAGCTAAAGTGTTCACTAGTTAATCCAGAGAGACCCCATTCATTGGAGGGAAACTATAAATACCCGTGCATGAAGGGAAAAGCAGCTGTATTTCTCTCCATGTTTTTGGGAATACAGCTTATTTTTTCCCTTTCATTTTCCTAAACTTTGAGCAATGAGTTGAGAATATATAGCATGCATGTTATGCATGAGCACCAGTAAACTTGGTGAAAATTTCAGGTTCAGATTACAGGCATTGTGGGCTGCCCCCTCCCTCTGTACTCACTTTTCACGTGACAATGGCAGCGCACCTTGTCCCCAGCTAGCGATTTATTACATATACATGTATAAAGTTGTTTGACACAATAAAAGTATTTCCACTGCTCCTATGTTAAGTTCAAGGGTGTCACTTGTTTAAGATGCTTTAATGTGTAATATTCTTCTTTGATTATATTGTCCAAGAAATAGTCCATCACATTTTCCCCATGATTTACTACTGAAAACTTACAGTGTTTATCGTCGAGTCCAATCACAGTGTAACTGTAACCACAAGGCACATGATGCTGGTTCCACTTAGTGTAGGAATGATTATTGTCTATTCCACAGTTCTTAATAGGTATTGGCATGGTTTCAAAATCCCCATAGATAACACATTGGACACACAATTGCTTGTGGATATCTTGAAATTTCAGTCACTTGCCTGCTTCTGTTGGGAGATGTATTTGTTGCGGTTCATGCTGTCCACAGTGAGGTAAATGCCAATATAGCAAATTACGTTTGGTAAAACCATGGATACAGTAACAACAGCCAAAATGTGCATAATTGTCCCCTTTTCACAGCAAACAGTCTGAGCTCTTGATTAAGCAATAATGTTTCCTTTCTCCCTGAGTAATCAGTAAGAACTTGATATGTAGGCTTTCACGCTTGTCTGTTATGTACAGCAGATAGATCTCCTTATCGTAGCAAACTACACTGAGGGCAAAATTGTTATCTTATTCAAGCTTGCGTAACTGTTTGGATATGGCAGGCATGGACTTATTATCATACTTGAGGGATTTCATGTGGGGTCTGTGCAATATGAGGGCTATTCCATAAGTTTTGAGACAAGTCATTCATTGACCTTCAGATGGTGCATGTCATGAATATTACATATGAATTTTTTTCAAAGTACTTTCACTTGACTCGCACACATTTACGAAGGTGCCCTACCCAGCACGTAAAATCCGAACAGTAGCCCACTGTTGGCAGACTGTTCAGATACTGATGAATGGGTGTTCCAATGGCACTTCGTCTCATGTATCTCTTCCAAGACATGTGATCCTTCAGGTTAGGAAATAGATAAAAGTCACACGGGGCCTAGTCTAGGCATTAGGGTGGATGTGGCAGGGCAGCTATGTGTTTTTCCTTCAGGTAGGTCACTGTAAGGTGGCATGCCTTAGCTGGAACATTGCGGTGAAAAATTTTGATGCCCTTCATTCCCGTCTACAGTCATCACTCTTTGCAGTGCTGCACAACTTTTAGTTAAACTGATGTGACACAGAAGTTACCAGTAACGCTCTGGCCTCTAGGGGTAGGAATTTGTGCTGCAACGCCTCTAGCGTCAAAGAAAATTGTAAAAAGAACCTTTCTCACTGTCCTGGCTAGTTTGGCTATCTGTAATCTGGTGCCATCTTTGAAGACCTCTGCCATGTTTTTCTGTTTCCTATCCAGATGGAAATAGTAAGCAAAAGTTTTGTCCCCTGTTACTATCTCTTACAGCAGTCTGTTGCTGCAGTTGCCATACTTCCTTAAGAGGAGGCAAGCATGATCCACTTTTCTTCTCTGTTGCTCTTATGTCAATGTATGTGGAACCCATGTGGCACAGACTTTGTGAAGTTGATGTTTGCCCTTCTGTATCCTGAATACCACTGGGGCTATAAGGCCATTAAGCCCAACGATGTCATCTGCAGTCACTGGGTATCAACATCCATTGTACGGCTCACAGCGGCTATGGTACTCTCAGTGGTTTCAGCAACTGGCCTTCCAGCTTGGACCTTGTCCTGGATGCAGCACTTGCCCTTTCAGACATGTTTTTCCCACCGAAAAATGGTTGTGTGGGATAGGGCTTGATCTCCATATGCAGCATACAGTTCATCATGAATGGTTGTAGCCGTCACTCAAAGTTTTGTACGTGTCAAAAAGGATATCTTATAGTGTCCCTTGTCCAGACAAACTGTCCAGCCATATCACCAGGTAGTGTGCTAGAAGACCCATATTCACAGAATTTATATGCTTTCTGAAATGACGGTGACCTTTCTGGACACCGGAACTGAAAGGGGCAGTGCACAACTCCAGCTTCTGCAAAACCTGTGTACCTATAGACCTTTTGTCAAACTACAACGGTAGTCTCAAAATGTATGAAATAGCCCTGGTATGACATGCTGTGGATTCTTCTCAGTAGTGTGTGGAGAGGGCCAGGACGTGGTGTGACAATAGCTTTTTTTCGGCTAGTTTTTGGGGGAGGGGAATTCAACTGAACCTGCCACCAGTTGTTAGTTGGCTGCATTCACGTCTTACTTAATCTCAAATCAATCAACTATGCAGTTGTTTCCCTCAGCCGCTTGAAGCTGGAGGACTCTTATCATGAGCAAACGAAATGCTTCATCAACTCAAATCAGTTGCTAGGAGAGTGGTCAGACACTTGGTGCGCTGGTAGAAAACGATAATGGTATCTTCATCCTTTTCAGGGTCATTTTTTCAGTTAATGTATTGTACTTTGACAGAAAGAAACCATTTGGTGCTTCGTCATTCTTCAACCTTGCAAAAAAGAAAAAAGACAAAGAGAAAGTGGAACATTACTAATGAAGAGCTTTTAGACAAATAAATTGTAGGTAATGGAGCCTAATGTTCATTAGCCTAGGCATAGGTTAATCATCTTACCTCTTGTTGTAATTGGGCAATGATTCCCTCTATGTTGTCGGTCAGGCACTGTATGGGATCACTTCTGGTTACATGAGTGGGTTGATAAGCATCTCGCCTAGTAGTTCCCCCCAATTGCATCCTGACAAGCAGTCTGAAATCACATGTTTGAAATAATACATAAGTTTGTGTATATATAATATAAGAAGAGGTGTGTGTGTGTGTTTGTGTGTGTGTGTGTGTGTTTGTTTGTTTGTTTATATATAGATCAACGTATGTGTACAAAGTAAATTTTAACTTACATGACAAGTCGCTTGATCTGTCAGTTTTGCCCCTTCTGAGTAAATGCATTACTTTTGATGTCACCCGAGGCTGTCCTTGCGTCAAAACCCTTTACCACAGGTAATACCGTTAGGTAATTGGCCTTTGTGAGATTTCATATGGTTGTAGTTAGATTTATCTTTAAATAATATTCCACAAATGTCGCACGTCTTAGCTATGATGATGAAATTGAAGAGAGTACTTTCTCCACGCCCGTGTGTGTCGACATCTGAAGGCAAAGTGATCTCACCTGCTGTATCTCCCCTACTTATACCTTTCACCTTACATCTGGGACATGACACAAGATTTTGTTAACGGTGCATTTCTATCAAACATGTCACAACTTGCCCGGGAAAAGTGAACCTATAAACAGGGTTGACTGGTGCATATGCTTGATTAGCCTTTTAAATATATAATTACAAAATTAAGCACACTATCCAAATAGGTTATTAAGGTAAATTTCTAACAACGCTCTGGTTATTAAGGTAAGTTTCTTGCAACTCTCTGGAAGTGTCCTTGATTTTCATTAGAGACCACAAGTTTTGATGATTTCAAAACCACGTATAAGCCACATTATAATCCTGATTGTTTTATTTGCACTCTTTTGTACGGTACATATTGGTCGATGTACTGCAAATACTCTTTGCCCTGGAATATGCCAGTCTAATCCCCTGATGATGATGCTTTTGAGATTAAATTTTGCTGACATTACGTTAATATAAAAACGCGTGGTAACCTGTCCACATGTGCCCGTATTCACAAAGAATTTGATCTTTTCCTAACTTTAATCCCTAAATTAAACTCAATGTGGTTTGGGCCCTTAACTACTCAACCCTTGGCTCAATGACTGATTAAAATTTCAATGATGAGCTAGTGCATGGTCTTGGCTACATTACGAACTTAAGGATTTACAGGTTCATTTTATTAAATCTATGTTAGCTTAATCCAGTATGTAATCTTTTGATCCTGGATTAAAATCGGGATTAAATCAAGATTGATTCAATAAAATGGAAAGTTTAATTCTAAACTACATATTAAAGTGGAGAATATAGATTAATTAATCCAGCAAGTTTACATCAAACATTACGCCAACGATTCCGAAGTTCCAGGCCCAAAGGCACATAGACTTTTATTTTAGAAATAATTTCAGGATCAGATTAAACTCTTTGTGAATACAGCCCCAAGCTGATGACCTTTACCCTAGAGATTAAAATTTGCTGACACTACACTTATATCAAACATGTTATAACATGTATTTCCTTGTGGCGCCATGGTGCTCCTCATCAACCCCTAAAGACGACCTAATAAATGATATGAAATATAATGGAACCGGAAGTGTGACGAAGCTGGTACTTTATATTCTACTTATAAAACAAAATGCAATTGATCATATGGGTAAATGGAGTTACTTTTAATACAACATGAATACAGCTAATGTTGACGATATGGCAATAGAGTGGGTACATATTGAAGGGCTTCTAGGTACCAACATCCGGGTAGTTCTGCGGCTGCCTGATGCGCGTGTAACTAAACCGTGTTTTAGCCAATCAGCACGGATGGTATAGTAATTGACAGCGCCATTCGCACACGTAGCAAAGTAACGTATAAATGGATGTATACATATGATTCAAGATTTTATCATATTAATATGCAATCATACGAATAAGTATTTGTACATTTTTACACGAGTAAATACTGGATAAAACAAGAAACGGCGTTCCATAATACACTTAAACATACATGCATACATACATACATACATACATACATACATACATACATACATACACACACACATACATACATACATACACACATACATACATACATACATACATACATACATACATACATCACTTACAGAAAGACATACAGACATACATATATACATATACATATAAACCCTGGTCGCGGAATTGCGTATCATACAATGAATATTCCGTACCCATTGACACCAGCACATATCTTTAGATGCAACATGGAAGCGAGGCAAGTGTTCAAATCCATACATGAGAAAGAAAAAAAAAGGGGTGGGGGCGTATTTACTGCAGGGAAGATAAATAATCAGGCAAAGGGATTAGGTTGAAAAACAGAGTTTTTCATTCATTTGTAGTTACGTGAGGGGTGTGTCGATACCTGTCTGCGTATTTTCATTGGCTACAATGTCCCTGGAAAATTACAGGGCTGAGTTGTTTTGATGAGGGCAGCAATGTACACATTGTTTGGATTAGACACAAATGTGTCCCTGGGCTATGGCGCTGCACACGGACGGAACCAACCTTAATATTTGTCTGCCTGGCCCGACTTGCTCAGCGAGCCCATCAGCACCTACAGCTCCGCACTATCGTGTTAATGTCCGCATCATTTGCTGATGAAGGATGACTGTCGTGCAATGAGTAGTGTTTCGTACAATGTTGCGTGTATCTTCATGTCCTCCTGATTTGCTTTACTGGCAGCACGAAAACTGATACCAGCACTAAAATTGTAGTGTTTTGACGCTAAGCTCCTATGATCATTGTTAACAAACAATTTACTTTCAGCAAGCTGCTTTCTAGCCCCCTTAACCTGTCACAATGAGAGAGCTTACCATGTCGATGAATTTTAGTCAAATATTTTTGAAACAAATATTCTTTGTATTAGATCAACAATTTACCATTATCAATAAACTTGATGAGAAACTCCAACTTACAAAACATATAAAAGAATTTTAAAGCATTGCTCTTTCAGTCTGTAGGAGGGCGATCTGGGGTCCAGCGTTTCTTTTATCGATGTGTTTGGGCCCCAATACGGTCAAGTTCTGTAAGAAATATACCCGCCTGATACAAATTTGCAATTGAAAATATTCTCAATTTTACAATCAAAAATGAACAATTTATTACGAAATAAAACAAACTAAATAAAGTAAAATGAAAAAAAAAATATAACAAGACAAAACAAAGTGTAGACATTTTCGATTCAAATATAGTTTTTCCTCTGCCCTCTCTACTTGTGTACATGTATATGTATACCCTACATTTTCATGCCCTGGAATATGAACAGTTATACATTATATTTCCATAACTGCTTCTCGTGTGAGGTGACATCATTTACATTGAGCAGTCACCTATAAGTCGGAGCTGTAATAACAGATACTTCACGTGCCGGGCTTCAAGTGACATTCAGGATACAAACATTCTCCGGCTCATTGACAAAAGGTGCGCCGGGAAGTACAATTAATATCTGATCTGCCATGTAAGTCATAAATCAATTCACATGGTTCACCATTTGTGATATACCATTTACTATCAAAGAGAATCCACGCCGTGACTTAATACAATGGCACGTTCTGTATAAACATGTACCGATTGCAGACAAAATCTAGCAGAGCAGTCAAATTTTATAACATTTTAATTTTTATGTGTAGTCTCTGGATGGGCTCCTGAAATTTGTCCACTTATATGTCTAAGCTAAATGGACCCTATGCTGAAAACCTTTCTCCCATGTTTTAAAAATGATTCTATCTCCAACAATTCTGGAAGGCTAATGGTTTAGGGCATAGGTGACTTCGCTGTAATTTTGACACGAATATAATATCTTGCCTTTTTATATGTCACTTTCACAGCTTATTTTGCATCCACGAGAGTACGTATTTCCGAAAACAAGATCTTGAGGCCCTGTGAAAGCAGGGGTAATTATTGAATATGGGTATCCAGCAACGAAAACGACATGTGGTTGCAGTCAGCATAGCTCCACATTAAAGCCGAATTGTAGTTGATTTTTCCCACCAGTCGGAGCCTGTGGTAACAAAATTAATCACTTGCGAAGCCAGGGAGGTCGTTACCGTACAGAAATAGGTGTATTTTGAGATCACCATACTACGAAATTGGATGCTCGTCTGCCCCCGCATTTTACCTAGTCCCCTGACGGCCTGTGGCTTGTGGCTGTCTGCATTCATGAAAACAGTGCCAAATGCTGCATAAAATACACCTAAGGTGACAGAAACGACTGGCAGATGAGCATATAGATGGAGGTTTAAAGACAGCCTTATGCAGGCAATGCAACCACTTATATGATCGCCTCCTAAATATGGTGCTTATGCTAAATGAACTGCTCATCCCGATACACATGCACGCGTTCAGGTCAAGTGAATATCTATTACAGACAATTCCAATCTTCTTCTGCATGAACTTATTAGGAAGTCTGAACAATTTATAGACTTCTGAGACAAAAAGGGGAAAACAGAATAAACCTGCAAATTCATTAAAGAATGGCTTTCAGGTAGCATGTTGATGAGATCATATGGTAATGCGAGAACATACGAATGGTTGTAGCGGGAATATTCTGTGACATTAGCATGCAGCAAACAGCATGCATTTTGTAGTGTGGGAAATTTCCCTGTGTTCCTGCAGGGACATACCCGTTTATCCGCACACCTGTCTACAAAACTCCGCACATTTGTACATATACCGCCACACAAGCCTGTCGTCCGTGGGCCGTCCCAAGCAAGAGCCACAGACTGTTTCTGCAAGAACTCTTCTCGGACAGTGGAGTATACGTTTTGGGCCAACCCTGCTAATGGCAACGGTAGCTTACCAGTGAAGATTCCTCCGAGATCCACTGGAGTGGTTTGCGTACCTTGCAATCCATCAAGGACTCCGTCCACTGCAGCAGTGGCCTGAATACGTACCTCTGCCAGTGTTTGACTTGGGGTGATACGCATACAAGTTGCTGGCAGGAGAGTGTTGTGCCAGGATCAGCGCACGGTTTTCTTGACAGCCACGTGTTGGAGCTGCCGATGATGGAGTAAAAGACACAAGATGCGCGGGATGCTAGCAGCGTGGGATGCATGTTAACGCAATCGGAGCTATTGCGGTAGTAGAGTTCCTACAGGAGAGTGTTACATAATCAAAAAAATAATAAATATATTTATATGTGAACCCCTCTGTCTTCATCTGAGACGTTATTCTTGCAACCAACAGGAACGCGTATACTTCGTGGTGGATTATTTCGTCGGTTGAAACCAAATATATTTCACAAAACGTGATCAACTTGCTTTCATTAAGGTTCAAGCACAAACTATCGGAAATTTATATATTGGAATAATCAGTCTGTTAAAAAGGGAAAAAAGGGTGAGACAAAATGAATGTGAGTGTCAGCGGCAACCAGAGTGGGGGTGGTGGTGGCGGGGGTAAGTGGCGGGTACCCCCTGATAATACAGTACAAGTTGTACAGCCAAAGACCAAGAGGAGGGGTCATCAAAGCGGTGGCGGAGGGGCAGCTGTCTCGACAACACTGGAACCTGAGGTAGGCATGTCCAATGATATATACATGCACCCTTTATGTATGGCAGCTTTGCTTATCAATTGATACACAAAGATAGACAGACACTCTGATATACATGGACAGTCACACACAGACATAGGTACACACACACACACACACACACACACACACACACACACACATATATATATATATATATATATATATATATATGTGTGTGTGTGTGTATGTGTTAATATATGTATATGTATATATATGTGTGTATATATGTACATATACGTATGAAATATTCAGTATACATATGTAGCCTCCGTCCCATACACACAAGTATATGCGCTTATAAACAAATATACATAAATTATAAATCAATATACAGGATACATGCATAATGTACCATACAAAAAATAAAATCTGATTAATGTAGTTTGTGTATCTACATGCAATATATATATATATATATATATATATATATATATATATATATATATATATATATATATATATATATATATATATATATATATATATATATCGTATATATATATATCGTGTGTATACTTGATATTCACAAGTTACACACTGAAAACATATGGTGCATTTGTGACTTTTTTTGTGCAACAAGCACATGTTTTGCCTGAATTGATTTTAAACCATGGGACACCATCGCGTCTTAGGCAACACGTGTATATTAACTGTTCACCATCGCGTTTGTTTTCTTATGCTGGTGGATCCAGTTGAATGATGTGTCCTCACATATGATGACTTCCTCTTCGTTCCTCAGGCAGAGTGCTTAGCGTGATGTAAAGCAAACTGTTTCAATCAAAGAAAACCTGCAGTGCTGTCTTTGATTCATATCTAAATTGTACTATGGTTATATGCAGGCCGTTATAATGGCTGATGCAATATATAGGTCGCAAAAAAGTTGCTCATCAGTGACGAAAGGTGCAGAAAGTAGAAGGACCGTGTTCCTACCATGGGCACAAAACATTTTTAAACTGCCGCTGGAAACTGTAACCTTTATATTAGGAGAGAGAGAGAGCTTTCAGAGAACCTCAAGTGGAAAGTTTGCAGCATGCAATGTATCGTGTTTTGATGACAAGTCTTCTGACGTATACAGTTCAATACTGTCAGTCCCCGATCTGAGACAACTCCGAAGGCAGTACTTGCACTATATTAAATACAATGAACTGGGCCGTGTCGATCATTGCGGTCACGCATACCTGCCTCCATTCAACATGTTTTTTTTTATTTTGTTTTGTTTTGGTTTTATTTTTTATTTATTTTTTTTATTTAAGGAACGTGGATTTGGTGATGTCACTGCGCGCGTTTCCCATTTTCGGCTAAGCGAGTGGTGGCGAAAGTTGCTGATTCGAGATCCAGCCTTTCCACAGTCACCAAACATGTATAGTATAGCGATTACCACTTGTACTGCAAGCATACTTTAAGTTGTACACTGGTGCATAGATTTGACTTTGTTTTTGTTGCAGCCATATGTTCTGCATGGACACCCTACCATATTGAGTGAGGATATGCACTTCTTATTACTTTGATGTCCCACAGACTGATTAACCATAAATGACCAGTTTGCTCGAAGAACTCATATGTAGCGTTCTTAGTCTTTATGCAATATTGCAAAGTTAGGTGCCCCCCCCCCCAAAAAAAAAAAAAAAAAAAATTAAACAGTTTGAGTGAAAGTTGCAGCAACGTTGTACTTGCTATGAGTGAAAGTAACAAAACCTTTGTACTTGCAACTGAAAAAAGCCGAAAAAAACTGTGTTTTTTTTCAGTTTTGCTGCCAGCGTGTTGAAACAACATCACCCGCCCCCCTTTTCTGGATATGTATTACTCATGCACTGTGCTAGAATGTGATTATAAAAATGTGTTATATGATGTTAATAGAGAGGCCGGCAGCTGACTGTTTCATTGTCCCTTTGATATTTTAAGGTAGGTGATCCCTGTTTGGCGGGAAATGGATACAATGAGACATTTGCGACTACAGATGCCAATAATTACACAATGGAAAAGTTTGGTGCGAAAAAAATGTATGCAGCGACGATACTCTGAATCCATATTATTTATTGTTCTTCCATGTGCTGGTCACAGATGGCATGTGTCAGTGGCCAAATGTTGCAAGTCGGTACACATGCTGGTTTTGGCATGCTTTAAACTGATATAAAGGTCTTATCAGAGCACCGCAACGGCAAGCTTGTGTGCCTTAGATAAAATCTCTGTTTGATTCATTTTTTCTGTTTACATATGTGCTGATTAATCTGTGATCAGGGGACTAATTTCCCCTCATAGAAACCCTTAGTTGCAGTGACACATCTCGTACGTAAGCAAAATACAGGTTTTTATTTGGGGTCTGATTATGCTTGCCTCATTAATGTAACTGCCTATCGGTGACACGGGACTCCCACAGGGAATTGATTTTGCATGGAAGATACTTAGGTCTGCTTCCAAGTTTTAAGGGAACGTCATGAGCATGTAGTTTTGAATTGTAGTTTTCGATCGTTGCATAGTCTGGCAGAGAAAGCCTTCTCAGCAGTTCATGCATTGCC
>OZ026618.1:59797113-59822113 GCA_964020975.1 Hermodice carunculata | reverse complement strand
ATTTGACAACGTTAGGCTTCAGCGTTGTTAAAATT
This sequence comes from Hermodice carunculata, assembly GCA_964020975.1. NCBI lineage: Eukaryota > Metazoa > Annelida > Polychaeta > Eunicida > Amphinomidae > Hermodice > Hermodice carunculata. The sequence goes on along the minus strand of OZ026618.1, from coordinate 59,822,078 downwards.
CTGCCTTTACAGTAAAACACACAAAGGTAGTGCAGCTAACCACCTACCCACCCGATTCCCCGTAAGGTGTCATCTAAAGCACCGCTCCCAGAGCGTGACACATTTAGGCAGCACAGTGCATCTTGGCTCGGGAACTATATGGGAAATTGTGTAGCTCACCCAACCGTACAGTTTAGCGTTCTGTCGTTATCAACAAGGATTTATCAGCGTAAATGTCCTATATGGCGAAACGGAAGGCGGATACTTTTGCAAGTGTGGAATATCCCATCCACTGACCATGGCACGAAGTGGCTTCCTGGTGAGTACCCACATGGCCATGCTTGACTGTTCCTGCATAACTAGGTAACGCTGGAAGTGGAACTTTGGGATGGAAGGTGTATAACCAAACTTAGAAATATCCCGCCTGCAATTGTGAAGGGCATAATTGTTTTCTCACACAGGTGGTACCGTCAATTTCTCTGGCAATGTCAGCATATGCTAATGAGGGGTGTTCTTGTAGGTGGCAACACTGGTTCGGAGGCTATATTTTCATGAAACGCCACTTCCTGTCAATAATCACTAGCCTATAAAGGGACGCCGAGGTCTTTACCCCAAACTGTAAATAGTAGCAATCGGGGTAAGGAATGCTACATAACCGCTTGACAATAATAATAATCCAAACAAATGGCATTTCCTAAAAGTCTCAAACTTCATACTTATTTTAGGAATAAGTGAATAGCGTCTTTACTCTACCGAGCTAAATTGCTAGGCTACAAAGCTATGTTTCCACCACGAGGAGGCCACATGGTCAGATAACATGTCACCGTAGTACTTGGAAATAATACTTCTTCCAAACACATGACAATTTCTAAGGTTTGAATATCCTGCGCATTTTGAAAACAAGTGAATAATATCTTTTGAGCTATTTGGCTTCCCAAATTGTTACTTGACACATTTGGCTCTTTTTAATACATAGATCTGATTTCTTTCCTATCATGTTCCTTGCTGGGGGATAAGGGGCCGCACAGGCCCGCAGTCAAGATGAATACGTCCTATTCATTGGTTTGTTGATATCTTAGAACATGTCTTTGTAAATGCTCACATTTTTGTTGACTGTATTACGTTTCTCAAATGTCTATATTAAGACAAGCGAAGTTTATTGCATATTTCACTAATTCGTTTTTGAACTTGTATATGTTCAAATTTGTCAACAAGGACTTTCTTCCATGACTTTCTCTTCCTAATATCTCACATACATGGCCACCGTTGACAGCTCCTTCCCCCTAAAACTTGAAAGGGTCTTGCCCAGAGCCCATCTTCGCCGGAACAATGGGGAATGCATTTTTTTTCTGCAGCAAACAGTTTCTTCATGCATTAAAGAAATGTGCAAAAGGTACCTTTCCAGATCTCAAATGCTCCTCTCTAAAAACTAATGACACTGATAAGCTAATCATGATAACCAAACAGTCTTTCCATACTGTTATCAAAATCGGAATATCGCATTTTTAAGCTGTTTAAGTTTTGTCCATATAATTACCAAACAGCGCAACATTACCTTGCAATGTTGCAAAAATTCTGCTCGAGTAAGTGCGTCAGCTTTTTTATGACGTATTATTTAGAACGTAAACGTACACGCATGCGCAATGTACAAATAGGCATACATACATACATACATACATACATACATACATACATACATACATACATACATGCATGCATGCATAGAATGTCTGTTTGATTGCTCTGATTTTGTTTCTCGTTTTCAATAATCTTGCGATGTGGACAATACGAAGAGCAGAATTCGCTAAAATAGTAAAAATCAGTTTGCAATCGTAAGGGAAGTACCAAGTTGGTCTGGGTGGATTCAGCTGAGTTTACGGGTGATGATGCAGAATATGTTAGCAGAGGTTTCGCAATAACTTGTCCCTTGACCACGGAACGGTACAAAAATACATTAAGAAAACGATTTGTCATCATGACAGGGGATTTATTCATGGTGTGACACGTGCCGCCAAAAACGGTACATTCTTATCATCTGTGGACGTAGCTCTGGCCTATGCCGAGAAGGAAGACATCGATCATGGGACGTTGTGTTGTAATGGAGCCTCTCATTCATATATATATATATATATATATATATATATATATATATATATATATATATATATATATATATATATATATATATATATATATATATATATATATATATACTGGACCTATCTCTGGACCTATCTCTGGCCTGACTCACGCCTCCAGAAACGTTATGTCTACACCAAGTATGGACACTACACCAATATTTGCCATGAAGGCATTTAACGTGTCTCCTTGACTCTCATGTGGCTCCTGCTACATTTTCGTGTCTCATGTCTATCCATCCATCCGTCCGTCCATCCCTCCATCCATCCATCCATCTATCTATCTATCCATCATCCTATCTATCTATCTATTTATCTATCTATCTATCTATCTATCTATCTATCTATCTATCTATCTATCTATCTATCTATCTATGTGTGTCGGTGTGTGTGTGCGTGCGTGCGTGTGTTTAAAGATTCATGCTGAAATATAATATCTACTTTCGTACGACATTATCCCAGTTTGTACATTTAAAACTAAAGGTAAACACATGATTTAAAATGCTATTGGTTTCCATCGGCTTCAGTTCGATTGTAGCATTCGATATGTATGTTTGCAGCAAAGCATATTCGTGTGTATTTTGAAAGGTTATGTATGCATGATGGTTTTGGTTTTTCATTGTTTTTTTTCCACCTACTTCGCACATATATTACAGAACGTATCTCTGATAATAGATTGGAAAATTTTGCTCTTAAAATATTATCTTGTAAAATATTTACATGATATACTTGGATAGGACATGTCCTCCAAAGGAAATATAGGAGAGGTGTTCTGTACATATTCTATGCATTTGCTATTTTATAAATATGATTTACTTTGGTAATTTCTAATAATTTTGTCCAATCTAATGTATAAAGTGGTATTAAGTATGTATAGACTGGACCATTGTTTGTTGAGCAAGCTTAATTGTTTTATTTTCACATGATTTGAAACGATTTTTTCCTTTCGTCTTTTATTTAATGCACAACCACTTCGACATACAGGCCATTGGGAGGTAAGTCTTATAGCCTGCAGTTAGAGATAGACTTAGAAATCAATTACTCATGGCTCAAAAATCGTTTCCGCGTCCAAACCTTATCCCGGTTTTATGTTTGAAACATATCAGATCAATGGATCGTCATCCCTCCAGGAAAATAATAAATAACGGAATAACTTGCTTCACCATTTGCTTGTCATACTCACATAAAACTTGATTATTGTCGAAATTGAAATGCATTTGGCAACTCTTAATGCATAGGAATAGAAATTTTGCACTGGCTTAGAAGTAATGGAACAATTTAAGTTGCAGCCAGTAACACAATACAATGTCCGTCTATTGTAGTGTGAATACTGACGTTGTACTTAGAGTCCAGCCTTCTGAAACATTTCTTCAGGACACAGCCTGACGTATTCACCTCCCGGTACCTCGCACAACTACAAAGCTAATGAACAATGCAGCGTGCCGTTTTGCTAGCGTATATACACAGCATGCCAATACTGCTGTGCTCTCACATAAGGGAATAAGCTCGATTTCTGTCTGTTCAGATATAAGTAACTATATGAATAATAAATAATTTTAAGTTATGTTCTTCTTCGGTTCCAAGATCCTTTAAGAGAATGTCGTGGTAAAAACACCTTTCAACGTCACACCACTTTTGTAATTACTCTCGTCCTTGTAGGCCGGTAAAGTACACTCATTGGCTTAATAGCGCACTTACCAGTACTTAGCAGTTCCATGGGGGACCTTGTCAGCATCGTCGCATCTATCACCACTTTATCGTGAATGCTGTCCAGAATAAAAGCTGGCGGACGCGTTCACCGTGTAAAAAGAAAGAAAGAAAAATATCCCGATAAGCTTATCAACCACTTTCGTTAATGTTTTGATGCATGTCATCTTGAGATTTGCGTAAAAACTATCATTTCGGCGAAATCAACCAATATGGTTTGGAAGCCCTCTGATTTATTTATTTATTTATTTATTTATTTATTTATTTATTTATTTATTTATTTATTTATTTATTTACTTATTTATTTATTTATTTATTTATTTGTTTATTTATCTATTTATTTATTTGTTCTTCCGTTTGTTTGTTTCTTTGTTTGTTTATTTATTTATTATCTGTTTCTAGGTTCCTGTGACATCACACAGTTTACAAACAATGATTGAAAGGAGGGCTTTGAGGCATGTAATATGGACCGTACGGACAAATCCCTCAAGACGCTCTTGGGGGTTAAAGTAAAACACATCTGTACAAAACCACTGGACACAATAACGTATTAAAAGATTCCACTGCGCGACAACATACAATCCGCGACGCACTCACAGATCTGCATTTAGCACTGTTTGTACATTTTTTTTTGGTCTGAATCCGGGAAATATCAATGCACTGTTTTATGTAACATAAATATATGTAAGACTTGTAAGAAATTAAACCCTAAAAGATGTGAAGATAAAAGCTACGTAATACACCATCATGTCTATCACCAAATTACTAACTTTAAATGCCCACGATCTTAATCCCTGAAATTGTTTTATTTGTCCATTCATAGTGCGATAGCTTGAACCCAATAATCTGAAAACAGAATAAACATGGCTTAAAATCTATCTCATTCTTCGCCATTTTGAGAGGCTGACCTTTTCAAAAACAGGTGTAATACTTTAACACCTGACACTAGCTGATACAGTCAACATTAGCTACATTTGACAATATGCACTTACTCGAAGCGTATGCCACTACCAGCTTGTACCTGCGGCATGTGTGCATGGTCCTAGTGGCTGGTAAAAGTACAAACAATTCTTGGTAATGCGATTTTCAGAAAAAAGTATGTGTCAATGGTGCAGCTGCGTCCTTCCCGGAATATATCTGTATTCCTAAAAAAATATATTTTTAGCAGACCAGCAGTATCAAATCTCTGTTTAAAATAGGAAAAACGAAACAATTTACAGATGCGTGTGATGCAAAAACACATTCATGCAATATTGAAATATGAAAATGATAACCCATAGGCTCGTGTGCAGACAGTGTGATACATCTGCGCTTCATGATAGATAGATAGATAGATAGATAGATAGATAGATAGATAGATAGATAGATAGATAGATAGATAGATAGATAGATAGATAGATAGATAGATAGATAGATAGATAGATAGATAGATAGATAGATAGATAGATAGATGAGGTGAGGTGAGGTGACATGAAAAAATATGAAATAAGACAGTAAAAGCAGTTGAACAAATAAATGAACAGAAGATAAATATGCCAATATATTGAATACAAAACCTGATTTGGGGTTTTGAATTTTGAACAAAGTCAATTGTTAAGGGCATCCCAACGGTAAGTACGGAATATGAGGGGCTATCAGAAAGATTTTTGCCAGTCCACTTGCGGAAGTGTGACAAACACATACGTTTGCCATCAGTTAAATATACTTCTTAGATGATAAAATGCAGAAGAATCAGTGTATATATCACATATGTGTGAATTTAACTCTTATTTTCCAAAACAACTCCCTGCCCTGCCCACAAGCAATGTCTTCGTCTCATTGAAAAACATAGGTTTTAGGCTTCTATGCTTTCAATTATGTTGAAAAGCATGGACCTTACCCTTCTGAGAGTACAAGTTATGCTACGCCAGCGTCATATATGCTTGCTCTATCTGTAACCCTGTATCACAAAGTTGAACAATTATCTCTCACTTGTTTTGCTGCAATGGCTTCTTTTTTACCAAAATTTTAAACACTTAGAGGCTTTTGGGGTATATATTTTTTTATGACAATTAACAAAATTTGTTTAAATTATCGGCAAACTGCACTTGTTGGCTGACACATACAATTAGATACGGTTCAGTATTTATATGTCTTTATATATATATATATATATATATATATATATATATATATATATATATATATATATGATATTTAGGGTTTTTATAAGTGAATGAGATAAATGTATTCTACTAGTCCGTTATACAAAAAAAGGAAATACGCCGGTGTTCAAAATCATTTAGGTTTATAAGAACATGATCATCAAAGGAAGACACCCTTCTTCAAAATTTGACACGAAGATAAACATTTTCAAGCTCGATGAAATTGAAAGAGAAACCATTGATATATATGTTCCCTAATAAAAGGAAGGTATTACTAGTGGAAAGTGCGTAAAGTTGTTTCGGAAAATGAAATTAATATCATACTCGTTGTAGTCTATACACATGTTCTTCTGCATGTGATCATCTAAGGAGGGTATTTAATTGATGACACACGTTTGTGTTTGTCACAATTCCCTACGTGGGTAAGGCCAAAAACGATCTGATACCCCCATCGTAAGTGTGGGCATAACGAAATTACATTAAGGTTATATAAGGCATGGATCATAGTAGATTGTTGTTCTTTAAGACATATGTTGACCTATGTGACGTATAGGTCCCTTTATAAAAGTTTTACATAATTTTATCTGTCTTGTAGTGTTTGAAGACTGTGAGATTACCTCGCACTGTTAGACTTGTAAATAAATGTTACTATAGTTTTGTTATATATAGAGGTACATGAAGGACCGCAATGCTGCGTTGTGTAAGTGGATTGATGGGGGCCTAATAGTGTACATGTATAAAGAGGAGTTGGTTAAAATCGATCACGTTATGGTGTTTGTATGTACGTTTGTCTGTCTGTTCCTTTAGCTAGTTGATCATCTACTTTCCTTCTTACCTGTCAAGCTACCTATTTACCGACCTACTATCTATCTATCTATCTATCTATCTATCTATCTATCTATCTATCTATCTATCTATCTATCTATCTATCTATCTATCTATCTATCTATCTATCTATCTATCTATCTATCCATCCATCCATCCATCCATCCATCCATCCATCCATCCATCCATCTATCTATCCATCTATCTGTCTGTCTGTCGGTCTGTCTGTCTGTCTTTCTGTTTGTCTGTCTGTCTGCCTATCTGTCTATATATCTATTTATTCATCTATCTATCTAGCTGTCTGTTTGTCTGTCTGTCTATCTGCCTGCTGTAGAGATAGGAAGTCTGACGGTGGTAACAACCTAACAGTGGATTGGTCTGGTGTTCCTGGTAGCTATTCATATTCCTTGCACAGTTCCCGAACACGTCCAGACACTCTTAAGTTTTCTCTAAGCAGACAGGTTTCTTTATTGTTATATTCATTATTGCAGTCATCATTAATGAGCTCATATGTCTGTGACAGATGGTCGTCGGTACCCCGAAATGCGCAACATTTTCAGTCAACTTTCAGTCTTTTAATCTGGAGCTGGTTTGAATATTGCACGGACTTGATACACAGACAATCTGTAGCGAATGCGATTATCTGGGCATACAGTATGTTGTGTGGGCCCAGATACCCAAACAAGCTATGGTTTGTATTTATTCCATGTTTTACAGTGGAATGAATGCACAAAAAAGTTATTTCAAACCGTGTTTTATTCATGTCGACAGCTTGATTGTTACCCAATTAACACATGACTCATTTGCATATGGACTATGTAATACGGGGAAGCAGATCACAGCCCCGTTACATTGGTGTCTGTAGGGAGTGCAAGCGCAAACATGGGATAAAGGATAGGATATCACAGAGGATAATGATTTAAACGGCGTAGAGTAGTAGTAGTAGTAGTAGTAGTAGTAGTAGTAGTAGTAGAAGTAGTTGTTGTGGTGGTAGCAGAAGTAGTAGTCGTGGTTGTATCGATAGCAGGAGAGACATTTTATGCTCTTTCGCACAATGTGCTGATGCATTGGTTTGACACGTACATTCTGTATCTAATGAGATACTGTAACAAATTGTATGTACTGCCCCTATCATTGTTTTCATGCATCAAATTAGAGTATTCAGTTGACCCTTTATTTTCTTGCCGCGACAGGAACTAGTTTAAGCCATTGCTATGTTCTACGATACTTTGTTTGAGAAATGAAAGATACTTACATTGAATTTCTGGAATCAAAGTGTCTAAAAGCTATGATAAGCTTGATTCTAGAACACACCTGGTGAGCAGAAGGACGCATTTGCAGTCGATAGGATCCTTTATTCATAAATACTGTTAGATCACACCAATATAAAAACAAAACAAACTGATAAATAAATAACAAATAAATTAATAAATAAATTAATTAATTAATTAATTAATAAGTTCAAGAAAATGATACATCTAACAGATTACCTGATTTCCTCCTTTGCAGGTCCGTGTTCACTCGGACTACCAATCACAGAAGAACTTTGATCTATAGGAACACACTTCTGACTGTTAAGAAAAAAATTCAAGCGACTTGGTCATACAAACAGCTGAGACAGGACAGTACTGTCTACTTTGATACCTCCTATTTTCGCTTATATTTCGCTCACTTCCACTGATTCTAGTAAAACGTAGTCTTCATTTCTATTTCCCACAGTTTTAATGAGAAGTAGACGAAATTTTGTGTTAAGCTGCACTTCTTTGGAGGCAACTCCGGATCCACCTGTGTGCCCCCCCCCCCCTCCCGCCTATCACCACCGTAAAGCGCTAGTTTTTAAACAATGTTTTATTAATTATCCATTGTGCCATTAGAGATGAGAATGCATGTATTATTCATTTGGTAAGTCCAAACCGTCTCTTTCACCATCGGTCCCACTGATGAAATAAATTGCTCGAATTGAGTATCAGCGAATAGGAAATTGATTTGTAGCTTTTCATGTCATTATATCATCGATACAGGTGCTCGTTTTCTGCACGCAGATGCAGATTGTATCATTGAGGGTTTGATCCTGTTCCTTCAAGATGGCTGGGTGCTCACGACCGTGACGGGAGTCGATGTATAATAGCCCTTGCTCGACCGAAGCGAGGGCACTGGTCTTTGCTTCGATCCCGCCCCGGTCGCATAAACGAGTCGTCGGATTGGCTTTGATGTTGAGCTTTCACTGAAATTATGTGTAGAAAGTATTTTGTTTCCGTTTTCCGCAATATAACACCTTTACTTTTCACCAACAACAGTAACGAATACTGATAACATTAGGGGTCTATCCGCTTTTACAAATGAAGCCTGACCAGGACCAACTTACGGTTTCGGGGTCATAAGTCTGTTAACCAGGGCACATGATTTATACACTGAATGAAAACTAATTATATTTCTTATTGTTGTTGCTGTTGTTGTCTTTGTTGTTGCAATGTACAAAGGGTTCCTAATTAGAGGTAGCATTGTTTCGACCGCACCGCCGGTTCAACCGGTCCATGCCTCAAAAATCAGGAACGGGTTTGAACCGCGGTCCGAAGTGCGGTTCGAACGGGCGGTTCAGATTGAATCTTACTTAATTTGTCGCCAACGATCGATTAGGGCAGAGCAGTGTTAATAAAGTGAAGAGGCATTGGTTATCCTAACCTGGGGCAAATATGAATTATAGCATGCCTTGCTAATTTCTTGACAAAGGGGCATTGTTTGAAGAATTTATAATACACAATCGCGACATTACTTGTCGCGCGTGTTAAGAACAAAATGGCCGTACAGGTCGACCTCAGGACAACTAAATGAAAGTTAAAATTATACCAGCACACGTTGCACATATTTTGAAATAAAACGATTGGTGTCTGTTAAGGAGAGCCACGACCAAGTATGGCGACGCTCAAGAAGGCGTCCCTGGCATGTACATGTTTTGACAAGAGCGAAAGGAATGTTTTCTATGGTGGGGCTGGCCGTTTGCTGAGACATCTAAAAATGCCCACCAAGCAGAATTGAACGTCGAGGATGCGGGGAAACTAGAAAGATGTGAAATGTACATAAAAATGAATATTTAGTGACAAATAATAGTTTTGGTTTTAGAATATTGTTCATGTTTTTTAATTTTCTTGAATTGCCGGTTTGAACCGATTCATGGCTTGCTATAAACCGGCTCACCAGAACTGAACCAGTTTCAATCTCTATTCATAATTGTGGGGGTATCTTTTACATACATACATACATACATACATACATACATACATACATACATACACACACACACACAAATACATGCATACATACCTATACACATACATGCATACATACATACATACATACATACATACATACATACATACATACAAATACATGCATACATACCTATACACATACATGCATACATACATACATACATACATACATATACGAACCCACGTGTGCGTATGTGTGGATGTTCGTGTATAACGCTGTGTGTGTGTGAGCACTTTAATTATTTCTCAAGAATGTACCAAATATTTACTTGCCTTCGAAGCATGTACTGAACTATAGTTCGTGTCTTGTTTAACTCTTACAGTGCCAACTACGACTGCTGTCGAACTACATAAATGAACAGCTCTTAGTTGTAATCAGATTGATATACTCACGTTCAACGTAAAAGGATACTTGATTCCAGTACCACCAGGATGGTTGTAGTTACATGGATTGTAACAGTTCAGGTCAACAGCCATGTACCCAAAGTGGGCAGAGGAAAACTGTTGACTCAGCCCAAAATGTGGCACTGAAAAAGTTGGAAGTGAAGCACCAAATCGACAGGAAGCAACGACGGCTACTCCTCTCATTCCATACTATGATCACAAGCCTTGGTCAGTGGTTCTGGCACTGCCTGGCAAGTCATGCTGCAGCTGCCCTTGCGGCAGTGCAGCATGACTTGCCAGGCAGAACTAGATCACTGACTTAGGACTATAGGCATGTTGGTACTTGAACGAAAGCTCTTCTCATGAAGAATTTAAATGTGCAATTGTTGTCTTAAATCTAGGCAAACATGCGGAAAAATCATGGACTGGTATTAAATGAGTTAAGACTTAGGCCTCGCTGAGAATCTTCAGGACTGCTCTGTAGGGTTAATAGACAAGAAGACAATAGAGTCAAGGTTAATTGGGTGTGTCTTCTTACGAATATGGACAGTACACCCTAAGATGTATCTCTTTACAAATATGGACAACACGCCCATAGTTTCATAATTATCAAAATAAATTTTGGAATTATTCATGCTGATTGAAATGCATTTTTCATGAAAATTTTCCACATATATAATTCAAAATGTGTGCTGCATTACTTTTAACAGATTTCACACCACAAGTATACATTGTCCAGATTCTTTCGAATCACGACGTCCATTATAATTGTATCGCTCGCTTAGAAGATCACAGATTGAAGGCTCAGTATTTCGTCCGATCACGTGACCTGGCGAAATGGTGTTTTTTCACGTCTTTCTCCCAAATTTTACAACCGAGAATGGACATATTTCCGATTATCTCTTCAGTGGTAATGCAGATTCACTTAAAATTCCCAATAAACGAAGGCCCCCGCTTTGACCGTCATATTGCATATACTACCACAAAAACATCCCTGTTACCATAGAAAATTTCACAAACTGTGCACGGCAAGAATGACTCGGTTACCGTCAATGGCGCCCTATATCGCTCACTCAATCTTTCCTTTTCGTGTTATAGATTGTACTGGTCGGTATAGGCCTGTATATATAGATCTAAACCAATAACGAAAATCAACAGTTATTTTCCCAGGATAAAATTGCAAGAAAAATGAATAATGACGTAAGTATATGTACGATTTCTCCGCGTGAAGCAAACCCAGGTTGAGATCCAGGATCATCGCCTACCAGCTCACCCGGTATTTTTGACCAATTTGTTACCTGAACTACTACCTCTTGTGTTCCCTTTCCCCCATCTATTTCTACAAATGTGCTGAAGCACGTGTTAATCCATGGTCATGTACAAATTTCTACAACAAACTTTAATGTCATTTCATATTAGTTGCGATTTCGTTATGGCTGTTGAATCCCGGCATGATACATTTCAAACCGTGAATAATGTGAATGGGCATGCTCTGAATCATCTACGTCATTATCGGGGATTCCGTTGAATTACCTTCCAGGGGTATACAAAGACTGGATATCCCTCATTCCTTTTATTATAAAGGATTGCTTGACTATTAGTTTCCAAGGGACACACTTACTACCGTTTGTAATCACATAAATAGAAAACCACCTAGCTCCAATTTACATTAAAGGACTAAGAAGAGAAAAGAGATCTGCCAAGAAAATATGTATATTTACATTCGAAAGCGAACAGGAAGCCTACCTCTTAGAAGGAATATTAAATTAGCAACATATGACCCAGGAAAATATTCGTTTTTTATAGATTCTTACTCGAGTAATTCAAACATAAAATATGCACTGACCTTTTCCCATCTTTGAAGAACATCTCCTTCCATCTTTCTAATCTCCAAAGTAGATGGACGTGGTATGAAAGGCAATCAGGAGTCACTGAACTTAGTCCTCAATATTTGTTTTAACTAAAAGAAGTTGTGTGAAGAAAGTAAAGTCCACTTTCACTTTCTACACTCTTGGAAAGACTTACCTTGGACTTAGGTGTAAGGTAGATACCCCCATTACGTGGTGAATTCTACTTTAGCTTCATTGAATGTATTTCTAGTTTTCACAGAAATGGCTCTTACCCTTTAAAAGGATGAAAAAACAAACAAAAGAACACAAAACATTAAAAACAAAGCAAAACAAACAAGTGTAAGTAACGGGTTTTCGAAGGAAGCATAGCCGAAAAAGTTACAGGTACCAGGCCTTGCTAGTAGCGATGTTGGAATAACGCCCGTGTCACACGGAAACCACGTCACCCTATCCTGCTCTTCAGTCGTATGCATTCAGAAAATTCCACAGACACCAAATCAGGTGTGCATGGTATGTGCTTTTTTTCCTCATTCGCAGGAGAGTATACTCCGCACACACACACACACACACACACACACACACACACACACACACACACACACACACAAATGCCAGGTGATTATCGATTTTAGCCCGTCTACCGCTTTATTGCCTGTGACACTGAAATAACAACATTGCATATTCTTCCTTGATACTTAACCACAGCGAATATATATATATATATATATATATATATATATATATATATATATATATATATATATATAAACTACGTGTGAAGTATTATAACGTGTTCATTTGTATTTTGAATAAATGCAGCTGAGCCATTAAAATGTCAAGTAGGCCTGCTGTGTTTTGTACCTCTTTCTATTGTTATGTGCATTTTCACTTAAATTAATGTTCCGTGGACAATTAACTCTTTTGCCATACTTTGGACGGCTAACAGCAGGAGTTGTCATTGTCGCTTTGGGACTATATGCATGCTGGTACTTCTATGAAAGGCCTCTTCACAAACAATTTTTATATAATACTAATTTAATAATTCAGAGAGGACTGAAATGTAATAATGAACTCTTAATTACATTTCAAGCGTCATTTAATCCATATGTGGTAATCAATTGGGCGCATAATTCACCCAGTTACACTTCAAAGGTTTCAGCTTGACATTAAAGTTGCAAGGGGACATGTGTCACGTTAATGTTTATTTTAATAGCTATGTACTCGAAAACCATTGGAAACTGAAAGGCCATACTTTTTTTCTAGTATGGTCTGTTTTTATATCAGGATAATTGCCCTTAATATTTCAACTAACAGTTAAACGTTATATCTCAATACGTGTGGGATGTGTGATCACAAAATAAGCTTGTAAGTCTAACTTTGATGGTACCGGAATGAAAGAAAGATCCGTACCCAAGTGAAAGATGAGTTGTTTCGGGACGGATATTCGGATACCGAATCAATACACTATAATCCTTCTTTGCAGTTTTTCACTTGATGCAGATTTGCTGTCAATTTACAGTGCCCGGTCTACGATAAAATTTGAGCGATTGTATGAGTACATTGATGCCACTTTGAAATCAACGGTATTCCTCGTTCGAAGGAACATGATTTTGACCGTTCACATGTAAGAATTGTTTTTTTTTTTTTTTTTTTCTTTTTTAAATAAGTAACATTCTCACACTTGATAATTATCACAGAAAATACAATTCTGTTGTCCTAATCATGTTTTTGGAAAACTTGCATAGGAAATAAAATATCAGAATTGTGAATACTAACTGGGTTCTGGGTGATAAAATGTTACATCACTTACATGTAGTCGTACGTTCAAACTGCTCCGGTATATTCGCAGGCTTATCACGGCAAGGGAACTGCAGTAAGTGGCCAACTCGATAATTTTGCCCGACGTAGAATCGGAAATCAGAGTCTGCTTTGGAGATTAAAAACTAGAAATTCTACTTACTCAACTGGAAAACTTTTTTTTCTGGGCCAACCGGACTTGTTCTTCATTGATTTGTAGGGGGGGGGGGGGGTAAGCGTGCCTAATTGATCGAAGTTACATTTCTATCCTTCATAGAGGACCAACCATTGCGCAGTTGTTTCTGTTCCATTTGTAAGGAATAACTCCGGAGGATGCAATATTGATAGTCACAAACGTCTACATTTTCATGATTTAGGAGGGATACAACTAACGCGCCTTTGGCTAAGAGTGGTCTGTTCTGTTTTATCTCGGGACTGGCATCCCTAAGCATGAATATAGTATGGCTGTCTTAAGCGGTTTTCTTAACTATTGAAAGCATTGCATTTTCCTCCAACTGTAACGTATGCCAAAACATCAATATGGCTGATAAGTTTCTTTCTTTCTTTCTTTCCAGTGCTTCATTTTCCTCCTTTCTCTCTCTCTCTCTCCCTCTTTCTTTCTTTCTTTCTTTCTTTCTTTCTTTCTTTCTTTCTTTTTAATACTTCCGAAATGAAGTATTCAGTCTTTTAATACTCATTCTTTGTGTGTATCAGAACTGTCAAGACTCAGTATATATGTTGCTGAACGCCACAAAACAAACTACATTTAGCTCAAACGGCATTCTGGAATATGTGGTAAAAGCGATTAGGCACCACATTGTGAAAATGGAGCTCCAGAAATAGAAGAAACAAACCAGAGGATTTTCAAGAATAGCTTCAATGATGTGCGACTTAAGTGACAACAGGTGAAAACAGTGAACAGGTGGGAATGAATGTCATTGACTTCATGTTCTGTTGCACATCGGAACGAGGAAACGTGGTCACGGAGGACTGTGGACGGCCGAGAAAACGCGTTCTTACATATGACTCAGTCACGTTGACGTTGCTTGTTACTGTGCCATTAAAACATGCCCCTGCAAACATGCCAGGCGTTCGGGTTTGGCATGGTACAGCATTGGCCGCCGGAATCACAGTGGGCGCAGCGGTCGATGTTGTTTCGGACATGAGTTGACGAGCACTATGAGAAGGCAAGCTGGCTATGTTTTCGGCAGACATCAAAACAGGCGCCAAAACAGGACACGGTTTCCAACCAGCGTCATTTGGGCTGCCCTGAGGACATCCAGGATTTGTCAACATGTTGCCCTCCCCCCCCCCCCCCCCACACACACACCCACCATACGTTGTTAATGACGAAAGGCAGCAGCATAGTTGTTGACACTGGCAAGACTGACAGCTCATAATGCTGGTTTTCTACACAACACGTGCTAATGATAAAACTAGCAGCATTGAATAGTTCCGGTTCACAGTTTGGGAAATCCCAGTGTCATTTTTCATCCGGGATAGATAAGCTGAGTTTATACCATGTAAGAAAAATAAAAAATGCAAGGATCGCATACAGCTCAAAAGAAACGATAGTTAGATGTCAGCTCTGTCTTGGCGTCATGTTGGTGCAAACCTGGAATAAACAATAGATAGACAGACAGACAGACAGACAGACACAGATAGACAGACAGACAGACAGATAGATAGATAGATAGATAGATAGATAGATAGATAGATAGATAGATAGATAGATAGATAGATATATAGATAGATTTTACATACGAACGTGTGCAATATGGACCATAGTAATTCCATATGTATATAGGTTAGACAGGGACAGGTTAGCTTATGGGGAGTAAAGAGTTCGGTTTGCGGAATAGGGTAATGACTACTAGGAAGTTGTTCTGGACAGATGGATGGATAGATAGATAGATAGATAGATAGATAGATAGATAGATAGATAGATAGATAGATAGACAGACAGACAGACAGACAGACAGACAGACAGACAGACAGACAGATAGATAGATAGATAGATAGATAGATAGATAGATAGATAGATAGATAGATAGATAGATAGATAGAGCATGCCCGTATTTCCGTGGAAGATAGCAAAGATCCCAGTCAACAACTTCGTTCGTGGTACACCGGGGTTAATGCCCTCAAACCGCCGAGGTGCATTATAAACTCAGTCTTGGGGCCAGCATTGATAGGGTTTACATAACCGTGATCAAGCTGGTATTCTGTCAGGAAAAAAGCGGAAAATTGCAAAATGATATGAAGTCATTTCTGGTGGTTCGTAACCTTCGATTTGAATCGTCTCAGCCGAAGAAATATGTACTTGTTATGAATCGACATGCGATTGCAAAGTCACGCTTATGGCAGTTCAAATATATTTTGAAAAGGGCATGCATGCGTTGACTCTATAAGCCATAAGTGGCAGGTTGACCCCATACGAAACATTTCGGTTGCATTAAGTTTTCAACTTTAAGGTAAATATATCAGTCTCGGCTTAGCGATTTTAGAGGACTAAACTGGGCTCATAAGACGTCTGTGTCATACATGTAAATATAAAGTTATTTTTTTTCAGAGATTTTCCTGGTCGACCCCACACAGTGACCGAAGCAATTGTATAAAAATGTTTTTTTTATGCATTTTTAATCATGATACAAGTGAAGGAGATGACTTGAAGGCTGTAAATACCTTTATCTACTAATTTTATTGAACTAAATCATAATGACAAGACTACATTGCTTAAAAAAACTTTAATGTCTATTCCGCCCGTTATCTCAGGGATTCTCATTTTCATTGAACAGGAATAAATAGAAACATTTGCGTCAAGGAATATGTTCAATGGAAGTTATGTACATGTATACGTATCAGTGTATAAATGTACAGAAACGTGCAGTCTAGGATATATTGGTCTGAGGATTGTTCTCGTAAAATGAAACACGGAAAGCACAATTAATGCAATAAGTAAATTATGTAGCCAAACTGACTATCAGGCCGCAAATCCAAAAATAGCTTTGAAGTACAAGCGATGCGGTGGCCGAATCTGACCTCAGTTGACCAGCAATATTTAAAATATGAACTGGCATGGGCACGGATTGGCACGTATTACCAGTCTACGTCGGGCTGCAGACTGACAGATGCTGTTGCCTAAAAAGACGAGGTTAACTCTTTATGTGATGATCATGAGATAGTCAGAAAATATTGCAGATCAATGGGCAATAGCGTCTAGACGGAATGCTTAACCTTCTAATTCTGTTGTTCGAAGTAATTAGAGAACTGAGTATACGCATCTGACTGAATAAGAGATACATTTGTTTTAGAACGTTTGCATTGATATTTCATTGATACCCGTCTTGAAGCAATAGGACCACGACTTGATTTTGTGTACCATTTTCTCTAGTTAATCATGAAAAAGTTTTTTTTGTATGTTTGGGGGTTTTTTTTTTGGTTTTTTTTTATTTTGTTTTGTTTTGTTTTGTTTTGTTTTTGGGTTTTTTGGGTTTTTTTTTTGTTTGTTTGTTTTTTTTTTGATTTTTTTTCCTTTTGTTTTATTTTTGTGAGGTTTTTTTGTTTCAAATGTGTTAAGATGTTCAATGACTATGCTCTGTCATGCCATGTGCCAATCATTCCTGAGGTTTACGGACTATATGTTGTGTTTGCATTTCACATGTCACCATCAGTCTATCTCTGTACGCAAGTGGGCACATCAGACACAAGAATGTTTATCTACCTTTATCCAAGTTATTGCTACCATCAGATGAAACAGTATCAAAAATATTTTTAAACATTCTGTGAAATCAAAGCAATCACAATTTGCATTGATTTCAGACTCTGTAATCCTGCCTGTCTTCATGATAAGCTTATTATAGTGTCAAACTGATGCATTGGAATATGGAGACAACTTGAACACTTGATATTATATAATGTGTACAGTGTTTATTGCATCACGCAGCTGCAGCCATTTTCAGTGAAGTATTGTGCGATGCGTGTTAAAAGTCATTTCATACATATGTTCACACGTATAGTTTTCAAAATGACCCGCAGCACATGGGGAGCAAAGGGTCAGTTTGTGTGGACAAATGCGTGGAAAAATTGCATCGGCTGATACAAAATGGTATCAGGGTTCTGGCATCGTATTTGTTTAGATCATTTAACGCCTTGCTCCCACTAATATAGAAAGGTGCTACACATGTGAGATATTTGAACGATTCCAGATTGAAATGACAATGCGAAAAAAACCTTGAGTGCAGGTATCCATTTTGCTAGTCGAAATCAATAGTCCCCAGTTGCCCGAGTTCAAATGTTGTATTTTCGGAGCAAAGCAAAATACAACCAAAGCTGTTGACGCACCAAAAGCCCATCCTGGAAGGGTTAATACAAACTCCCATGATTTGGCCAGAGCTCGGGCGCATCCACAAATGCCTTGCAGTTTTGGAAAATTCTCTGTTGCGCAGACTAACAGCTCCTAATGGACCAATTATTTCTCATTCTTTCTTTGGGGGTTGACCAAACTGTTGCAGTTACTTTAAGCTTCATTAAAATTAAAGTGCCTTACAAATTTGACAAAATATCCAATTTGTTCCAATTTATTGAGGAAGCTGATGGTTACTATCAGATTTTCACTTGTTCTGTGTTTCTATTTTCAAAAGAACTGCTCGTCTATTTATGTCATAAAACAGGTGCTTCAAAGTACCAGCATGGTTTTTGCATATGTCCTCCCATTATTGGACACGGACAAAATGCAAGCAACCACTTGGCCTTTTTTGTTGCTTAGCAGTCGGCCGTTAACATTCTTATCAATACGTGTATTTGGCTATTATCACATGATGAAATGACTAATATATATATATATATATAGGTATAATGCCTCTAATAACTTGCTGTCCGTCACCAACCACAACCTGTCATCCAAGCTTTTTTTTAATATTCCGCATTGTCTTTATGTAGCTCAATTTCCCATTAACTGTTTGATAATCACCATCACAATTGAAGCTTCAACATAAAGCAGCTTTCAATCACGCACTAATGGTTGAGAGCGATTATTATTTGCCTTACTTAGCTTATACAGATTAAAGCTTTCAAAATAAGACAGTTTGTGGTTAGTTTAAAAAAAAATACACAGCTGATGCTTGCGCCATACATTTGAAAGTTTTCTCAGCCACGTGGCATATGTACAACAACAGCGTCATTATTTATTTATTTATTTATTTATTTATTTATTTATTTATTTATTTATTATTTTATTTATTTATTTATTTATTTATTTATTTATTTACATAATTACGCAGTCATTCGTTTATTATTTTTATCTGTCCGCCCATCTATTTATTTATTTATTTATTTATTTATTTATTTATTTATTTATTTATTTATTTATTTATTTATTTATTTATCTATTCATTCATTCATTTATTATTTTATTTATTTATTTATTTATTTATTTATTTATTTATTTATTTATTTACTTACTTAATTACGCGGTCATTCGTTTATTATTTTTATCTGTCCGCCCATCTATTATTTATTTATTTATTTATTTATTTATTTATTTATTTATTTATTTATTTATTTATTTATTTATTTATTTATTTATTTATTTATCCCCCCATCTATTTGTTTATACGTTCGGGTTTTCACTCGCTTGCTAGCCGGCTCTTTCATCTATCTATCTATCTATCTATCTATCTATCTATCTATCTATCTATCTATCTATCTATCTATCTATCTATCTATCTATCTATCTATCTATCTATCTATCTATCTATCTATCTATCTATCTATCTATCTATCTATCTATCTATCTATCTATCTATCTATCTATCTATCTATCTATCTATCTCTCTATCTATCTCTCTATCTATCTATCTTTCTATCTGTCTATCTATTTATCTATCTATCTATCTATCTATCTATCTATCTATCTATCTATCGCCTTGGAAGACTACTGTCATGAATTTGACCCTGTTTAGATTGGTTCTATCGCCTGATAAGAGGCAAAAAAAGTACATCACAAGTCACCGAATATACTGTAGCAAATGCAATCGATACGTACTGATCATAAACCTCAGTAATGTGAATTAAGCAGACCAAACATAGATGGTGTCATGTTGTTGACGAGAACAGTATTCATGCTATTACCAGCAGTTAATTTGTCATATTCAAAACCATTGCCTCGTTAAAATACGTCATTGGTGCTTCATACCCTGTTCGTAGCACGAGACTCCATACTGTACCTGCTGGGACATTTGATGGGTCCTATTGACGTTATATAACTGATCTGGACAAATCATACAAAAGAGCTACCATCGGAATGTACCTGTCACGTCAGCTTGATAAATATTCAACGTATTCTAAAACAAGTGCCAACGAATACACGATTTACCCAGCATGTTATATAAATCGTCACAGAAGTTAAGACAGTCCTGGCAGTTGTACAGAAATATGTTGAATATATATATATATATATTGGGGGTGCTACCAAAGTTCCTCATGAACAAAGATCAGATCGTTCACACACTGGTCGAAACTTGATTGCCAATGCCTCTGTGTGTTGGCGGAGATGAGTACAAGTGCCGACACCTACGATGTGAAAGATCACATGATATTCCGAATTTCCCCTTATTTGTTCTGTTTTGATTGAAATAATCCAGAAAGAAATCAGTAATAAATAAAATGTAAATAACTAAGCAGCTCAGTAGATTTTCTTCAAACTTTACTAAAATGTACCTTAGCTAATGTTGGTTTATGACGTTCCTTTTTTTTGTTTATAGTTTTGACAATTATTTAAAACGTATGTTTGCGCACATCTTAACATCCATTACAATTGGAGGCAGAATTCTCAATCATAAGTATAGAAGCATTGCGGTTTTAATGAGCAGATGATCTGTGATTTTGACAAGGTCAAACTTCGTCCTTGACATTTAATTTGCACAACGGTCTGGAGACATACCCTAAGACCACAGCTTTATGGGTGCTGTGTTTTGTATGACCTGTCTATTCTGACATTGGCCTTAAAAAATCAAATAGCATCATCTTGGCTACTTTCAGCCTATTTGTCTGCATGTTGAGACCAGTGATGTATGAAGGGACCAAAGTGACCAATATCTTCTAAAGTGAAAATTTCATGAAATCCGCAGCTAACCGTTATAGACTGTATCACATGAACTCACAACTTGGTCTTTATAGAAACTATAGATATAATCATGTCCACTTAAAATACCTGTCACAAAAACTTCTGGCTTTATCTTCATGAAGCCACATTTGCGATAGTTGGATTATAAAGTAAAAAAAATGCACAAGGTGAAAAGTAGTAAAGTTAAATGGCGTCCCTGCTACTCACTTCTGTAAAGACATCCAAAATAAGGGATATTGGGCTTTTAGAGTGCTGTTTGATGATTTTTCACTCTCTCGATGCCCGATCATCTCCAGAATATCTGCACTATGTGCATGTATGTATATATTATGTATGTATATATGTATGCATATATATATATATATATATATATATATATATATATATATATATATATATATATATGTACATATGAATGCATGCCTCTGTACTGGTGTGTATATATATATATATATACATACGTAAGCATACATGTATGTGTGATGTATGTATGTGTGCATAGATGTATAATTGTATGCATGTATGTATACCTGTATGATTCTGTACATTCATGCATGTATGTATGACTGTATGCATGTGTGTATGCATGTATGTATATACATATGTATGCATGCCTGTATCTTTGTGTGTATATATACATATATGTAAATATGTATATATATATGTTATTATATACATATATACGTATGCATGTATGTGTGATGTATTTATGCGTGTATGAATCTGTACATATATGTATGTATTATGTTTGTATGTATGTATGTATGTATGTAAGTATGTATGTATGTATGTACAGGCATAACACCTATTCACCTCAGCGAGTGCCCACAGAGGATTTTAGGTGCCGAAGAAGCTCCTTATGCGTGCTGTCTATTGGCAGCTCCGGTTACTGACTACTCTTTACACAGTCGTTCAGCAGGCAAACATCCTTGGGGTTAGAATAAATGTTGACTCGACAGGCCAAGCGCTGATGCGAAATTCCGTTTCCACTAAGTCTATCTCTCTACCTTCTATGCCAGCCATAAAATACAGATAAATCTGATAGTAATTTAATGCAGTTGGATATAACGAAAGCCCTTAGTCAAATGAGTCTTCGTTTTATATAAATTGTCCACATTGTATCTATGTCTGCTGAGTTTTTTTTACAGACTGCGTATTTATGGCAACTATGTCTATTCCTAGACCAACATAAACATAAAGTACGTCCCATTCACAACGTATGTGAATTGAACGACGGTCAGGCAGTAAATGAGCATGATATCTGCCTATTGAAATGTTATCCCCTCTTTTGCGGTCTCGGGGATATTGTTAAGATTTACTTGACAGAATAAATATCGGAAGGATATAGAAGAGGGTTTTATAATGAGATTATAACACGTTGTAATTTTAACCCATTCTAGTCGGGCTCACCCTATCTTAAGACGGCGAATTAATCAAATATTGCCCTAATGTCACAGTGATATCTCTCAAGCAATTGGAAGAATACTTCCTTAATTGGACATTCTCAAAAACACGCAGGAAAAAAAATCCAAATAATCCAAGTTAAACACTCTTTTACTGAGGAATACGTTGGACATTCAATCTGTTCTACTGTTCATAAAACTGATATTTGTTTGCTACAGTTGGACTAATATGCCATTAGAATATTCTGATGATAATACGCATGGGCAATGGTAATCGGATTGTTTTGATGTACTCTTTGTGGCCTTTTTGACAATCGACCCACGTATTTAGAAACATGGCCTTCTACTCTTCAACAGAGTAATTTTGAATTTTCTATAATGTATATTGCAGGCATGTGGGGGCCGGGCCATCTCCTGCAGATAATTCTACTTGTTATTGTATTCATTGGACGAATATTAGTTGGGGAAACTGGACGTCATAAACTGGTGCATCTCCTACATTTTACTACCCATAGGGTTCAAAAGTAGTAAAACTTTACGGTTCTTATCTCCAGTAGACGGCACGTCAGTCTACCTGGCTAGTTGTTCCGCTTATATTAAAACGCCTGCGTAACACACTACTTTTCGTCTTTACTCTTTTAACGTGGTAGAGATACATGTAACACGGAGTTTGGTCTGTTTTGGAGGCAACGATAATTTTAAAATTTGAAACTCCACATTTAAAACAGCTACACATAGGAATAGCAAATTCCATCTGGTACATCTGGGTGCACTGCTTATTTTTTAACCTCAGCTGACAAGTCAGCTAAGGTTATAGTATGGCCCATCGTCCGTCCGTCCGTAGGTCTCTTCACAATTTACATTTTTTTTACCTCTCCTCCAAAACCACCAGCAAGATTCACTTGAAATTTGGTGTGTGTGGGGGGGTGGGGGGTGTACCTTGGTTGGGTTTGGATTTTTTATTTATTTAGTTGTGCATTTTTGGCAAAATCCTTTTCTGTAAAACTGCTCTGCGAATTGCTTTGAAATCGCACAACCTTCTTGTTTCCGTCTTTAAAGTTACTAAGGATACAGTCCAATGACAAGCCCGCAAACATTCTGAGAATTTCATATTGAGTTTTTGCCTGATGTCTTAAATAGTAGGACAGGTTGGACCCCCCCCCCCCTCCCCGGCAAAAAAAGAAAAAAAAAGCTCCTGTGGACTTCAGGCGCATATTCTTCTTTACTTGTATGCTACAATAACGCCAAATAGACTGCCCATATGACTACTTCAAATGTATACGCAGGCTTATCCAGAAACCATCTCTGCTTCCACATACAACGGTTGAAAATAACAAATTGGCTAGTTACAATGGACGTGGTATAAATACACAACCCTACCCCCTTTTCTACGATGTGCCCTTCTTGTTATCTGTCTTGTTGAATGTTATATCACTTCCAGTAACCTCTAAGACAACTATAGATAAACTAGTTTTTACATATTCACGGCGCCGACGTAGCAACAAGAACAGTTGCTTGGAGGAGAATGGGTTTCGCAAAATGTACACGCTCCCCTGGGTTGTTTATGTGCCGTTATGTGGAAATAAAACTCGAGATGTGATAGTGTACAATACAAAAGTGCGTGCCTACATTGCATACAGTGTGTCAGTTCCACGGTAATAAACCTGCCCCCCCCCCATAATGTTTGGAGACACAGCCATACAAACCACCCCATAGGAATAAGAGTTGGCGATGAAGTAGCAAAAGCAATCCATTCTGATTGGCGGATAGTTCACCCTTTGAACGGTAGTACCTTACATACTCATGGCAGTGCTCAATGCTTTTTGTTGTTCTTTATTGATGTTGTTGTTTATGGTGGTATTGCTGCGCACGAGTGGATGTAAATAAGTGGAACAGATTCAGAAAAGACACCCAACACATATTATGTGTTCCTAGGCTCAGGCTTGCCCTTGGCCACTCGTTATTGTTCCTGCCTGTGAGTCACACATGTCTGCGAAGGAACTAAGCTTTCACACTTGCTGCTGCGTTTTAAGTTTTTTTTTCCTGTTTGTTTGTTTGTCTTTTTTTTAATTAATTTCTAATATTATATTTTTCATGTAACAGATAGTAGTATTGATGGTAAGATCTGTAGAAATGTCCCTGGGTATCCGACAATATTCCTGTTTGAGATTTTTTTTAAAGTACGCGGTACAGAATCACTGAATTGTCGACTGATGTGATTTCAGATAATTATAAGAAAAAAACTCAAAATGAGTGCATTACAATACACACGTGGACACTCTTTAGGAGCATAACATCAATAAAGCAAAGTATGGAAAAAATGCTTATTAAGGTCACAGAAAC
>OZ026618.1:59757113-59792113 GCA_964020975.1 Hermodice carunculata | reverse complement strand
AACATGAGAGAAACAAAAGGTTCTTTTATCTAATCAGAATAAAAACTATTGAGATTTGGTCCAAAGGATGTAGATGGTAATTACGCTCGTTTTTTGCGAATGTGAGACAACAATGCATTTTCTTCATAGTCTGTTACCTTAAGCTTTGTAAAAGTCACGTTCATGAATCCAGAGCTATTGTTTTATTCAATTATATATATATATATATATATATATATATATATATATATATATATATATATATATATATATATATATATATATATATATATATATATATATATATATATATATATATATATATATATGTGTGTGTGTGTGTGTGTGTGTGTGTACATGTAAACTGCTATACCAATTAATTAATATAGAGAGCACACAAGAAGCACTATAATATTAATACAGGTTGCTCTCTCCTGCCACACTCAATATCAGGTCAGGATATTCAGAAAACATATTTTGGTAATCATGATAAACATGTTACAAATTATATAGGCAAGCCTTGATACTGAATAAAATATCGGCAAAGAAAAGGGTTATGTTAATCTAGGACAAAAGAAAAATGTTGACATTCATGAACGGCTTCAAACTGTGTCTACTCCCATTTGGCTTTGGATATATGTCTGTATTTTGACACACATAGTATTTCCAAACATTGTATGTTAGATTATATATATATATATATATATATATATATATATATATATATATATATACATATATATATATATATATATATATATATATATATATATATATATATATATATATATATACTTTTCACGTAAAGCAAAATGTGCTTCTGTTTTGATAAAACGCACATCATGATTTATCATGCTTTATAAATTAAAAGTGTATTACTTCAAATGGTGCCCAGTTTTGTAAGAATACATGAAAAGGGTCAGGGCTATGTGCGTCTGTGCCCACACCGGCCTGTCCCCCACAAAAAGTGCGAAAAACAGTATTATATTGGGTTCTTATAAACTGTAAATTGTTCAACACACCCACCTGGCGGACGTCTTTATATGTTATTCTGACTATATATATATATTTATATATATATATATATATATACCTTGTCCTATATATCTGCTTGTTTGTGTTAAAAAGAGGTACAGTCAGTCACTACACATTTACTCAAGCAAACTACAGACTGAACCTTGTCTTGGAGTCAGATGGGTTCACTTGCCTAGATGTTGGCCCTAATCACTTGCGGAATGCTAAAAAGATGTGTATCTGTCTGCAATCTGGCAGGTATTATTAGTAAAATGCATCCCTAAAGCTCCCACCAGATCTGGCACAGAATATGGCCCATCTTTGGAACACGTGGTTTTCCCTTTTGCTTATGGATTTATGCGGTACAGATGAAGCAGCTTGCACAAATGCCAATCAATCTTGATTAGGTACACAAGACGTAGTCAGTGATTCTGCCCGCCAGTTTTTCCTGCATGCTGCTTTTTATGCGGGATATTAACACGTGGCTCACAAAAGTATCGTAGAAACTTAGCACAAGATCTATAATTAATGACTGCCGATTTTTTTTCGACTACGCGGTCGTTAGGTCTATGAAGGTTAGATTACACATGGTATTCATGTTTTCCAGGGTTTCATGGCATACGAGGTGTACATACTACATCGCTCGTTTCCCGTGCTTCAGGCATTTGACTATGCTCCGAATGTGCATTGCTGGACAAAGCCTAATTTGTGTAAAAGGTAAATGTGCATTAACTGAACAGCCTTAGTCAGCAAGGGACGGGCACATAATATTTATAATGCGAAGGGCACACAGGTATAGACTTGGAAACTTCAGATGTAGTTCATTATACTAGTTAAGACACTTGACTTTCTGATTGTAAGCAAACAAATGCATCTGAGTTCTAACATCGATAGGCAGCACAGAGTGTACTTCTGACATCAAAGCTTTTTAGGACAATCTTGTCAAAGGTTCATGCAATAGTGTGTGATTCCCTTCTATGAGCAGCTAATAAAAAGTCCATTTATGCACACACATGTACGTGACCTAAACACGGCATAGGTTATTTGCACCAAATTGACAAACACATTCGCAATTTTGTCGATAAACTTTTTTTTCATCTTGGCAGCTCAAGCGCATGGCTGCTTATGCCTAGAGTGTCAGAAATCCAATTTTTTCTGGCCAAATATGCAAATTCTATTGGAAGAAAATCTTGCTCGTTACATAATTGCGCACCTACTTTTTACCGAGGGTGATGCATGTCATGAGGTTGCAAGACGGGCCCAGATATTTCGAACCCTCCTATAATTATCCTTACAATGCAATAAGCAGGAGGCGTGTAATACTGTCTGGTAGAGACAGAATGTGGTTGACTGTTTCGAAAGTCTGCTAATGCGTCAACCTCGACAGTGATCACCTTGGGCTTAGCAGGCCAAGCTGGTGTCATTGTGTACAGAGTATCAAGTAGGGCTTGAATAATTCACCATCGCTAATCCCAGTCAGATTAAGCAATCATCGTGACTCTTACGGCTCTAGGGTATCACAGACGCCTATGTACAGTTTAATCAAATGTTGTAAAGATACTTAAATTCACGTGTATAAATTTACACCGTTTTTGCATATATACTTTTGTCAGACGTTTTTGTATTTTTGACACGTTTTCTATTGGACCTGTGTGTTGAAATATGTTTACGTCGTGCTTTATATTCAGGGTTTGCCATAGATTTAATTAGCTACTTAAAGAAGAACTCGAAATAAAATAGATGAATAGTTTCAATGTAGCATGCAATCACACTTGAGCTGCTCCTTGTCCTATATATTTCTGAAGGAGACAGTGGTCCAGCACAGAGTGCATGGGTAGTCATCATTAATTTCCTTTTTTAAAATACACTTCCCAGGTTTTGCCAGTTTCACACGTACCTTTTATATTGTCCGACCCCATGTTCGCCCCGTCCATGAGATTAGAGTGTGACACAAAATTAAAAGAAACTCCTCAAAAAGAATTGAAGCATGACCCAGAGCCAAGACCAGGCTGTAACATAGTACATATCATAGCATTATCATGGGTGTTACTTTTAACAACTCTAGGCCGAAGTCCTTCTGGTTTTCCAGGATTTGCTTTCAAAGCGGACACGCTGATTTGCAAATATAGAGCGTGCAAAGTTAGTGTATAAACGATGCCAATATACAATATCGCCTGTCACCAATAGAATAAGGAACCAGCGCACGAGAACTAATCGCGTGGTACACCATACTCCATGTTCAGAACACTGACAATCAAAGGAACTTGATGTCTTTATCTCCCTCGTGGTTCCACCTGCTCTTGTTGGCTTCTTAGCAGAATAGACCAGTTCATAGGGCTCGGGTTTGTTCGGTCCCCTTCGGCCCGAGTTCGTGAAGCGCACGTTGCTTTGTTTACATTTTGTGCGGGACCACGCTGGCCGGATTTAACGTGGAAGGATCAGAAAGTAAAACACAGGACGTGCTTTGGTTTAATGAAAAATCAAAACGTCAGCAAACTAAACATGCACATTTCACCACTGATGTGACATTTTAGGTAAAAGATTTGCACTGTTTATCACAAGCCATGCTGTAATCACTAGCGTTAGCCGTGGCATCTGTTGTGAACATATGAAAACGTGGGCCCGACTCGGCCACTTGCTGATTTGACAATCAGGCCAACAATGGAATGCATAATTAATAAGGGCCCGGAAAGGTTTGGTACGAGTCGGTATGAACAGGTCTATTGGGAGCTACATCTGTTTTCATGGTACGCTATTATTTGTTTACTTTTAAAAGATACATTGTACTCCTAGCTGTCGTGCCTAGTCGAGGGTATTTTGCACATCTGTCTTTGGGTCATTATACCAGTGTTTGAACCAATCTGTTCCTCTCTTGGTAATTTTTACTTGATAATAGAGACTGTAGAAAATAGCTTGCAGGTAGGTGTGTGTGTGTGGTATGTACATATATTTATCAAATGCATTAAAAATAGACGGGCAGCATACCCATGAGTTTTATTTATACAATTTAATGCATTTAAAACTGTACACTGTCCTGACTGCCGAGACATACTGATCTAATCTGTTTGAGATTGAGAAATCAGAGATAATGGGTTAAATGTCAACAAGTATTGAGTCAAAGATGTTAAAGTATGGTAAGTGATATTTTATCATCATTCACAAGAACAAAATAATAAACGAACATATTGCTGTATTCATATAAAAGTGCAATAGCTTTGAAACACAAGACATGATGTAACCGAAATTCATAATCAAGTGTAAATGAGACAGTTAAGCTAAAAAGCTGGTTTTGGCTTAATCACAGGAAACCAATTTGGCATTTGTACAATTGGTGGGCGAGGTCTATGTGTATTGTAAATATACTGTGGCATTACTTCCATTACAACAAGTAAAACAACTGAGCCGTTTTTTTTTTTGTCAGAAAATAAGAGTTGACACTGGTCTGTGAAATCTAACACATGGTCTGCAGGGGATTTATTGAAAATGCCTACCTGTGGGATATGTAGCAATTGGAGCCGTTTTGAGTAGCGCGTACACGCAGGATGTCCATTGGAACTGTCAGAAACATGAGTGAGCCTGTCATCCGATGGTATGATACCAGCTTTTTATCTGGAAGCGAGGAGATTAACCAAACCTGGTGTTTGATATATATTTTGCTGTGATAACTTTTTAATAGTATGTCCAAGTGTAGGGGTTAATATTCTTTTTCATAATTGCGATATGACAGATAGAATTATATCATTCATTAGATTTCATCGTATCACTCAAATCCCAATATACTTGTTAATATAATATTTATTTCATCAAATTTGGCACATGTGCATTTCGTTTCATCTCAGCCATGACCCGCCCTTTGTCTTGCGGTCCATCCGCCCATTTATGCATTTTGGCTTATCATGAGTGATAATTTTCTCCGCATTATCTTCGAACGCTTTCTTTCCACACAGCACATTGTGCATTATTAGAATGAACCTACCTAAAGCAAAATTTACCCACAAACAACACTGCGCACAAAAAGCATTGTGATGGCGTGGGAACGCAGCCTAACAGGTAGGCCTATACGCGTGTGGACAGGCCAGTGTACGCACCATGAAAAGTTTCCATCTGGTAAAAACTGCGACCCAGTGATGATGCAGTTTATTTTAATAAAGTAGGACTATCTTTTGTATCAGGTCTACGTCGTCTAGTGCTCAATGTTTGGCATGCTGCGTAACACACAAACTCCTGTTGATTGGCTGTCTGTATAATAACATTAGTTGATTAGGTTTTGCCCACTATTAAAAAGTATAGACCCATATCTTTTACGTGGATTGCGAAACAGGCCAAGCCTATGTTAATCACTCTCCATGGCACAGATGGTGGCGTATACTTTCCTACCAACATGTTACCGACTATTAGCATTTCAAGAAGTGCTCAAATTTGTTCGGATAAAGTTTGTACATATATTTTGAGCTACTTTCTTCTTTTTGCTTTTGCGCCGTTTTCCTTGAACTTAGCTAGAGGGAATATTGCTTCGCGTAGTCCCCATCGAAGATACTCATTAGGTTTATGGAGTGCTGTCACTTTCTTAATGCATCAAATTTTAGACATCACGTATTAAGAACAGGAAAGATGTATGCATTTTAGAAGTGCAGAGGGATACTTACGTGTCCAGGTGATGTAACATTCTCCAAACGGTGATTCTGTGCAAACGCTTCATCTATTACAAAAAAACAAATATCTTAAATGTGTCTCTGATCAAAAAAAAGTAAGTTCAAACCACATGAAAAGTGGTTCATATTTTAGTCAAAAACATCTTGCAGAAATTGTGCAAAACCGAAACTCACATCACAGCTGCCATGCAACACTGTACAAACGAAAACGTAAATAGAGTTTTCCGCGCGCCGTTGTAAAGCTGTAACTTTGGTCTTCAACATGCCGCAGCCTACAGCCAACAATTAAGGTACACTAGCTATATCACTTTCACATGGATTGGATCCGTTGGCTAATGCTTCATTTTGGTTGTTAGCTTGTTTTTAATGCACAAGGTGCCTCTACTCTCAGCTCCACATGAGGCGGGGGCAATATGTGGGTTGGTACATGTGGTGGTGACGGATCTAGTATATGCTCATTGTTAATGACACTCCGAATGCTCTTTATTACATTGATGCATCCAAAGGCCCATGAGTCGAAACAAAGGGTAGGTGTACTCAAGATGAAAAGAGGCCAAAGTTGAACATTCAATTATAATGTCACAATAAAATAAAGTTGCTGTTTTTTTCCTATAGGTGTCTTTACAAAGACAACTACAGGTGATGTCTGCATCTGGTTACACGCAGCACGACATGTATCTTTTAAAATGTAGAGTCAATGTTAAGGGCAAAATACTTTACGTGATCACGTGAGCATCCTTAAGTTTGTATGAGCATACTGATTTGGAATTGCCGCATACTGAGAAAATACAGAACCGGAAAACAGTCCTGACTTATCATCAAGTTTGGGTTAATACCCCAGACGATTATGAGCGGAGTTCTTTAAAACGTCTCATACCTTTCAGAAAATGAGGCCAACATCTGGAATGTATCTTTAACACAGAACTGAAAATAAATGAAGGATGATGAGCATTACAGTCTGCTTATTACAAGGTGGCCAGAGTATTGATATAGGTTTAAATTCCTGCGGATATTGTAGATACTCTAGATCTGCAAATAAATGTAATTGCATTTGTCACATACCTTTGAGTCAAAAGTCTGCCTGAGAACAAGTGTATCCCGGTATCTATGCGAAACTCCATATCAGAGACTCTAAACCGAGACTGGAAAGCACGCTGCCAGATCTAAAAAAATAAGAGGATCACTCCAGATTATAAGGACAGGCATGCGATGACAATTTCCACCTTGCAACAATTATTTACTTTCAATTATTGCTTTATACCGTGTCACAAGTGACTGGTTTTACTGTTCGTCTTGGGCCCAGTATCCTGATAGGTTTTAGTAATATTATACTGACTAAATCACACGCATACAAACGTTATATTGCTTTTATTACTACATGCATGCTGAGAGTTTCATTTTAGCCTGAATTACAAACAATAGCCTTGTAGGCATATCCTAAAACTGTAAGAACGTTTTAACTTTTACCCTAAATGATTATGCAACAAATGGGGATAACATGGGATACATGAGCCCAAGGACGTATTTTTATTGTGTCAATCGTGGGCGCATTTTACCACCAAAAAAAAAAAAAAAACAACAATTATACACTGCTTCGAAAAGTTTCCAAAGTGAAGGTTTAAATCATAACACAAATATCAGTAAAATATAGAAAACGAAAAACGAACATAACATACCATTTCAGCTAGGCGACTGGTGCCAAAGGTTGTAGGTTCGAGTCCCGCTTGTTCCGAACATAACATACACAAGTCATGTATAAATTATATTTCCAAAAGCTCTCTGTGATAAGTTAAACAAGCACGTTAGCGCTTGGAATAGACAGACACATCTCAACCAGACTGTTGGCTGTTCCATCTATTCTTAGCTGGGTCGAATTGACAACTATTAGTACAAACAGTGCCTTTTGTCAGGGTATTGCCATAAATTTTAAGGCCGGCATTGAACCCTTTTCGTATTTACAAATGTGATTGTCAACAAAATGGCACAATATTCAAGTTGACCTTGGTTCTTAAACTTTCTGACAAAATCTTCAATCTTAAGTGGATGTATTATGTTCATATGAAAAAGTGGGGAAATGTTCATATTCAATGTGAGCCTATCTGGGCTCAAGATGAACACAGTCTCGTCTGAGTACGAACTGATCTATTTCCAGTTTAAATTTTCAGTTTGTTCCCTTACATGCACCTTGACTGGATCGGTGTTTTGTTTTTTGTTTTTTGTTTTTTTTTTTGTATTTTTTTGGGGGGGGGGGCGGGGAAGCGCAATTGCGACCACTTAGTGTTATTATAACAAAATAGTAACGCAACACAGTTCCAAATGCCTGTGTCTGTGGATTTCGTATCAAAACATTTTGCAAATCCTCTTCAAATTTTACGAAGATGTAATTTGGTTGGCTCAGCTTAACACGTATTGTTTTCTCCGCCCACTTGTTTCCTTTTTTACCATTAATATATACTTTTTGGTGGTTTTCCTGTGAGCGAGACCATATGAAAAAAGCATCGTATCTAAATTTTTTTTTTTATTATTTTTTTTCTTAATTATTTATTTCCATTTACTTTCTTCTTCTTCTTCTTCTTCTTCTTCTTCTTCTTCTTCTTCTTCTTCTTCTTCTTCTTCTTCTGCTTCTTCTTCTTCTCCTCCTCCTCCTCCTCCTCCTCCTCCTCCTTCTTCTTCTTCTTCTTCTTCTTCTTCTTCTTCTTCTTCTTCTTCTTCTTCTTATTATTATTATTATTATTATTATGTTTGGCTAATTTATAACTACACCATATACACTGTCATTCCTTGTAAACATGACTTTTTACAGATTTTAATTGGCGCATACACCAAAGGACACAATTGCTGTTAATCAATAAGTTCCAAAGAAATGACGTAAAAGTCGGAGATAGACACTTGATTATGTAATCGTTGTGATCATATTGATAAAGCAGATCAGTGGTTTAGTGAAGCAGTAGCGACAGACGGGCGTGCTATATCCTCTCCGCTCAAAAAGTGTCACTTAATTGGTCTTCCTATTTTTTTCATCTTATTTCATATACTCCGGAATCGTGAGCACCATAAATAACAATTCGACCCCTTTATTTCCAAAATTTCTAATTAATGCAAGGGATAAGTCAGTGAGCCCAGTTTAACTGAAATGACCGTGAAGAGGATGGATTTTTATACATTGCCGAACGGATATATACGTTCCAGCTTATTCGATCAGCCAAGGGCTGGGTAAAATCATGTATTTTCTTAATAATTTTAAACAAATCCAAACTAAGTTTGCACCAATACTGTCTTCCTCATTTAGTATCTAATAATTTACTTGAAATAAACACATAAATAAATGAAAACAAGCAAAAAATACAAGTAAACCAGCAAAGGCAGGCGACATACACAATCATCAGTTGTTTCTTAACCCTTGTGCTATATCATCAAGCTTTGCAGTTTGAGACGTATTAAAACAATGTCCGCAGACACGGAAAAACGTCTCGTATTTTGAAATATACCTATGGCACACCAGGTTTGCATACTATTAAAACTATTTATCGTTTTACGAGCTGAGCAGCGATTGTTAATTGGATGAATTTGAAAAGAGCGGGACGACCGAGATCGTTCACGCGCCGCCAAGGAGCCACAGAGGATTAGCAGAAGTGACCGTTAATTCCCAGCTTCCATATTCTCCTGCCATGTCAGTGAGAATTGCACCTCTTCAGCGGCCGGCCGCTTGCATACTGCAGAATATGCAGTTTGCTGGCAATGAAAAGATCTTTGGATTCCAACGTGTGGTAGAATCAGGATATTTGTCGATGAATTGATTTGCATGATAACGTAACTTTTTTAGCATATTTCTCTTTAGCGTACATACGTGAACAAAAAGCAGATATAAACTCATTTCAGAAAAAGATTTTTTTTTTCACGAAGGCAGTAGCTGAAAGTCTTTGCAACAATGGCCTTAGTGTCATCCACATTCAATTTTGGCACAGGTTCTGGCAGATGAAATGTAAATTAAAAATATGCGGTTATTTGATCAAGAGGCTTTTGCAACTTAGTCGCAAACTTGACTTTCACGAGCAACCAAATCCTCGAGCACAGATGAAAATACACCCCAAAACTCTGAGATGAACCACCTGGGGAGGTAGATTTATTGGTCATGAAGCCTTAAGGAAAGAATACCCAGTTTGAGAAACTCCATATGACAGTTAAAGTATGCAGTATTTTTTCCTCAACACATGGAAGTGGCGTAATGTGCCATATCATATTAAACACATTTATGATAAATAAAAAAATATTGTTTTTTATGTGGCACATATCTAGATCCCAAAAGGTTTGGCCTCATTTCCTTCGTTGATGCTGATTAGGCTATGATCAAACAAGGTTTTGGTTGTAATCCTAGCCTGAAATGTATTTTATATAAAAACATATACAAGCTGATTATCGGAGGTGAACGATACAAGCACAATTCCAACAAAAATACAAAAGAGAAAAAATATGAAAAACACATCAACAAGGTTTAGTAGAAAACATGACTGGCCAGAAATTGGAACTAGATCCCAATGGATACGAGTAAACACAAAATCCTCGCCCATATAAGTGGGATTTTAAATTCATTACGAAAATATTATTATTATAACTTTAATTGTAAAGGGCAAATTATATTATTCATAAAGCTAGGTAAATTCCAATGAGTAACTGCGGTCACGCAACCACAGGGATACATTACGCAGTCAGTTTGAAATACATCGATGACGGTCAACTCGTGATGTGATTGGTAACAAATGTTTACAAATTTTGTAGCTTTACATAAGTTCACTTTTCCTTTCAGTATATTACGTGAACATATCAAAATTGTTGTAGTTCATTGTGTAGATTTAAAGCAAAGATATGATTCCATTTCATTTCGTCCTATAGATAGTGCAAGATTATCAGGTGATGCTGTTTATCGGACAGGAAATCAAGTTACCAACGCTTCCCCTACCCGTGAAGCACCGCTATCAAAGAAAATCTTTTCCCAAGTATCTTAAGGTCGTACTTATGACACCTGAATGATATGAAGTTTTTTTTTTATGAAGCAAATGCTAATACGTATAAGATTGAATTAGATGGACTTTATGTACATACTTTTAATTATATTAATTATATAATCATCAAGTTCAGTATCAATGTTTTGCTAATATTTCTTTATAGGAAATATATGTTCAGTAAACATTCGATTTTTTAAGCCTGTGTAATTATAGATTACTTTCATATGTGGGGTACTGAAAAGGAGCACCGTGCTCTCGTGTACAGTTTGAAATATGACATTTTCCATTTCAGGAAGTGCTTTGACGTCACAGTAATTGAGAGAATTGCATTGTGTTCAACACTGTCTTGTCCTGCTTCTCTTTTTTAACTTTTGTTTTTATTTGTTTGTGTTTTTCTTTTCTTCCCATTCGTCTTTGATTCAGCTGCTCATCCGTACGGTTGCTCAGTCATTATATTCTAAACTTACCTTGGTTGATTAGATTGGCTTAGTGTACTTTTGTCTACCCATGAACTACACAGATATATTGTATTAGTACTTTCTTTTTATTTTCTTCTTCTTCTTCTTCTTCTTCTTCTTCTTCTTCTTCTTCTTCTTCTTCTTCTTCTTCTTCTTCTTCTTCTTCTTCTTTCTACCTTCCCCTTATTCTACCACACGGGGGTGTATATGATTCAACATATTCATCGATCAGTTCGTCCGTCCGTTGGTCCATTAGATTGGGACACTATTTTTTATCCGCAACTAGTCATGGCTTTCCGCCAGATGTATTTAGATTTTCTTACAGTGCATGGGTATTATGTTGACCAAATCATACCGCATCAGCATGCATCAGCTATCATTTTCAGATGTTTTTCTAAAAACGTCTATTTTCTATCCGCTACTAGGCTTGTATCATTCATTAGGTCCATTTTAAGTTTCCTACAGTTATAGTGCTTATAAGGGGATACCAATCCATGTACATGACTCTCTATGTGCTTACGGTGTGAACTGAGTGCAGGGAATATGACATGAAACATTGGCTGTTTTTGCTGAGAACAAATAAACTTATTTTCGCATGTGTGTACTTGTCACCTACAAAAGGCCAAAGTCTTTGTTACACTTATATATCTAAGGACTATGCAAATTCATGATCTATACCCCCCATCTGAATATTCCTATTGTCACTTCTGGTAACTTTAACGTGAACTATCGTGTACCATCAACACAAGGGGATACTAAGTTGCAAAAGCTGATGGGATATTTGCAATTCCAACATATCGTATCAGCACCAACTCACAGGTCATCCTCTCTACTAGATCATATCAGCAAGTCATGCAAAAACTACTGTTTATCCACGATAGAAAGGTAAATGTTATAAAGCAGTACCTAGCACATACTGTAAAGATGAAAAAACCTTTTCATTCGAGATTATTACGTCTATACTCATAGTCATAGGTGCAATATATTCCTGATCTCCCATCTGGTTTTTGTTGCGAGACGTATACTGCCAGACCTATTTTTTACTATTTGTATTGTGGAATATAGCAAGGATTGTGGCAGAGAAATGATGTCTGTCATTGTAGGATCTATTTATTGCTTTAGTAAACTGTTGTTAGAGTACATGATGATTATATGTTTGCACTCTTGTATATCTTTTTTATTTCTAGAATCCAGAAGTAGAAAATAGTCTCCAAAAGAGCAATGATATTTGACATTACATGGCTACGTAGGACTCAGTTAATAACACTATTTACCACTGAGTGCCCATCTCATGCAAAAGAAAATAGTTCCTCATCCTCAAAACATCTTAATACACGCACCACAGACCATTCCATTTCGTTACGGTATGCAATAAACAGACATTTGAGTAGCATGCCAGAAGTGCTGGAAGATAGCAAAATACTTTTCCTTGAGCTCCCCTTAACAAACCATCTGAGTCGGCATGATCCAGGTTCAAAGTCATCAACGTGCTACGCGAAAACATACATACATATATACATTCGTACATACCTACATGCATGTATACATGCATGCATGCGTACCTACCTACCTACCTACCTACCTATCTACATACATACATACATACATACATACCCACATTCGTACATACCTTCATGCATGCATGCGTACATATGCATAGATACATAGATACATACATACATACATACATACATACATACATACATACATACATCTGCTTCCTTGGCAACTTTTATTCGCAAACTTGTAAACTATAGAATGTCTTGATAATTTGGGATGCACGTGATACAATAATATATGTATATATATACATATACATATATATATATATACATATATAGAGAGAGAGAGAGAGAGTGAGAGAGAGAGAGAGAGAGAGAGAGAGAGAGAGAGAGAGAGAGAGAGAGAGAGAGGGGGGGGCGTGCCCACTTCAGGAACACAACAGCATTACATTATTTTAGCCTCTTATCTATGAACTGTTCTTGCTTATCACAGTGCACAGATGTCTACCTGTCTGCAATTATGTACGTGTGAATTTGGTCTCAAAGTGATAGGATATTTTACGCAGTTGTAAACACGAAAATGTTAGTAGACTTACTACCTGAGCTGGTTTATCATATTATATGTTCAACACCCTGTCTCAGCGGTTACCTTCGTACATGTAGCTCACTCTAAGACTTGAACATCTGTTTTTCACCAGAAGTACCTGGCAAAAAGTATCATCTAAGTGTGTGTCGGAATTGCTTGGCAAAAGTAGAGCCGTCGGACTTTAAAGTACATGCTTAGTTCAGTTTCAGATACTGGGCGACCAGGGTAACATGATAGCAACCACTTGTTCAAGTGTCTGTATGGAAATGACCCTTAAAAGTTTCAACATGGCTGTCTGTGGTTATCTGTCTCGCGGAGGTATTGAGTGGGTGTCCTTTGAAGTTTTATTGAAATCAGTTACAGTACAAAAGAAAGCGAAATATGCTAAGGAACAATGCAAATAGGGCAGCAGTTTGAGACAATTGACTGCACTGGAAAGGGTTAAACCACAAGACCAAAAATGCTTGCAGATATTTACCTTCCAGGTACCAAATGTAACCCATCGATACCGCTTTATGACTCAAAGGTTGTTCAACATAGACGTAATAAGAAACTCTGCTAAACAAATAAGTTCCCAGCCTAAGAATCGTAACATACCAAGGAATACCTATGTTTATTTTCCGTCTTACAGATGTCAGCGTAGGCCATTGTATGTAATATATACGATAAGCACATTCACTGTAAACAACAACACCTGTGCATCTTATGGTACACACCATGAAGCCCGTACCTGCGGCACCTTACACCTCTCATCTGGCATATAGTTTGGTCTAAACTTTCAAGTGCCTGGCTTCGTAAGAGGACACTTTCTCTGTACATGTATTACTTCACCCTGCTTCTTTAGAGCCTCATTTTATTTTGTTAACCTTACCCAACAACGGTTTTGTAAAATTAGAACTCCTGACATTCGTTTACATTATGAAGATAGAGATAGGATGGCATATACTTTCCTCACAGATTTAATGTCCTTTGGCGAAAGGAGCGAAAATTTTCACAAGTGCTTCGACTTCATATCCAAGATACTTCTATGCCTGCTGGACATTATATTGTGTCTTATTAATTTGTGAAAAAACAACTACTTCTCCAGTGTGTCTTAACCTACGCCTTAATTTCGGGTAAAATGACGAAAAACAAAGAGTTTGCCTTTGCGAACACACATGTGTACTTTGATATTAGGCATAACAGGCTTTTGATTTAATGTTCAGTAGGCAACAGATGTATATACATAAATATTAGTATTTTTTGATATATCA
Organism: Hermodice carunculata; assembly: GCA_964020975.1. Taxonomy (NCBI): domain Eukaryota; kingdom Metazoa; phylum Annelida; class Polychaeta; order Eunicida; family Amphinomidae; genus Hermodice; species Hermodice carunculata. The sequence goes on along the minus strand of OZ026618.1, from coordinate 59,777,666 downwards.
ATTATGGAGAATAAAATAAAGTAATTTTTGTTTCTTTGTTATGCTTGCAATAAACGTTTTCGCGCTAACTACACATGGCAGAAAACCATTTTTAATTTGCTGTGTGGTATAAGATGTCTGTAATAAGTTATGCATTTACGAGTACCTACCCTGACTTCACAATATAATGGCAACGTAACTTATAAAACTAGGTTATTCTCTCTCACATTATTCCCCAGTAACCTTTGTCAAAATTCCTAATCGTTACAATTCGAGAATAATATTTGAATGCTATGGGAATTAGGTGTTATTCCAAAATCAAAGTTGAACGATTGTACCTTTCCGTTTGAAAGACTGACATACAAAATAGCTCATTGTTCAGGTACCTGATAGAATTTAAGAAGCATATGTCGTGGCCTTTTTATGGAAGAACCCCGGGATGGAAAGACCTGGCGATTTAATTTCTTCAAAGACATTTGCCAACACACAGGGTCATATTTTTGCTTCTTAGAACTGGTTCCCTGTTCCACTGCTACGCCTCAATTTAACCACAAAATTAAACCTTTCTTTCTTTTTCAATGCTGTTAAAGATATCTGTTATACAAACACAGCATTCCAAGTCTCTGTTAGACATTCATTTATTTATTTATATATCAGTTAATTTATTTATTTATTTATTTATTTATTTATTTATTTATTTATTTATTTATTTATTTATTTATTTATTTATTTATTTATTCGTTTGTTTGTTTATTCACTCACGCACTTATTTATTTATTTATTTATTTATTTATTTATTTATTTATTTGTTTGTTTGTTTATTCACTCACGCACTTATTTATTTATTTATTTATTTATTTATTTATTTATTTGTTTGTTTGTTTATTCACTCAGGCACTTATTTATTTATTTATTTATTTATTTATTTATTCATTTATTTATTTGCTTGTTTGTTTATCTATCTATCTATCTATCTATCTATCTATCTATCTATCTATCTATCTAATCATGCATTTATTAAAGTTGAAATTAGCAAAAGTATACGTGTAGGGGCCCATTTTCAGAGGACCGAAAGAAATTCAATGATTAAGCGCAAACAGTAAGGCACAAAAATGTCATGCGACAAACAAACAAAAAATACTAGAGACAGCCTATCAAATTGTGAATTAACGAGCAAAGACAGTGCAGCCACCTTGCTCAACAGCTTATTATTAAGCAGTGCCCCCTACTCTAGAAAGTACATTTTTTCCAACCAGCCGAAATGGTAGTTTTAAGCTTTTGCTGTGCAATTAAAACATGGAGATACACATGAATTCTGTTGGATTTGGCAAATTTAGTTTGATGTAAAGAATGTAAGTATCATACGTCCAGTCGTGATGCATTTTAAACCTATTTTGAAACCTTACGTTTGTGTGATTATGCAAGGTTAAAAATATACGTGGACTTATTTATAGAATCACTTGATTCTCCAGCGTTTCAAAGAAATTCAAACATCTAAAAGGCAGGGTTTAGCCATCTATCCGAGTTATCAAATGCCACAACGCAAATTAATATTGATGTTAAATTAAAAAAGAGAGGACTGTAATAGTACTGAGCATACGCAGGTTACCTTAAATGCACAGACTGAAATGATCATGCAAACTTGAGCATGACAACAACGTCTCCTTTGTTTCAGACCATCTTTACTTTGGCTAAAGTGAACATACTCCTTACCAATGGCTCCAAATTATGTCAATTTGTTAAAAATTTGAAAATGACAGCATGTAGTGAGCAGTTTGGCGGAGATCAAGTCCACGTATATTCCCAATAAGCATGAAGAAGATCCAACTTTCGATTCGGACAAAAAGTCAATAAAAGTGAAAACACAAAACGTTTTTAAAAAGCCAAAAATTATCACAGTTCCCCTTATTGAAAATCAAGGTGAAGAGGTCTCCAGAAGTGTCACATGCACTTTCAAAGCAATTGACTTGGCAGTTTTGGACAAGTAGATTCTGCGAGATTTGCCAGGAAATGGACAACAATTATTCCTTGAAAAGGAAGTTTTCGTGACGGTTAAGCTAAAATGTAATAGGACCATTATGAATGTTTGTAGAATACCCGACATAGGCCAGCTATTTTCATATTTGACTGCATGCTTACCAAGGATCCATCTAATTGTATTTAGACACATAACATGCAATGCAACAATGCATTGGGACAGTTCTTTTAAACATTGCTTGTGATACCTTTTTGGTTCATTATCTGCCAACGCGCTTGACAGTGGTTGTCCGTTCTTTCAATCTGTTTTGGAATCTTTCTGAATTTTAGTAATTTCCTATCAGAGGCAGTAGGCTTTTCCCCTGCTTCGCCGCTTCGTACGTGCCTTTCTCCCGCGACCGATCGAAGCGCCATGTAGTGAGCTATGGGGTGGCCAGGCAGCCAGGCCACAGAGGCAGCTGCTGAAGGGCCCCATCTATCCATGAAAATAATAGCAGTTGTACGTACATGTCTGTGCAAAGCCTGTTTACCAGCGCACACTGGTTTGTTACATGGATCACGACTTTTGTCATTCGCTGAATGTAACATGGTATTGGATGGCTTGGGGGGGGGGGGGGGGCAAATTGTTGCCCACTGTGCACATTTTATAGATAAAGTAAGATAATTTACCAAAAGATATGGCGTGGCCCTTAGGTTGACCAACGGTAGTTGTTTTCGGCCGCAACCGAAAGAATTCCACAAAAAAAAAAAAAAAACACACACAAAAAAGCAAACCAAAAGCAAAAAACGCTGCAGCAGAAAACCAACCAATGTCCATCCCCCACGCAATTTGAAGTCAATCACATTGACATTTATTGGGGAGTCAAAAATGAGACTTGAACTGCAATCAATCGGAATGTATGCATTAACTGGTGAGATCGCAAACTAAACAATTCGTTAAAAATTCGGGCAAGCGGAATATCATCACGTAGTGAACCAATAAGTTTGACCCTTCCAAAAGCTACATTTTATATTGAGATTCAGAAGAATGTCACTTACGTTTTTGGAGATCCCCCCACAAGGTATATTTCTCCCGAGCTTGTGTCTTTGAATGAAGGCTTTTTGAGTTTAACACAAATAAAAGAACAGCAAATTTCTTGAAACATACAGAGTGGCATGCCCTTTTGAAGATACATGGTAGAAACCTATCCAATGCACCTTCTCATCAGATGTTGAGATGATCCAACCAACATTTTTCATGAGTATTTTTCATAATTTTCCGAAACACTTATGCAAAGTACAAAATATCACTGAATTGTGTTTTGTTTAAACTTTCAGTGCTGTGTGTGGAACTGCATGAACATTTTGGGGGGGGGGGGAGAGGGGGGGTACTGCACCCAAAGCACGTCGGGGGAAAGCTGCTCACCTGGACTTGGACTATTATATGCTATGTAACTACACGCATGCTGGTACTCTAATGAGAAGTATTTTGACAGGGAACATGATGCGAGCACCGTTTTTATAATCTAGAGCAGCTCGTTTCAAGTAGTTCGACCTCAGTCGCTGTTGACAGAGAAAGAGTTAAAGAAACCCAGAATAAACCCACACCAATTATATCCTCATCAGGATTCAAGACGATCCTGTCAATGGTGAAAACTATATGCACATGCATTTACACGAGCATATTTTTAGTGAGCATACTAAGTCTAACGTGTATACCTTTTTATCATTCTACAAGGTACCGAAATCCCTGAACTTAAGTCATGTATTTCATGTTGGTATTATGGAGACACTGGTTGACTTGATGTCTGAACCATACACTATCGCTTCAACCAGAATGTGTTTTTAGTTGCAATTTTAGTCTTCCTTCTTTTTTTTGTGATCAATCAGTTCCCTTTACTAGTCCTTCGTTTATTTGATGTTTTGCCTTTATAATTTCCAGGGATTGCTGCATCGCTACCTAATATCACACATTATATATATATATATATATATATATATATATATATATATATATATATATATATATATATATATATATATATATATATATATATATATATATAATGTGTTAAATAGAGTAAATATGCTCCGTTCATTCGTACTATATGTACTATTAGGTTACACAGGGATGGTTTTCTTCTGTCTCAGCAAATTCTAAAATTAATTAATCTATTTCTCAAGGCAAGTTCTTTATTCAACCAGAGAGGTAAACTAAGGGCTCAGCTTGTTGCATTATCAAAGACTCCTGTTTAATCTTTTCTTACATCACCTGCCGACGATAAAGTGCTATTAGATTGCCTAAGTAATCACCTAGTACAAGTAATCAAGGCGTAATGCCGTCGTTTGCCTTCGAGCCACATTGATTTAGATGAATTTTTAGAACACAAATTGTCGCCCAGTCCTCCTTGATCTAAAGAGAATTTCCGTAGTCGAGCAAATTGGGCTGAGAAAGCAAGCCACTGTAACACCAGAATTTATCTTTAGCTGCATAAATCCGACAAGTACCTTTTGTTGTATCAGGATTTTCCACCACTTGGAGCATTGCCCTTTGTTACAAAGGTGATTTGTCTTGACATTTTAACAATTGACTTAATCATGGTAAATCATAAACAGATACACGCGACATGTAGCACGTCTATTACACTTATTCTCAAGACACAATGCAATTTGTTCACATTGCTGTCAAACATGTGGATACTATCGGAAATGAGTGCATGCGTTAGCATGGATATATGCAAGGACATTTACGCTGAGGTAGACTCCTTATCATAGTACGACTCTTTTTTTTTTAAAGATAATGTGGGATTCGCTCCCAGAAAGAGTGGCCTGCGGCTTGTCATAAAGCAACCAGAATATGATAGTATATATGCAAACATATGTACGTCCAAGCGAAAATCAATATTTTCATTATAATACCTTTAAAACCGTAATATATTGGAAGCATCCGCAGCACTTTATGTCTTTCAGCAGTTGCGTGAATCGTCAATAATCACTCGTTCTGAATATGCAAGGTTCTTGTTGATTTGCACTGATTTACACTTAATAAAACATTACATTAATTTTGCTTTTTTTTTGTTATTGGTCTGTTCTCTCTCTCTCTCTCTCTCTCTCTCTCTCTCTCTCTCGCTCTTTCGGGGTTTTTTGGTGGGTTTTTGTTTTATTGTGTTTTTGCATGTTTTTGTTTTGTATTCTTTTTGGTCTTTTTTTTTTTGTTTGTTTGGTTTTTTTTTTTTTTTGGTTTTGTTTTTTCTTCGTTTTCTAGTTATTTGTTTTGTTGTTGTATAAGAAGCAACGCTTGATTTACTTTGGGTTTATAATAAAAAACAATTGCCTCTTTTTTTTTACTTTTTTTTTGTTATGTCAATCTTTATGTCCAACGTTATATTTAACCCTTTTCCAGGAACAAAATGTGCATTCATGTTATTGAACGCATGCACACAGATGCACTGTTTTTGGTATTTTCTCACCCAAAATAGCTGAATTACATATCATAAACAGTAAATCCGGTCTAATATGCTTTCACACTTAGATCATTGCACTTGCCTACACATTGGTGAAACTTTCCTATGCACGGTTTATTCCTTAGTGGTCTTCGTTACCATTAAAACACAGCAAAATTGGATCTAGGTTCGATCAGCTTGTTCTGTGATCTACGCCAACGACCACGTTCATCTGTATACTTAAAATGATGAGGGGCTATGTCCAGCCTGTAGAATAGTCCCAAAGCTACCATCTCGACCTAGCCACAGTCTTGAGGGGCTGATAAGCCTGCTGCCCTGGAGAATGACATCGTAAAAGTGGCTGAGCAAACACTAGCCTTTGATCTAGCGCGAGACTGAATGTGCCCATCTCCCACACCCCATAAGGATGATAAATGCTGACTGGATGTTGGGTAATCACACTTGCATTGCTTACAAAGGGTGGCGTCACCTCCTACGTGTATGCTTGAATCCCATCAGTATTCTAAGCAGAGGCGGACCGATATACTGACCAAGAGTAGCTGCAGAATTCCCACTCTTCAATGCAATATACTGGTCAACAAAACTTGATAAAGCTGAAGGTTAAGTCACCGTAGATGTTTAGTTCTATCCTGTATTTCATTATTGATAGTATATGCTATAATATTTGGTTAACCTAGGAACAGCGGCAGACCTCTGTTCCTGAAAGATATGATTTGTGTTCATTTGTCATTTTCCTAATAATTATTTATTTGGAATATTTCAGAGGGTTAGCATTAATTTCAATCATTTTATCTCCAACATTGCTTAATTTGTATACATAAACGTAAATGTAGGAATGTGCAGAAGTATATGTGTGCATTATTTAATGCAGTTTGGCTTTAATCAATGAAAATTTCGTGAAATGCTCGCTTTGGGAGGAAACGGGTTAACAGTTAGAACACGCGGTGACTTTAACTGCCCCATAAATTTTGCAAAATAAAAACAATTATGGGGTGCAGGGAGATCATGAACGTCTACACTAGGGTGGAAAAATGTACTTGCGGACATTTGTCTCGTTTAAGTTGTAGGACACTTCCCCGTTGACCATAGTTACACTCTTATAACCCACTTTAAGGTCAATTTATTACGTTTTTAATTTCATTCCTTATGTTTTTTGCTTTTCTCTTTACGATTTGGCATTATCCATGTCACCTTAAATGAGTACACAAATACTGTATATCTTTTGGATAAAAATGTTTGTGAAGTTTCAGTAGAGCTACTGTTTTACATGCTACATTTTCCGTATTAGTTTGATCGGAGGATAAACTGTGTCGTATTTTGCCGTGGTATTTTTTAAATTGGCGAAATGATACCCTAGATTCGGCCGGACAGGGGAGAATAGTCTGTACCAATATTCGCTGCCAATTAATGGGGGCTCATTATCATTCTGATCGCTAGACAATCAATCTACTTTCTTCACATCGCAACTGCAATGAGAAATGATAAGTCTCATACAGAACCTTCCAGAATGAGATTAATTTGTAGTAAATATGCCACAAATAGATTGGCCAGTCCACAATGACTACTTATTCTTTTGTTGCATGCACAGTATTGCTTGGTTTTCGTTTTAGGTATAATCATTGTGTAGATTTATCTGTTGTATTAAACCTGTGTTATATCACGACAAAGGCAAGTCTCTTTAATGTGTAAGTCTACTAAATATACCCCCAATATCATAGTTTTAAAAACGTAGACGTCAGCATTTCAGTTCGTTTATGGTTAACCCACATGAGCCGTTTCCTGACCAAGAGCTCAGGCGTCAGGGTCGACTAAGCCATAACGGCTGTAAACAACTGCGACAAGAACATGATCACTGAGATCTGTTTCACCAGTATAAAATATTCTGTTTCTTAAGGTAACTTTCATCATTTAAATTATCAACAATAACTGAATAGATGGACTTTTGAAATAAAAGGATAAAGGACATGGTACCTTGGTGAAACAATGAAAACATCCAGAGCAATCCATTTGTCAAAAACAAGAGCTTAAAGCTAAGGAAAAGACAAACATGTTAATGTAAAACTACGTAGCCTATACACGCATGCACACCAGTGTATGAGTGCACGCCATCCTTATAGACATTTTGACGGTAGATTACATAGTTTCAAAAATTTATATAGTCCTGTAGGTCATCACATGAATTAAAATAGATCACAAAAGTAAAAAAAAAAATGTCAACATCACCACTTACTGACAAACTTGTGAGACACTAAAGTAAGGTATTTTGCTAACACGTTTGGGAAGAATCCATTCAGAAATTTTACAAATGTAGAAAAGCTAAACAAAAATGAACCGCAAACTATCAAACAAACTGAGCTCTTGGGGGGGGGGGGGTTCTTGTAAACCCTGTGTGGTTTGAAAATTTGAGCCAAGTTGTTTTCGGTGATGAGCACGCTGTGTATCTCTCAGGTATCAGTACCAGGGCTAGAGCCCTTGTGCCACATACCTCTTGTCCCTTGTTTCAAGCCCCGCATGGGAAGAACAGGTGGAGACCTCAAAGGATCTCTTTAGGCCCGACGCAGATGAATATAATGCAATCGCCGAGATAAGTTCAGCGATAACGACCCAGAGAAATTTTGTTCGTACCAGATGGAATGAAAGTGAGAGGCTTTCATATTAAAGTTGAAAATATGACATTTAAAAAATTAACATACCTTACATAAATATTGGCTCTACAAGGGAGACTTGTGTGAAACAAAGACTTGGTGAAAGGATGGTATCTGTTAGGTATTGTCGGTTAAAGTAATAAGCAATCTTGAAAAAAAGTGGGACACAGACAGTGATACCCAGTACGGGGAGGGTACATAGGGAATCCGCTTACGGACATCACTGCACATGAGCATATGGGCCTGTGTCCATACACGTGGGTATAGAAACGTAGCCGGCAGGCAAAACACATTTTTCATTATAACTAAAATGATCCAAAACTCACCATTAATTATCAAAATATTATTCCAGCGCTACCTGTATAAGTTTGTTTGGCATATACTAAAAGTACATCCTTATTAAGGAGGGTCAGACACGGAAAACTTGAATGTTGACAGACGATTGCGACGACAGATGGACGATAGACACAGATACTTGTCTGCTATCTCAGTTAACACTTGACGCGTGAGGCACGATTATAGATGAATTTTGTTTTTAAATCAGTCTGTAAGTGCCCGTTTGACACGGATTTTTGTTTGGTTTACTATTGGGAGCAATGCATTAATCTTTAGGATCTTTGACATCTGTAATTAACTGAGAAATATTGTTGTCGCTGAACAGTGTTAAAAACTGTATGCTAGGAGCTGTGGTATATAGGCATTCTCTATCACCAATTTTCTATTTTTACATTTAAGGACAAACCAGACACGAAACAGGATCACCGTGTTCGTGATTCAAACATATCGACAGGAAAATCGTAAATCGTGACTTAACGGGAATTTATAAAGGTAGTTCGACGGTTCTTGAAATACAGGTTGTTCAGCACAGTATGCTGTGCACACTGATATTTAGATGTAACTATTGAAGCCGGTTGTTTACAAAAAAACACATAATGAGCAGAAAGTGAGCTTATATTGAGATACAAAATGTGCACATGCAGCAACTCTTTTCTGAGTTTGAGACAATGTTGCATTTAATGTTATCTTTGTTGACCTTGGCCAAGCATTACAGTCTTGTAGTTGATGGGTTAACTGAAATTATAACGGCTTTATATACTCTCTTTCTAAAAAAAAACTGCATAAAAAACAAACAAAAACAAAAACAAAAAAAACAACAAAAAACTGCAAATAAATAAATAAATAAATAAACAAATAGATAAATAAATAAATAAATAAATAAATAAATATTTCGCTTGCTTTCCAGCTATTTGGTGTTCACGACAGTCGATGAAAATATCAAAACTATCCTTTTGATCCGAATTAGAAGATACATGGTCGGCCAAGAGCACTGTCAGCAATTGCAGCTAAGTTTCAAGACTCTCTTTGAGAATAGCATCTTCTTGTGTGAAACAATTCTGTCGCAGAACCGTGTTGTTATAGTTTTTTATTATGTTACATGATCTGCTTATTTCTGTTCAACCATATACTTGAAAACCATGCAGCTGTTTTTTTCATATTTCAGAGGAGCATTAACAGTGTATATTTACCGTGTGTTACAAATTGGGATTGTTTCAGAAATGTTTCAAACTACAAACTTTAAAGCTTTGAGAATTACCATGCCTGGAAGAATGTAAAATTTTATAGACTGCACAGTGACGGATTTGAAGCTTAAAGGTAACAACAAGTCGATTAAGTTCACTTAAATATATATATATATATATATATATATATATATATATATATATATATATATATATATATATATATATATATTTGGTAAACCACTGGACTGAAATGTTCATAGGAATATCTGATCGAACGCAGTGTATTACATGGTAGCTCATATAACGCAGAATTGACTTTTACATCATTGCAGTATAATTTTCTTGGGTTTAGTTTTCACTTGCTGTCCGTCCACTTCAGACATCTTCACATCAGTCCTGATAACAGAAATTGAAATGCCATGAGCAGGCTGCAGTTTCCATCTAGTCGACCTTTGCAGCAGTGGGCACCATGCTAGAATTCTATAGCGCACTCGATCAAACTTACTGAAAGGGGTAACAATAGGTCCTTTTAGTGGAAATATGTGCAGCATGCTTGCCATTTGCTGTGAATTACCACCTATACAGGCTTTTTTCTGACCAGTCTGGGTCCTATTGTGGATCATAGCTGCCAGCATAACGTATCGCAGCTGGACACTGTTCCGCCAATATGGAGGGCTATTGACCTGACAGGCCAGCCCCTCTTGGGCTTCATTAGGGAAGTAAAATTGTACTGCCAGCAACTTTTGTTCAGAACTGAAGAATATATATCCGTCAAATTTGTTGATTCTGAAACAACCCAGGCCTACATACTTCAAGCTACATGTGTCATGCTACAAAGTGAGTGTAATATGAATCATTTCTATTTCGCTCCTGATTTATATTTTCGTTTGAATCAATGATAAGGACGTGTGCACCCGAAGGTATTTATCAACCAACGAGATGCAAGTCAGCATGCCAGATAGTGTCCTTCCCAGCTCATTTGACTGCAAGATTAAATGGCCTTGTTTTTGAGGTATCAGGACCTCAGATTGTATTGTATGCTATGCAACTTCAATATATGCCCTCATGTATTACTGTGGGACAGCACTGCACTTTTGGGCATATTTTGATTTACCATGCTGGGGGAGGGGGGCGGAGGGTAGCTTTCTGGTGCCAAAATGCGAAGAAGAGGGAACCAAGTCACACAAAACAAACTACCTTGAGCCTAAATTATGCAATACGTATTATTTCGCCAACGCCAAATAAATCCATAGCATAAGCAAAGGTTCTCATGTAAACTGTCTGTAGTTTGAAACACCGCAATCTTACTGCATGAAAATAATAAATTCAGGGTAGAAAGCCAAAGTATTGCTACGGGTATAGACGGTAGGAGGCGCTACAGTTGATTCCTGCCAAATATAAGGATATCGTGTGCCATTTCAAATATTTACTGAAATGTATAAAAATTGCAAATAAAAGAAATACATGTCAATGAATTAGATTTTGATTTGATTTGATTAATTTTTCAATGAACAAATAAATATATCAGTATTAATTTGATATGCCGTACTACCCTTATTTCTAGGTTACTACAAAGTACTGAACCCGGTTCTTACACATTGCAAGATGATGTTACGTAAAACGATAGCTGCCCATTCGCACGTCAAGCCTACCCAACGTGTCTCTGATAAGGGATACTATCTTGCCGTTTGTATGTGGAGCTGTTTGGCGGGTCGTCAGCACTTGATCGCCAGAAAACTGTCCCTAGGTCATGTGTCGAACGAAGCATGGCCGCCGAGGTTATTATTGTCGAAGCACTAACTACGAAGGTGTAATACAGAGCTAGAGAGAGAGAGAGAGAGAGAGAGAGAGAGAGAGAGAGAGAGAGAGAGAGAGAGAGAGAGAGAGAGAGAGAGAGAGAGAGAGAGAGAGAGAGAGAGAGAGAGAGAGAGAGAGAGAGAGAGAGAGAGAGAGAGAGAGAGAGACTTTTTCCCACCAAACAACGATCTTAATTGAGAGGAAAATAGTGACTGACTCTCCAGTCATGTAATATTTTATTCATTTAAGAAATAGATACATCCTCTTGCTTTTTGTTTATCGATTTAGGCATGGTACGAGGGCAGAACCGCCCGTCGAACGCTGCAGGCGATCCTGGCCGGTTTTGCCCGAGTGCCACGCCTAAGTCGATAAACAAACAGCGAGAGGTAGTATCTATTCCTATTCTAATATGGGTATCCTCGCCCTTTACCGAAATAATAAAATAATTTTCTCACTGCAAAGTAGGTCTAAAACCATCGGGCCGGATGGCCCATGCTCAGAAAGGGGCGGTTCAGAGTTTATGTTTACAGTTGTCACTTAGCGCGCTTAACCAATCAGACAGCGTCATTCCAAATATGGGAAGCTGAAATTGCTTGAGGCAAAGTGACCTGTTGTCAGCTGAAAGTATGAGGTCCGTAAGGTAAATTCTCAAATCCCAACATTAGATTGTCTTCAGAGCTTTAAGTTTGTCTGAAAGAAAAAGCATGCAAACAAACGTACATTCTTGACATGCTTTATTGTGTGTTTTTACAAGCTGGTAAACAGCACATATACGTGTGTAAACATCAATGACCACAGTACAATGATACCAGTAGTACTTGAAATTTACAATGGGTCTCAACTCAAACAATTTATTAAGCCTAGATGTTTTGGCCATCAATAGAACATGTATAACATTATCAACAATGGGCCGTTTTGACCCAATAAAATTGTGAACAAAGAATTCTACAGGCCTAGATTATCGGGCTTATATCACACAAAATTATAGGCCTACTGCAACTCGCTTCATTGTTGTGGATGATGACTTTATAAAATAAAAGTATCAACCAGAAGCTGGCAATAGTATTTAGCACTGCATATAGTATTACTCGATGGTAATTATGTTATTGATATTGAACTAAGATGATATAACTGGGATTTGTGTGATTGACAGATTTATAAACTTCTTTCAATAGACAGGATTGATATCGGTCCCTCATAGATGGGACACCAGCCATGGTCAAAAGTTTGGCATATTAGGGATAACAAGTCAGCTTATGCCAAACTTTTGACCATGGCTGGTGTCCCATTTATGAGGGACCGATATCAATCCTGTTTATTGGAAGAAGTTTATAAATCTGTCAATCACACAAATCCCAGTTATATCAATAATCTATTTACAGCGCGTGAAACAAACTACAGTTTAAGAGGAACATGCTAAATCTACCAAAAGTTAATACGACTAAATACGGCCTAAATTCCTTCACTTACAAAGGGGCAAAATCATGGAACTCACTCAACAACACCCAGAGGTCAGCTGAATCGCTTCAGAAATTCATGAAATTGATCTAACGTTTTGGTACTCATAGGTGTAAAGCCTCTGGGTGTCGCCGAGTGAAGACCTACACATTATAAGTATCCACCATGAGTGGGACATTGGCCATGGTCAAAGGAATTATACAAAGGAATTATACTGGTGTGTATTGAGTATATTGTGTATATTTTAGTCTTATGTGTCAATCTTTACTTTTTATACATATATCTTACCTTTTATTCCACGTCGACTATACTAGTCCCTAGTGGACTAATGTTCTTTGTTTGTAATGTTCGACGATAAATAAAATCTATCTATCTATCTATCTATCTATCTATCTATCTATCTATCTATCTATCTATCTATCTATCTATCTATGATAAAATTATATGTATCAACAGCAGGTGATAAGCCTAGACCTAGGCTTAAATGTAGTAACAATGAATATGTAAGAAACTCTCAACTAACGTTAGAGTTCGATGGGCCAAGGCTACGAGCCTAGGCGTACGTGTACACCCAATCAGTCGATATATTCTGACTCTTTTCATATATCCGTAGGCCTATATGAATCTATAACGAACACGTATAGCGTGTTGATAAAATTGTACCCTTCGTACATATGGTCAAACTTTATATTCAAATACAATTGTGAAAATGAGCACCTGCAAAAAGAGACGAGCTCAGACTTTCTTGTAAATTTTTGTGGTTTGAGCCAAAGACAGGTTTATGACCGGGCTTGACTGGTTGACTTGAGAATGTAGGCCTATAAAAGGGCTACCACTGTTACGAGAATTTAGGCCTATAACAGGACTGCCACCGTTATGCGACTGTTGGCTCACAACAGGGCTGCCACTGTTTTCATGAAAGTGTACAGTTTGTTAACTCCCACAGGGCAATTTTCATAGCATGGACTGTTTTCGCCAAGCGGTTTATGACAGCGTGGCCTCTGATACAGTGCATCACATATAGGATTTAGTTTGCTAATGTACTTTTTAAAGGCCTTCACTGGACAGTCACTGCGTGCATAACACATTGCTTCTCATTTTCTATAGCATTCATTCCCTGTCTTGTCTTTTCAGTCTCATTGTACCTCATCTTGATATATTCCACACCCTCATCATCTTTACACACTACAAATAAGTCTTTTTTTCAAGCTACGCGGGCCCTCCCTACCCCGCCTTCCAAAACGAATACCAAAAATGAAAAACACCCTATATTGTAACCCCTGACGTGTGTCAAGAAAAACATATTTGTACAGTCACTGAAAGTCACCCTGAAGAATTTTTTTCTTCTCCACATGATGTGTCTTCGCCACCCTTAATTATTTTGCCCGTTAGCCACTCAAGACTTTATTTGCAGACTGAAACTCTCTATCCGCCATCAAGTTTATTTGATGATCAAATGGAGGGGAGGTCAGTTATCCGTTTAAGCCAGATCTGATCGACACATATGAAGGTTTTCCATATTTTTCTTTCTTATTGTTGCGGGTCCCAAAGTAAAACCTTCTGAGGAGACCTGCTAGTTCATCAGCTGGAAGATGCTGGAATTCTCTACTTTCATAGTTTTCAATCAACCAATCTGAAACAAAGCGATAATTATCTTTGAAAATTTCACTTCTTTGCTAAAAATAACAAGTTTTAGCAGAAGGAAGAGAACATGGAAAGATGAGCGGACCAACCTCTCGACAAATTTCAGGCTCAGCTTTATTTGTGTCTGTGTTTACAAACCTTGGAAAACACGGACTGCCCAATTTGTTTGTGATTTTGTAGAATCGGCAATCCGCTCTTCGGCCAATTTCTGAATTTCTTCCTCAGGTGCGTCTACAAATCTCTTGGGAACAACTGGTTTTTCACAAAATTCTTCTTCTGTTGCCATTGGCAGGAAAATCGAACTTGTAACACCCTCTTCCTCGACATTGTCCATAAAAATAGCAACATTTTGCTCACAGAGCTTGGACATTTACACGATTATTGTTTCGTTGAAAAATGCAACCTGTGTCCAATTCCATCAAATTATTAAGTCATGTAGCCGAGAGGGCTTTGATTGACAGCTTAATATCACACAATGTGTGCCGGTTCTGTTGTAATTTACTAGATCCCCTACATCAAAGTCCATGGCGGTGCGTTGATCCATGCTGTTAGTTTGTTTTAATTATGCAAATGCTGTGGCGGCGTCTGCCAAAGAAACCAGCGCATGCACCTGATGTGCATGTGATAAAGTTGCGCTGATTGGACAATCGTTTGATATAGCCGTGCACTTTATCAGCAGATTGAGTATGGGCGGGGATTTAGTAAATACAATGGTTTTGTGCATTTATTGACTCCGCCCATATTAGAATAAATGTTTAATAGGGTATATGTCGTGAATTTGGTTATCAGGTAGGCGCAGTGCTGTCATTTGGGAAAAAAGTGTAGTTAGAAATGGAAAAGATGATTTGTCCATAAACGATGGTATCGCAGAGGCCTACCTCAGCACCCGTTACCCTTACATATTGTGTAAATTTTGTATAAGTCATCGTCTAATGATGCACCATTAGAATTATTGTCCTTATTGTATGTGAACTACATAATGTGTGCTCCAGTGGTCGTATGTGGAATACATTTGGTTAAACACAAAGCGAAACTTAGTAGATTTTCATTGATAATGCTCAGCTTTAAGCACCCATCAAGTTCACTATGATGTGATAAGTAAAAAGCTAAGTAAACATACTGTACTGGTGGTGAAGAAAAACTGATACTGTTTTGATTATGTATGCTGGTGACAATGTTCTTCATTCTTTTGAAACATTAACTCAGAGTTGGAAACTTTTATAGTGAGGAGTAGCAAGGACGGTAGAATTCTATTCTATCCTCCACGGGAGTAGGTGACATCATGGGTTTGTTTTACATTTCTCGTACAGGGTGTCCATTCTTACAATACTTGTTAGGAATCTGCTAGATTTGTACAAGTGGTCTAGCTGTAACTGCTTATTTTATAATCACTTGGACTGAATATAATACCCCAGTTTGCATCTACTTCAGTTATAGACTGGCATGTGATTGGACAATGGTGAGCAATCCAGGCATTGTACTATACAGATTTAGTAGTTATGCTTGGTTTGACCTGTGTCCTTCATTCATATTGAAGCTGTGTATCTATAAGCTTCACTAATTTAGCTAATTCATCATTTGCTATGTTCCTATTTATCCATCATTATGTGGTTTGTCTTTTCTGAATATTAAGTTTAGGCAAGGAGCCGCCACTCAGAGAGACATATATGGATACAAGTTCCGAAACGTAATTTGAGTACTTACCGACTGAAAATCCTGTACTATATCTGGGCTAATGCAGACTATCTCAAAATTCTACACAGGAACGTGGACAATATGTACAATAGTACTTCTTATTTATATAGGTTAGACACTGACAAGTTATCTTATTGCCATTACAGAGTCTGAACTGCAGAATAGGGTATCAATGACTAATTACAGACGGTAGAACTCACGTATATCATGAACAAAAATCGTAAAATTACGACTCAGAAAAATAAAATAAAAACTGCTTATTTGCCCTCCTAGAAAGGTTCTCCACGTGAAGGGCATAATCTGGGCCGCATTATATATAAGCAAATATAAACATATGTATGCAAGAATATAATAATTCCGTGCACACACGGGAATAGGTGTAATTAGTGCAAGTCCCATCGTGCATCAGTTGGCAAGTCTAACATATTGCTGCCATTACATTCTGGGGAAAAAAGACAAAAATACAATTAGAAAAAAAAGCAATTACCAAACACAGTTTCATTGGAAAACACTTGGTCACCAAGAAAAAACAAAGCTTTCTTATGCAAGATGAACTTGTGTATTTATCACTGAATTGACCCATACTGCATGCTTTAAATGTGCTTTCGGACAAAATTGGTAGTTGTTTGGCTGTAACTTGTACTTGTTTCATATTTAAACATAAAATATGAAACAAGCTCGTTACGAGATACGTAGTGTTTGCCTACAAAAGTCCAATATGGTGCGCTGCCAGTCAATACAATCACCTGCTGTTGGTACAATGCCATACGCTTTTCATACATTACAGATTTAGATAATTATGCTGCAAGCTGTGTAAGGGTTAAGGTTAGTGTGCAAGTAAAAGTCTACAGTTGTGCGTGGTTGTCTAAACAATTAGTGTGAGTCAGCCATGACAAAAAGATGTAACAAATTGAGCAGCTTATATTCACTTACACCAAACCAGGACTCCACACCTGGCAAAAATGTTACGCAACGGGTACCGTCTGAAGAAGAATAAAGTACAAATAATCTGAAGAAGAATAAAGTACAAAATGTAAATTAAGAAATACTTACCGCTCAACAAACTAAATAATGCTATGTGATTTCGTACTTTTAGCAGGAAACGGCCCTAATTCTGCGGTAATGCAAATGACGAATTCAGTAAATAAAGGACAATTATACGGCTGACGAGACATTTTATTCTCAGGCTGGACTGAATACCACATAGGTTACAAAAAATGTTGAGAATAAACTGTTGGCCCACAGACATTTCAATTTTGTGTCATTGTGACAAACGCGTAACGTCAGCTTTCGCCTTAGAAGGACAGAACTGTTGTCAGACGAGTGTGTCTGCTTTGTATGCTCTGTGATAAACGAGTAAAGTCAGTCTCACTTTCACCTTAGAAGGATATAAGTAGTTCACAGTTGACAGGCTGCATAAAGGTGTTACATGCCATGATTGGAGATGGTTAGTTGTAGTATGCCAATTAAATTATGGACAGTTTGTAGCTTCTTGTTTTTGGCAAAATTAGGCAGGCTGTATCAGCTGAATGGGACCATGAACACAAGTAGAGTCACCATTTGACCCGTAAGAACCAGCCAGATTTTGTTAACTGGATAGTAGATGAAACACGTTTCAAACATGACACCGCCACTCATTGTTTGCAATCAGCCTGCACGCAAGACACGAAATGGACCATGAGTCTCCATAGCTTCTCATGACCTTTAACATTGTTTCTACTTCCAGAAGGCCTTACGTGCAAAGATGCGCTAAGACAGATAATTCTACTGGCAGGCCTTCCTAGAGATTTTACGGTGCCGGTGAGAAAGGAAATATAGTCCTTGTAAGTATAATTCCCAGTACACCCTCCTAAACATGTTTATGAACTTCAATGTCAAGGCAAGCTAGCTTGAGACTCGCCTTCTCGAATGATGTAGGCCTTAATTATTATGCACAGAGATTCAGAGGGACTATACTTCCTTTTACACCGGCTTGTTTGGAAACAGTGTACCAAAAGCATACTGGAGATATAGTGCAATGATGGTGCAACAGTGTATCCGACTGTTACAGCGTAAAAAGGTACCACGCTCAACGGTATACCAGCATTCCACTATAAAATACCAAGCTGCATTACACATCAATACGACGCAGAGCTACTTCATTCTGACTGTACATAACTATTCCAATGTTTATCAGTATCACAACTGTGCTCATCCGAGAATAAAGGTAATTTAACGTAGCATAAAATGGGAAAGTTCATTTTTAAATGAAAAAGGATTAATTGTGTCACCATCGGTATTGATCAAGAAAGGATGTGGAAGTTACAGTGCTTTTTTCCACTTGGAACTACTTACAAAACATCTGAAAGTTGACGGATTACTACGGCTATTATTCCAGTTGTACCTCTCACGAGCCAATTGCAAAACATCCGGAAGTTCACATGTGGATTGTGACTATCACATCTGGATTTTGATACTTAAAAAAAAAGGCTGATAGCCCACAAAACCGTATGTTTCTGGAAATTTACCCAGTGTACCATTACAAAACACTCAGGGATACGTTGAAGCAATTAATATTTGGTTTGGTATATGTCCAAAATCCATATAGTGATACCAGAGTATTCTGGGATATATTTGGGAATTATAGGGTATCCGTCATCACACCCTGGGGTGATTCGGGATATATCAAGGCATTTGAACTTGTAGCTACACCCTGTGACTACACTAGCTTATATTTCATACAGCTTTCTCATTGCTGCATGATTAAATAAAAATGCAATATGGGTGTCATTGAGTTTATCTTTTTCTGCAGTATACCACAAAATAAACGGACCACTGTCAACTGGAAATAAGTAAGAGAGGATAATACAAATACGCAGGCCCGCACAATAACATGAAGAAAATATGACAGGTGGCAAATCAACTACAAATTAAAATTGAGGGAAACCTTCCAGTTGCATCCAATGATTATACTTGTACTTAATTGGTTTAGGAAACTAGGTGGTAGGCCTAATGCTACGGTATTCACGTATATGGGTATGCCTAACAAAGACGTTTCGTTGCACAAAAACTGTGTAAACCTGGCCAATGTTAAGCTCATCATTACATAATTGATAGTAAAATTCCCAATGGCGTATAAGTCCTGTTCAGGAGTTTGTTTTAAGAACACACAGCCGTACCGTTGTTATAAATTTTTACACAGATGTGCTTTATAGCTCCCTTTTTCGATGTACACATTTATTTCCGAAACCTTACATCGTGTGAGACCACTTGATGTCTAGTTTCCATTTCGTTGTTGCATTAAAAATGTAACAACCAGTGACTTGTCACTTCTCTTTTTCAGTAAGATGCAACAATTTGAACGCATAAAACATTTAAAATTCCGAAAAGCCACTAGATCTTTCAATGGTTTGAAGTTGTATAACATAGACAATTTAGATACTAATTTTGTATATATATATATATTATGAAAGATATGTCACGACGTGAAATCCAAGTTGCATCAAAATATTGTAAATTCTGACTTTCCAAAAATGCTATTGACACAGAGTTGTCTAATGAGAACCTTAAAATATCCTTACGAATGCTGGATATGTTTTTTGTTTGGGGGGGGGGGGGGGGGGCTGTGTAGTGAGTAAATCATGGTGTCCGACTGTGCCATCAGTACTAATGGTGAAAAATGTCATACACGTGCATGTAGTTATAAGCCAGTTGTCTTTCACAATCATGGTGATTTGCAGTTTAAAGAATCGTTTGTAATAGTGTTATAATTCCTTTCATGCGAATCAAATTTAATGATTAAAACATTTCCACACGAAATGAGTCAGCATTTTATACAATTCTAAATAGAGGAAGACTACTTTTTGAACGGTTGAGATATGCTAACTCGTCAATATTTCTCCGCATTAAAGTGCGTGCTATCATTACCTCTTAAATGTTGAAGAGATAGCCGCATTCCAATAAACTGTCTGACATATCAAAAAACATGCAACTGGTGATATGCGAAAGCAACCAATGATAAGGGAGTCCGGTTTGGAGAACGGTACCGATCAAACCGACAGGTGTACTAAAGGTGCCTCGCAAGTGTTGCAAACATTGCAAGAGTAATAACTAAAGGTCATAGTGGTTGAAAGGGCGCAATGTGTTTCTTACTAGTGAAACAATCTGTATATCCGTTTTCTGGATTTTCATCATTCAATGACGCTTCCTCTTCGATAAATATCTGAAGTAAACTCCAATGGGCATAATACCTTTTTTTGGTTCAACTTCATAATTATTAGGTTTTCTAACTCAAAACATCACTGTCATCCTTGTGGAACTATGATTCCAAATTGTATACAGGACATAATTTTTACAAGTATACATATAATATTGCCCATAGTGATCATGTTAATAATATGGTGGCAGTGGGGT
>OZ026618.1:59734913-59756913 GCA_964020975.1 Hermodice carunculata | reverse complement strand
ACCTGTCGCAGAGACGTAGTGGATACGGAGATTGGTTGTTGGAATCTTGCGCAACAACACCAAATATGATCGTTGATTGACAACATGGCGCTTGTGGGCCTCTGAGCCACATAGTGTGACTTGCGATAGGGAAGGTTTCCAGCAGCAAACTGGTCACTGTTGACTGTAGATATTCATCAAGGTAACACGCAACATGTTACATACTTTGCGATGTTTGTTTAGGCTACCCTGACACCTGTGAAGTTTTTCTGCCAGGCGGAAACCCATTTCCAGCCCCAGAAGCGTGCTTGACAGGCCCAGATTCTAGCGAGGTGTCGACAATGCGAGTTCATCAATCGTTATTATTTAGTACACTTTATTTTATTTTATTGCCATTATTTCCATGAAGGCCGGTGAGTTTCAGACTTTGGTGTAAATGAAATTGTCGAAATTTCACGGGATGCATAAAAAAGGCAATGGAGCGACAATGTGGGCATGCGCAGCAGGGCTGATGAAGGAAATAAAATCCATGGCTAAGTTACGGGCATAGTCTTCTGACTTGATGATTTACCGTTTTGTTACGTCCTGTATTCACGTGTTAATGGTGAGCGCTCCTTATTAATATAGTATCGGTAAAATCCAAAAACCGACCAAAGTTTACATTTTTTCGTGCAATAAATATAAATTAATTGGTATTTTAACCACTCATGGCCCTTACTGGTCCTTACTGTGTCGTGCCCTTGGCGCAAGGGCTGCATTTTAACCAATCATTGCCCTCCTTGGCGGACCTACGGGCTCCAGTAGGCACCTCAAGTATTCGTCACTCTGGACCATGGCAAAAAGTGCTGTACGGATACCATACCTCCCTGACTATAAAAAGCGAGCTTTGCTCGCGATTAATATATAACAGGTCTGCCTAGTGGCGATCGATATATATATATATATATATATATATATATATATATATATATATATATATATATATATATATATATATATATATATATATATATATATATATATATATATATATATATATCAGGTGTCCAGCACCTCCACTACATCATCGCTCTGTTGCAGCGGATACAAGCTTTATTATTGTCACCTGGTGGGGTCATCGAGTGAACTAAAATAGTGTGACAACCTGTGACGGATGCCCAGTGGAGGTGCTTGACGCCATGGTCGAGGCTCTGCGCGGGGATTGATAGTAGGAATCTCACGTGACAACACCAAATCAGAGCTGGAAACATGGTGTTTTTGGAGCCTCCAAGGGATATAGTGTGAGTTGCCATCTGGTAGACCTCCAGAAGCGAACTGGTGACTGCATACATTAATTAAGGTATACCACAACATGCGCAACAAATGACACATATTTTGTGATGTGTAGTCAGGTTATATTCAGACCTGTTAAGTTTTTCTATTCCTGGGAAACCGAATTCCAGCCCCAGTAGTGTGTTTGCCAGGCCCAGGTTAAGGCGAGGTTTCAACAATGCGAATTATTGAATCGTTACCATTTATCAAACGTTATTGACCACATTTTCTGAACAGACATAAATTATTGACATAATTTCCATAAGGCCCGGAAAGTTTGAGACTTTGGTGTAAATGAAATTGTTTAAATTTCCCGGGATGCTTAAAAAGAAACATTGCACCGTCCACATGCTCGCATTGGCAGCACGGGGTGTCGATGAAAATCAAGTCCGTGGACTGGGTACTGAGTAGCCTTCTGTAGAAATAGCAAGATTAGATGATCAAACGTTTGGTTATGTCTTGTAATATTAAAGTAGGTTTAACCTTGTAGCAAGCGTATCATAAATATTAAATATGTTGTAGGCATAGCCTAAGATGCGAGCGGCAGTATTACCGAATATCGACAATAACGTCCATAGATCAGGTAGTAGCATCAGGTCGCTAGGTCAGTCCAGCGACCATTTACTAAACCAGTCAAAAGGGGCAAGGCCGTAGTACCTTGAGTAGGTGAATGAACCGGCCTGTCGTATAGCCTTTCTTTTTGTTAGACACTGTTCCACAAATTTAAGTACTGTGCCCACGATCTTTATATCCCCATTGAAATAATGTCGAAACTTGTGGCAGAGACGTAGTGGGTACCAAGAGTGATTGTTGGAATCTCGCGCGACAACACCAAATCAGAGCGTTCATTGGCAACATGCCCCTTTGGGGGTCTCGACGTCATCATCTATATGCAAAAAGCCACCTAAGCTACAAGATAGCTAAGTCACAGAGTGATTGGCATTCTGAAACTTCTGCCATGCGCAGTTGTTACCGGGCTAACCGGAAGTTTTAAATTCCATGGACGAAAAAAAATGGCGATAATCGAAGAAAATGGTGACATCGGATGAACAAGAATTCACCCAAATGATGGTAAATCTGGGAAAACTAGCGATGCCAAATGCAGAAAATGAAAGAACTTAAAATGAATCAATAATCCAACTGAATTTGTTCCCAAACACTGTGCTAATTAAGGTTGATAATGGTAATAATTTGGATGTGACCACGTGTTTCAAGTTGCATAGACTGTAGGTTTCGATTGATAAATTACATTACTTTTCAACAATTTTCATGTAATATATAAAGAGCTCGCTCCGCTCGCTATTACTAACATGTGCAAATGTGTTAATAGTAGAGGCTCGCTTAATTGCTGGCAACTATCCCTGTTGTTTATAAAACGTATCATGTACCCGTATATTCCGATAATTTCTGTCTATATTATTTGTATTAAGACACTAAATTAGGCAGCAAATAATTTAACCTCCCAAAAACAAACAAATAAACAATTCCACTGTATGGATGGAAAGAGAAACCCAGCGACAAATACACAAACAGAGAGCCTAATGTATGGACAGATGGGCAAGACAAACGGGAAGAGAGGGAGGCAAACGCATAGCCGGGGCTTTAAACTTTTTAGTTCGTGTACACTTCTCCGCATCAAATACACAGCATCAAGCATCGACGTTAACTACCGGAACTAAAATTTGGAGCTGCTAGGGACGATGTGTGACAAATGATGATGATGATGATGATGATGATGATGATGATGATGATGATGATGATGATGATGATGATGATGATGATGATGATGATGATGATGATGATGATGATGATGATGATGATGATGATGATGATGATGATGATATAGCAAGAGAAAAATTCCAACAGAATAATAACGTTACCAGAACAAAATGTTTTCTCGGTTGATGGACAGGTGGTCTACAAATATTTCTCAAATATTAATTTCTACATATCAAACCTCTCCTCTGAGAAAGTTCATTGATTACGTCCCAGTTGCAGTTGAAACGACCATCACTTTTTTTTGGCACACATACCGTCAGAACTATTCCCAGAAGTTATCCAGACCCTAGAATTATATAGACATTTGCGCCAAAGTTAAGAAGAACAAAAAATAATTATGAAGTGACCAAATAGGACACAGATCAGTCACCATTTACATTACTTAGTGATAATTTTGCAAATGATAACGATGTACTCTTTGTTCAAAATTAAAATGCCCACAATAACATCAAACAGTTTCTTCTCTTCATTCATGCAGAAGTTCCGAATATACGAAGAGTACTAAACTACTTACATAGGAAACGACATATATGTATATGTATATGTATATATATATATACATATATATGTATATATATATACATATATATATATATATATATATATATATATATACATACATACATGCATATATATATCTTAGCTTTTTTCAAATATAAACGAAAAAATGAAGCATTTTTTTCATTAACGGAGCAGTACCAAAGATACGTTCAGCACTGGATGTTGAAATTTCCGGACCTTATTCTATTCTTTTGTAGTCATACACGCTCCCATGTCTTGAACCAGTTGTCAAAGTTAAAACGACTTGTATGACACCACGTAAATTGTATTCCTGATTCAAACACAGATTGGCTCGTTCAAACGGACGCATACGCTGCAGATCTTCCCATTCACGTGTCGTTAACTCTTTCGCTACCAGGTTGCAGTGTCCTCATCGTCCCTGAGCTCCCAATCAAGGGGACTCAGGAACGATGATGACTTCACCAGCTCTACCGGTGATTTCACGGTTTGAATCCGAACACAGTATAACAATTTGCATGGGCAATGCTTTTCTCTTAATTTGCGAGCAAATGGCCAAGTAAGCTTTCGAAGCCCCATTAGCTAAACTCTCGTTTTTTTCTAGAAGTTCTTTTTGATGGCTATTACGAATGATCAATGTAACGTGCTTGGTGTCATGGTTGTCAGTCGGTTTTTGCCGAGTGCCTGCTGAAAGGGAGGTATTTTGAAAATACCACAAATGTCACTAATGCATGAAACTGCCACGAATAAAAAAAGCGACACAAATATTAGAGTATAATAATCGCCATGCTTATACTTAACTCCAGTGGGTGCCTCTGGCGATTTGGAGTTCTTTCGATTCTGACATCTCTATAGTTACAGAAGGAGAAGATAAAGTTATCTTCCGAGAGTCATAAATTCTCGATCAATATGTACTTTGATCCAAGGCAATATGTTTTCTATCAAAAATACAAGCTAGTTTTGCCCGGCCATGTAATCAGGCGGCAACAGACTATTGCTGGCGGGCTGCTCTGCACGCAATGGCCGCTGCTGCGAGTGGTTGCAGCCACAGTTCTCCACGCCTTGTATTTGTCCAAGACAAAATATGATATAAAAAGGATGTTATAACGGGATATATAAATAATTTCCCTTTTGGTGGGAGAATAGTGACCAAGAATATAACAGGATGAGAACGATCTCAAAGACATCAATACTTCATCTGCTCAGCTAATTCCATAAAGAAAGTGTTTTTTTTATTTTTTTATTTAAATAACAGAATCAATGCTGGCTAAGGCGGTGCAGTCAAGAAGAATGGTTTGACCGCAAATACCAAGGGACAAATCTAACTCTATATCGTGGATGACTCGCTTTGAATTGAGATCAGCCACAATTTGACAATGTGATGTCCAGACGTACAGATGAATAAATACATTACCAGCACATGGAACAGTTGAATGAGAAGCAAGCCGGTTTAACATATTGACCCATCGTGTTTGCAAATCTACCGAAGGACCTAAAATCCACAAACTGTTACTGTGGATATATTATTCGCGCGTGTGAAATAGGTGAACGCTATTTTACTTATTAGTATACACAGATAAGAACAGTGATTCCCTTATATTTTCGAACAAATATTTGTGGTTTGAATTGAATATGCTTTCACAATTCTATGCATTACTAATATTTTAACCTCTTTAAATCTTGCCTTTATTGACAAGTGTATTGTAGTCCGGTCTAGGTTGCCGCTACGTTTACTTCAAATGAGACCTTACGCTGTACGAATATATTTGGTAGTCAGCGTTGTGCCACAACTAAATCCATTCGATGTTTAGTGATGGGTGGCTAAAAAGAGGACAACTCTTTAATAGTAACACCAATTAAGAACAAAACCACGTCAAAAATCCATTCTCATGATCACCATGATGTAAACCCCGTTGAAATGGAGGTGACGTAACTCTTGCGTCAAGGAAATATAAGCCTCCATTATGCCCCGATAGCTAGTGAGTGTATACATCACCAACCTGAACCGTCTGGAGATTCTAAAGCCGGTTTTTATGATAGAAACGAGATAAATCTGATGAAGTATTGCCCTGGATATATATGTCGCCTTTACTGTGCCATTCATAATGACCGACGTGGTTTATCCTTTTGTCCTTTATAAAGATATATACATAGCCTACACAAAAGCAGCACACTCCTCTGTCATGCATATGCAATTGCGAATGAATTATTCAAAGGAATCATCAAATGAAAAAAGGTTTAACATAAATACATGTTTGAAATTTCTATTGATCTCTCAGAACCCCCTCACCTTATTTTAACAGTAGTCATGAAAAATCTACGAGTTTGCCAAATTCAATTTTGTTTTATTCCAATAATTCTAATTCGCCTCGTTTTAGATTTTAAAGAATAATAGACAAGTCAGCAACAAAGCGCGCCGAGAAAAGTTGTTGGCTTGGGTTATTACATTCTGTAGAACTACAGGCATGCTGGTATTTGAATGAAATGTCATTTTACGTGAAACATTAATCCAGCACCCGTTTTACAATTGAGAGAAGCTCAGTAAAAGGAGTTGTACTTAAGTCGTATTTGGCATTTCGAAAATGTTTTTCAGTCCTTTGCCTGGCATGAACAAGACTGAATCAACAGCTTTCCTTGGCAGAGGTACCATCCAAGCCGAGCCAAGGAAAGCTGTTGACCTGAAGCTTCCTTTGCTTAAAGTTTACAGTTTTCATGCAAAATGTGTTTTGATGACAGAATGTAAAGCAAAAAGGCAAGCTAACTTCTGAGCCTTGACAATTCCTGGGGACGTAAGTGGAGAATGAATAATGTCAAATGCCATAGCAAATTCGTAAATCCTTTTCAGTTTTGGTATTTTCATAAATTCTTTATACCTTCGTTTTTCAGTCGTTGTATTCTGATTATTTGTTGTCAATTGACTTGTCAAATAGGACATTTTAGTCAAATTATTCACATTTCCTGCAGCAATATATCACATTTAAAAGGAAATATGGCATGAATGTGTCTCATATACCTCAAATATGCATGGGCAAAAATGATGCTTTTTTTTTTTTTTTTTTAATTTTAGCATAGTATGAATACATTGCCATAAATATGAGTAAGCACAAAATATCTAACAAATAAACTTTCAGCTGACCAACATTGTTGCATGTTGCGTGCCAACACGAATCTCGCTATTGAAACCCCTTTAAGAAGCCACCCTTCTTAGTATCGTAAGCTTAATGGAACATGGTAGATGTTTTATAAGCGTCCGTCGTGTGTGAACAGTCTGCCTGAAGGTATGCATCCACTGGCAATTGAACCTGAGAGTCTCGACACTGACGCCTGGCAAAAGAGTTCCCGACAGCCCAAGCATATAGGCAGCTGGCTTTCGGTGCTGAGCACAAAAAGTAGTGTTCATAAAAATTCATATAATGATTCTAGATTCAAATTAATTAAAATAGGAACTTCATTCACACACTTTCATATCATTTCTCATAGCTTAAGCAGACTTGTTTCAGGTCAACAGAGCTCACCGCGCACTACAGGCGCAATAAATCCTTTTAACTCAATACAAAGCCTTCCACTCAAAGAGCTAAATATTTTCTTTGAAAGAAGTCACTTCATTGGAGAAGGGAAATTCTCCATTTGAGAATTCCATCTCAAAACAACGATGGATTATGCATTGTTCCTGCCTGAAGAGACTGTTGACCTGGGCTATTTTATTCTATATAACCGTGTTGATATGGCACTCGCACATAACTACCTCGATTGAACCATTCTTTCACAAGAATGGGGATTTGGTCGAGTGGATATGTGCGTTTCCCATTTCAGCTAGGCGACCGGTGCCAAAGGTTGCAGGTTCGACTCCCGCTGGATCCGAACATTAAAAAAAATATATATTTTTCGGCATTTCCTTGATGCTGGTGGATTTAGGTCCCCGATTCTGGAAATAAATACCCACTCAGTAAATATACTGCATAACCGTGTTGATATAGCACTCGCACATAACTACCTCCATTGGTTTAAACATATTTTTTTTATTATTGCCCATAAATTTACATACTTACTCAATCAACAGAGCAATTGGGAAAAAGGGCATGGCCCTATGCAAATCCCTCTTGCAGAAAGTGAGGCAAAATATACAGGACAGACAGAACAAACCCGAACAAACAGAAGGAAGGACAAACATGGACAAGACAGAAAGTGGGGCGTCAGCTGAAAAAAAAGAAAAAGAAATTCATAAATTTACTAACTAGGGAATCAATGATAATGATAGGAAGAAGAACAACAACAAACCCAAGCACAGCAATCATACCCACGGGAATCCCATAAAAGATAAAGAGTAAATTTAACCAATGCCTACAATTTTAAAACGCTCAGTTGCAGATATATATTGGTGGACAGCTACAAAATGTCTCTATTTTCTTCAAAAGAGCAATCGGGTGAGCCATGAAGCAGTGTCTGATGGGTAAATGGAGCAATATGGACAATTTTAGTATGTAACTGCAGGCATGCTGGAATTTTAATCAAAGGTCATTTTACATGAAAACATTCCAAAGGCTTCTTGTTATATAAAGTACATGTATGTCATGCAGTGACTGAGAGATAACAATTATTAGCAAGTAGTTACAGATAATGTCTAACAGCCTATAACAAGGACATGCTGACCCTCGCTGGTGAAAACCTTTAATGACCTCAAGTATCTTACTCACAATATAGTTGTCACTGGTCCACGGTCATCATCCAGTGGTATGATGTATTGTTGCTATGCAAAAGCAGTTAATATGGAAGCAATGCCAGCAACTTATCAAAAACAACCGTTATTATTTGACAAACTAGGGTAAGTTGCTCGGAGGAAATAGTTCGGAGTCCGAGGAACGGTTACTGCCTATTCCAAAAATGTTAATTCAGTAAAGGTGCGTTGATGACGCCGTATGGTGTTTCTACGTACGACATAAATACACCAAAGTGTCCAGCACAATATCGGTACATGGGACTTTCTCTAATTTTTTTAAGTGTCCTATATTGGACTGAGTCAACAGCTGCTAACCTAATAATGGTCAATTTACAAGAAATATCAATCTAACATCCTTATTACAATTCAGAGCAGTTTGGTTTAAGTTGTTCGAATTAAGTCGCAGTTAGCACTGAATGAATACAAAAAAAACCCACACATTAAGTCTCGGATCGAGAGACCACTCTTTGCGAGTCTTGGGCAGATCCAAACAGAGCAGATGGTGCTCTGTATAATTTATGTTGAATAGTCTTGTAAATCATTCATTAAGGTAGGCAGCGGGCTACGTCTAATTGTTCCATTTCAACAGACCCGCCTCCCCGCTTACCTGCTAATTGGCTTTTAACTGTGATTTTTCGTAACAGAAAGGGGATGAAGTGTATTTCAAACATCTTTTACAAATACTGGCAGTTTCATAGAAGACAAACCAGGTCCGGGTACCGTACATAATGATGTCGTAACTAGGATTACTGAAGATATTATTGTGTTTTGTACAAGAAATGCTGCTCAGCTTCATGTGGATTTTAAAAGGTGTGTTGACAGCGTGAACTGAACTATTTACCTAACTGAATTTTGGCCAAGTGATTCGCAAGTCTCACGTTACACTAGTTTCTGTATCTCGTGGACCAACGTCACTGCGCGGGGTCTACCATACTTAAGAGAATAACTTGGTGGCAAAGAGTTGTCAGTTAAAACCCTCAGACCATTCATAGATTTTATAGTAGCTACGCGATGCAAGCACTACAAATTAGAATACACACACACACACATATATATATATACACACACATATATATATATATATATATATATATATATATATATATATATATATATATATATATATATATATATATATATATATATATATATATATATTCGGACGGTACTGTGTTATATTATTCTTGGATTTTACGGTAGCTACACTATTGAAAACTGTATCATATATTTTCAGACGTTAATATCTTAAACATATACTTTTTCCTATAAATCTTGTCACAAATCTATAACTTTAGCCTGGTACGGTTCGCTTCTGTCGCTGACCCTCACGCCTTGCCCACAGAACAGCAGCGGCACCGAAAGCACACGAGTTCTACATGATCACGTACAGTGCACATAATTTGGGCTAGGAACCCTCAGTCAGAACATCATTACACAAAGCACAATGTTAGTGTAAAGGAGTCCGCCGTAAGAATGAATCACATTTTCAATTTCCTTCAATATTCCTGTTTTATCAACGCTCTGTGGGAGTTACCGTGAGACATGCGAACTTGTTTCCTGAGCGCTTTGGCGACAGGCGAAGAAAGACACGCGAATTGCTCCCGTGCCACCAATAAGACCTCTCTGCTACGGTTATTAGCGAGTTAACTGCAAGGTCGTTTCATGTATTCTGATGTGTTCAATGACAAGGCCAGCTCTGGTTGTAAGATGTTTGATTATGTTTTGCTAATATGTTTATAAGTCAATATACTATGTGTTATATGGTACATTACATAGTAAATTAATCTGTGAATATTTACAATTTACTACCATTTCTCTGGCGATTCATGTATGTATGTATGTATGTATGTATGTATGTATATATGTGTGCATGTATATATGCATGCATGTACATAAATACATATGTGTAAGTTTGTGTGTATGTTTTTATTCTGTGTTTTGCTTCAAAGTCAGTGTTTAGAGTGTTACAATGTCAATTACATACACATACACGCGATCTTTCTGGTATTTGAGATGTATCTCTATCCTGTTTAAGAGAGCTTGTGGATTAATAATATAATTAGGTCCATTATTATATTACACCTGTTGCTATCACCATTATAATTGTGCAGTTGCATTCACGTGTACGCGTATAAATGTATCATTTTATCCTGTTTTTGTACTCATATGATCTTAATGCAAGAACCAGTTAGACCTATGTTATATTTTGCGTGTGTATCTGATGCAACCATTGTTGTAAATCATTGCCTGGAATGAATGAATGAATGAATGAATGAATGAATGAATGAATGAATGAATGAATGAATGAATGAATGAGCTTTTGGTAAAAGAACTGGGCCAGCATAATTCATTATGTCAAATGGCATGCGCAGTTTTGTAAGCAGGTGAATCGCACATACGGATGTTTGCTATCCCTCCATGCCATTGCTTTGCAGATCCGATTGAGAAAACGTTTGTTTCTTCGAATACCGTTTTACCAATGCACCAGTATTTGGTCAAAGTTTTTTTTTTATAACATAGGATAAACAACATCACAGATCTCGAGCCTGTGTCTCGTTCGACAGATATAACTCCCTAGATCTTTCAGGGCACACATGACTCAGCCTGCGGTTTCGTAACGCATATTTTTGCTCTGAAAGACGTAGCTCCTCGCCTTTGTCGAGCGAGGCACGGCGCTCGTCAAAAAGTTCTACATCTTGTATTTGTGTCTTTTTGCCCAGAACCACTTCCTAGTAGTCATTACCCTATTCCGCAGTCCGAACTCTTTACGCTCCATAAGCTAACCTGTTCCCTTCTAACCTATGTCTGCACTTGTCTGTGGTTTGAAACTATAAGTTAAGTCACTTAATTGCTATTTGATAAGAATGCACACAGAAATGTTCACTGCTTTTGTATCTGTCATATTTGATGTTTGACAACACGACAAAATTATATACACTTGTTTCGACACAAGCATAGATACAGGCGACATCTCGTGGCTCTTTTTGCCTTGTGGCAGTGAATTTGGATAATTCAATTCTCCTTGGAACGCTACTAGAAAATGTTTGATGGATTTATTAATGACAGTATCGTATATTTTGTAAATGGCGTAGATTATATCGGTACAAATATATTAATTACAGACATGAAGAACATTTCTTGCATGCCAGTGGTAATTAAATGAATCAAATACAGAAGACGAACTCAACATGAGATAACTCATTCCGAGGACAATGCCGATTAACCGTTACTAATGACAATATGTGAGTGTACAATACATTGCCTAGTCAAACACTTATTTCATTTTGTTCAATTTATTTGAAATGTGATGCCTGTTATTGCCTTGAGCAAAATAAAGCTGGTGGCCAGAACGGATTAAGATTTCCTACATTCAGTTACTGGAGCATCCTTAGTTATTCAGTGATGAAGAGAAATTGAAATGAACCTTAATTGTCTCGATTATAAAAACGAATTTCTGCCTGAAACACGCAAGACATTAATATCTTGCCAAATGCGACAAAACATGCAAAACATCCACAAAACGAATACCCTTTTTGACACGACTGAAATATACGAACATGCAAAAAAAATTCAAGCACGTGACACATAAAGCTGTTTTAATAAAGAACAAAATGCCCTTTAACAGAAAAACAAAGGGAAGAAAAAAATCTCCAAATGGGATTTTTGTATATCCTTTTTATTTACCTGTTCCGTTTTTTGATATTATGGTTCATTTTCATTAAACAGTTATGTTATTTTTTGCGTGGTGGGTGTTGTTTTATATGGTTTTGTATTGGATATATCAGAGTCCGATCATTATATATTTGCACATATTAACTATAAGTTTCTGCGAGGAAGGCAAAATTCAATACATCTCGGATTTTAAAGAAACTACCAGGACATCAAATTCAGTTCCAGACTCTTGACTGGGCAACAGTAAGCAATATAGAGGTCCTTAGATTGTAATATCTTGTTCTCCATTTTGACTTTAGTTAATGTGAGTAACGTTTAAGTGGGGGCAGCACAAGTCTGCTTTTGGCTTGGTCTGCTTTTGGCTTGCTGAATAACACTTGTGTGGCACGGACAGATGTTTCAAACTTTAAGCAGTTTCTAGTGTCTAAAATGCTGTCAAAAAAGTTCTGTTGGTGTCTAGATAATGTACAATTTTCTACTTTTGAATATTTTTCATTATAATTTTAGCAATTATTAAACGCAAAACGATGTTGCAATACCTTGCCTGTTACGTTCGTACTAGTTTGTTGGAAGTTTATTAGGTTTGATAATATTTTATGCAACCTTTTGAAATGGCCCTGTGATAGATAAAACGCAAGTAATTCTTGCAAAGTAAACTGCATATTATTACCGGATGTACAGGTATACAGCTATTAAGCTTGAGGATATTCTACACGTGCTAGCTCTTACGCCATGTGAATATATATATATATATATATATATATATATATATATATATATATATAAATGCAGCGATGAGTCAACGGCATCAACGCATTCATAGTTCATTCATTGAAGACATATGTCGTAGATTCATGTTGCAATCTCTTCACATCATTTATCATAGAGATAATATATGAATGAAAAATAATGTAGCCCTTTATCCCGGGAAGATGGACTAAAGGGCAACTATATTCACTTATAAATCAATAAGCTTCACCTTTCATTGGCTTTTACAGTCTACTGCCCTTTGCACCAGAAGCATTACCAGAAACGATTCAGACAAAGTACAGATGGTAACCCACAGACAGTCAGCAAACTCCAAATGACAATCCAGAGTTCCAGCAAAACGTGGACTAAACTATAAGACAAGAAGTACAAGAGCAAATACTCAAACAAACGTTTTTTTTTTCTGGTAAACAAAAGATACTAAGGAAAAAGGTTATATAGCATGTTGTAGCTCTGCATGGCAGAAATTAGGAATTGTATGGGGCAATTAGCAAACACTTATACCAAGTAAATGACGGCGCACACCGTTATGCAAGCACATGTATATCAAATAGTAATGGAACGGTCAAATGTACAAATTGAAAAGGAACTGCCAAAGCATGACTGGTCGATATATGGCAATTTATAATTCACTTAATTGATATGAGCAGGTGGTTTCCTTGCCAGAGCTTGCAGAAGCATTTATAGCTGAAAGGGTTAAATGGTGTTTAGTTATTGGTTGCTAAACCAGAGCTCTGTGATACTTCTTTACCTAAATAACCATACCGTTTATACCGTACGTTTCACAGGTTACTCGTCTTCATTATTGAGTGATATTTACATATTTATTACCGTTACATGGCACATTAATTGTGCCAACTGTGTCGCAATATTTGAGTGCTTATGATTGTGTATGTACCTATACATGTGTGAGTAAACACTGTCACAGACAGACATTCTAAGGCACCTTGATTTAGAATCAAACGAGGGACCAGATTCGAATGAAAGCCATGAAAATATAGCCGCCAAGAACTGAAGTTGGTCCTATTGTTTTAGTGTTAAAAGAGGTTCACATAAGGAATTGTGATGGTCCCAATATTATTCATATCAGACACCACCTCTTCTGTCACTTCAAGAAAAATGCTAAATACTTTACAGAATTGACACACAGCCTGTATTGAAGTCTATATTTAAGCCACCAGAATAACATTTTAAAATGTGACTGGCGTTGCCTAAGATAGATATTCTTGGACCCTGTGCAAGTTTTTGCTTTAATGATATCTTTGATGTTATGAAGTTGCTGGGTCCTGAGCCTAACATAATGACATCGAGTTTGGGTATCATATTTTCCCCAGCGCCTTACATTTTTTCATATCCAATAACATCAGATCAGGAATCTGCTTTTGATTCCTATAAACCATGATGGAAACACTGCTTTAGAGGATGGATAGCTCCATACCGCTAGTAGATGAAAAACCAGATCGGGTACAATGGGGGATCCAGGTTTAGCTTTTATCTGTTCCTTGGCGTGCACATTATGCTTATAAGGACAGCGGGGTGACTACTATAACTAATGGTAGACAAAACGAATGATTAACATCTGCTGTCATCTGGTACAGGGTCACTAATTAAATGCCTCTCCAGTTAACTCTTTATCAGTGACAAAGCTGGACTTCATGCTGTGCTTTACATACAGCTGCTTGTCCCCAATGCTAAGGGAAAGTTTCAAGCAGTCTAACAAAATATTCCCTCCTTCAGAACACTCTGAACACAATTATACAGTGGCTTCACAAAAGTCGGAATTTCTCTCTGCTAGGCTCCAGCTTCGCCTTCCCTGCTTGAATCATCAGAAAGGTTTGAGAGAGAGCGAGAGGAAGAGAGAGAGAGAGAGAGAGAGAGAGAGAGAGAATGTAATCTTATTGAATCCTTAAGTCTCCTGTTTTTTCTTGTTTATTTCCGTGCCTTACAAAGAGGTTGTAAGCCTTTGAGTAATAGGGCTACATATATGAGCAGTTATCGAATCACAGTTTAAAACCTGATAAGCGTTTTACAGAACATCAGTGTAAAACCAGTTGGGAAACCAATGTAATTGATTAGGATTTGCATAACAAATTGCGATGCGCATTTAGTTGTTTTAAACTCTGATAAAGATGAGACAATGTAATGGTTAAACAATATCGTGGATTGGATAAACCAGATGCGGGTCTCGATTTGAGGCTAAAACAGGTCTTGAGATTTGTAAGTTTGCTGGCAGGACGCAATATATGCGTATCATAACATCAGACACGCTAAGGGCAGACGTCACTGACACTTTCATGGCAGTCGAAGGTCCTGGTCATAGTATTGCCCTCCGTGGACTGATGGGTTTTCCAAACTGTTTCTTTAAAGGTCAAGCATTCTAGCCCCCCCCCCCACCCCACCCCTTTTCCCCCCTTTTCTCAGATATTTCATCTGTGCCCATCATTTTAATTTTGCTTATTGCTTTTCCTGATGTGGTAACCTCTGTGGAGTAACTCGTGGCGAGGAATCAACAGAGGATGAACATAAACCAGTGAAAATAGGTAAGCACATCCCAAATATTTAGCTCAAGGCTTCGGATAATATACAAGATACATCACCACTCACAATGTGCTGGCGCTCTGCACTGCTCAGACGTGATCCT
The DNA here is from genome assembly GCA_964020975.1 of Hermodice carunculata. Taxonomy (NCBI): domain Eukaryota; kingdom Metazoa; phylum Annelida; class Polychaeta; order Eunicida; family Amphinomidae; genus Hermodice; species Hermodice carunculata. The sequence goes on along the minus strand of OZ026618.1, from coordinate 59,741,527 downwards.
TGCTCTTAAAGTGGGGGTTTTAATAGACAGGTGTCTCCTCTTTTAGTTTTAAACTAGGTATGAGAACATATTGAAGTATTTTATGGGCAAAACCATGATACATCCAGTAAAATTAAGGTAATGTTGAAACTAATGAAGTGTTTTTCAAAGAGATAATGACAATTCTTTGTAAATGTGTGCTCATTTAACTACTGTCAGCTTGTGACCAGGACGAACGGTATACCATTAAGTGAATGCCAGCCTTTCGCTGCAGCAATTTCACGTTTATGAAAAACAACTATATCAATGAAACGGTCGCTTCCTGTATTGATGCCCTAGAGGATTCATATCTGGCAAAATCCTGCAAGTACTCAGACAGCAGCTTGCATGAGTAGCCTTGGATTCTGAAGACAAACATCAAGCCCTAGTGTTCTCAAACAGTTTTTTTCATCATGTTTTATTTTTTTAAACGTACAGGTGACGGGAAATATACTAAACTCTGAGATCAAAATTGATTGTTAGCAGCCACGAACCTAATTCTTCTGACAACCACACAGCTTTAAAATTAAGAAAGCATTGTCACGAGAATCGGACAGAAAAATACAGCTTTATTTGACCAAATATGTTTTCTGAATGACTAAAGAATAAAACATAAAATTTTTAATTATTTTGTCATTCAAAAAGCAGGTTCAGCGGTAAGTCAAATTGTTTTTATCTGAACTTGAGCTATACAAATTTAGTAATTTTGTTTGGTTTGACAGGTATTCATCTTTCATGATGAAGTTTTACATTTATAAGCAAAACTTCAGGAATGTAGCTATTCTGTCATTTGCTACGTTCATATTTATTCATTATTATGTGGGTTGTCTCTGGTGAATACTTAGCTTAGACAAGGAGCCGCCACTTAGAGAGACATGTACGGATATAGGCTCCGAAACATGTTCTGAGTAGTTACGCGCTGAAGACCCTTTAATTTATTTGGGCTGATACAACCTATATTATAGTTTAACAGAATACGTGCACAATATGGACAATAGTACTTCCATAAGTGTTTAAGTTAGACAGTGACAGGTTAACTTGTGGGCAGTAGAGTGTTTGGACTGCGGAATAGGGTAATGACTACTAGGAAGTGGTTCTAGGCAAAAAAAAAGACAAATACAGTAAACACCACACTAATGTGTTGGTCGATAACGTTTCTAGTCATTTCAAATTTTTATTTTTCCGAAAAATAAGTAAGAGTACGAGTATATGTAGACACTAAAAGCTTTTATTTGAGATGTATAAAACGACACAACATTACACGGACGTTGCTATCCAATTCAGCGGACAGGCGTGCATTAAAGGCCTATGAGGGGTATTATGCTTTTTCGTCTGATAAACCAATACATTATGGCCTTGTAACGGTATGTTGTGTAATTTTAATTAATAAAACGTAAATTCCACAACTGATTATGATATTCCTAGAGCTTGACCGAACCCGAACAACCGAACCCGAGCTTACCGGGTTTCAGGATTGAAGCCCAGCTCGGGTTCGGCTTTTACAGTCACTAAACGTTTGGGTTCGGTTATCACTGCCAATGTTGGCAATAAAGTTTAATAAGAAGGTCACCGAGGTTACTTTTCGTACTTGTATACACTTTAAACAATGCAACAAACGCTACTTTGCAATTAAGTGCATCACATGGGTTGCATTAATAATCCATGTGCGAGCATACAAGAGCAATGGTTTAACTGGCCTGTTGATAACTGAATACCCAAGTCACGCCCCAGTAGTCTTGCCTTATGTCCTGCAAGGGCGTGGGTATTTTACAAAGAAATACACTAGGAAGATGTACATTTTGCTTAAAAACTGCCCACAGAAACCAGGGGAACATTTGGTATGAAAAATGTTGAAAAGAAAGATTTTCGTTCACACTTATTGCTTTACATACTTAAATTCTGAAATGCTCAGTCAATGGTAGAATATAAATTTTATTCAAATATATCAAAGTTTGCCAGACTTTCTATTGCTCTACGTATTCAATCATGCATGTCACGAACATACGCTATCGCCTGAATTACACTAACAATAGTAATGCCCCACTGCAAAAGGGCAACAGCCGTAAAGCTTTAAATTAGCATTCTAATATGTTTAATTTTTTTATGGCATGCTTGAATTGCATATACCGAACCCGAACAGTACCCGGCTCGGGATCGGTAGTGTGTACCTAGTACCGAGTACCCGGCTTGGTTTCAAAATGCATGTTCGGTCAGGCTCTAGATATTGCTATATTCTTCAACTTGCCAAAGTACAAAATACACAGTGCATATAATATGCCCAAACCCAACACAAACTGGAAACCCCAAGACAGGGACTGAAACAGAATGTAAAATTCACGTGAATGACACAGATCATGAAGCTAATTAGAAAAAGCCATGGAAGGAAGAAGATTGTAGGAATGACAATGACGTAGACAACATATGGAATAAGGTTCTAAATTAACAAATTTCAAACTGGTTCAGTGAGAATTTGGGTTCCTAAAAATAACGAAAATTTGCGTTGGGGTCTGTTATGGTATTAACATGGGTTGAACATACATGAACAGAACAAAACATACGTGAACGAAATAGAATGCAAATCCAAGACTAATCACATATAATACAAAAAAAAACAAAAAAACAAAAAACAAAAAAAAAACACAATAAAAACTTAAATTTGAAAATTAACTTGCCAAAACGGCACATTGCTGTGATATGTTTTGCAGATATCTCTACACCAAATTAACAATGCACGACACATGGAATCATCAAAGCACGTAATTAAAACTACGACGGCTGGCTGAAAAGAACTTTTAAATAGCTGTGAAAGACCCGAACAAAGTCGATTGTTTTCATTTATTTCTCTTCATAGTCCCCTTTCAGGTTTCCACGCTTTTGCCAGCGACGATGCGAGGCCTGGATGCCAGTCAACAAGAATTGTTCTTGAGCCACCCTAACAAAGTCATTCATAGCGGAAAAGATGTAATCATTATCAGGAAAATGAAGACCGGCTAGTTCCCGTTTCATTTTGGAAAACAGGTGAAAGCCTGACGGGGCTAAATCGGGGGAATCAGGGGAGTGGTCAATGATTTCGAAGCCACAATCACGGCTCGCTGACATGAAAGCCACCTATTTGTGAGTAGGAGCATTTTCTTGGTGGTACAGGACTCTTTTAAGAGAGCATTCCCCGTCGCTTAGCTTTGATAGCTACACGCAACTCAGTAGATCATCTTGATATCTTCCATTCATGGTCTGGCTTTTTTCAAACATAGTCAATAAGCAGAATACCCTTAAAATCCCAAAAGACTGAAGCCATCATCTTTCCAATAGAAGGAATCAACCTGGCCCTTTTATTTTTTGAGGGGGCGGGGGTGATCCGGATGCTTCCACCGTTTAGACTGAATTTTGGTTTCTAGTTCAAATTGATGAATCCATGTCTCATCCATGGTTACAAATCGGGACACCAGGAATGGGACATGTTTCTGATCCACTGTCAAGAGCTATGGCACTCGTCTTGCAGAAACTTTTGTCATTCCCGTTTAGACGTAATCATACAGTCAGACCTTGTAAATTCGCAAACAAGTTCAATTATCATTTAATTAACGTAAACTAAAAAATTAAAAAGGGTGGTTCCACTCATGTAATTTCTTTACCCACTCCTGCATTATTAATATTGTTATCATCATCATCATCATCATCATCATCATCATCATCATCATCATCATCATCATCATCATCATCATCAACATCATCATCATCATCATTACTATTATTATTATTATTATTATTATCATCATTATAATAATTATTATTATCATCATCATTATCATCATCATAATTATTATTAATTTGCTTCCCAAGTAAAATTTTTGAAGATTCAAGACAAACAAGTAAACAAGCTTCAGACTACGGACCCGGGGATAATTAACTTTACCCTAGTTCCAGTCAGCTTTGCCATGAATATAACTGTCCACCTACCCTCTTCTTTGAGCTATCTTTCACAAATAGCACCGTACCAGGCCAAGATAAGAGTAAAAAGGGCTCATTTTTTAACTGCTATCATCTAGTTATTTACAAAAAATATAAAGACTTAAGTGCCACAGCATATTCTTTTTTTGAACGAAAACGAAATATTACTTAAAATGCAATTCAGGAAGCAATCAGATAATAATGCTAATTGACTTGGAAAATTCTTTCTTACCTTGCCAGGCCTGACATTGAATTGAGTTGGTCCTGTGATGCAGGGTTCCATGAATTTTTCGTGCACCTTACACAAGGGAAATATGGGTTTGTTCCTTGTAGGCATACTTTAAAGATACACTCCACGTGTCTTACTTCTCGAAGAGCTTGAATGGCAAACTCTGGCAAATCGGAGGAAATACTTTAAACTTAGCTTTTCTTTAAAATGTATAATAGGTTGACTCCACAATACCTACATGATCTCGTTCCTCGTGACGTTGCATTCACTACTGGGCGTCTATTGAGAAATCGTACTGAATTACGCCAAATTAGGTTCACCGCCAATCGCTTCGGCGATTCATTTCTCCCGTCTGCTATCAAATTATGGAATAACCTCCCGGTTGATGCTCGTCACATCGATTCCCTGCCGCAGTTTAAATCCAAATAAAATCTATTACTTTTAAATGTTGACAAAAAGCCCACTTACTTTAAACATGGAAGTTGTTTCCTAAACATATGCCACACGCAGCTACGTCTTAACGTCTCTGTTTTAAATGCCCATCTATATCATGTCAGTATCCTTCCAGCCTCAACGTGTGCATGCTCTTATCTTACCGAAGATCTGAAACATTACCTTTTGTTCTGCCCCAGGTTCACTGTGCAAAGGGTCCGTCGACTGAACACTGTGTGTCACTTACTCGCCCCAGGTGTAAATCCGACTCTAATAGTTCAGTGCTCTAGTGACATTTTACTAAATATTCTCTTGAAAGGTAGTGATGATTTGCCAGACACTGATAATGTGTTCATTTTTGAGGCTGTTCAGACATTCTTATCAGAATCTAGACGTTTTATTTACTAATTTAGCATATGATCTAATTATAAATCTCCATTATTTGGCATTAAATGTATTATTCGTGTACAAGCCGTGAATTTAGTGTTCTGCTCTCGTCCAGTGTGTATTGTATATATTTCTGTGCGTCCTCTTATGTACTGGAGAGCCTCCAGATTAGTCTTTGTGTACTTTTAGGCAATTCAGAGAAAATAAATATGCTTATAATAATAAATGAATCCAGATATTGTAAATGTGGGAGAACTTGGATCACAACATGGGTTGGTTTAAACATATTTTATTCGAGAAAGCAATCGGTCAACAGGCACAATGTCTATATTAAGACCTCCTGTAACCTGGCTTAATCCACTGCCAATTCTTCAGTTCTCGTTTGAAGGAGTTACGGTGTATGTAGCAAATTTTTCGCCCGGTGTAACGTGACCCGCAACATAAGCGTTGCAAGTGCTATGGTATAGGCCTATTCATCAATGTTTAGGCCGGCGTAACGGTACCAGCATGAAATTCATTGCAATAAACGTTTCAAATGCAGTGTGAATTTTTCTCCTGATGATTACATCTTGCTATTGTAGCACTTGTGTCACTGTTGATTTACGCAAGTTCAATTCCATGGCTAATTAACTTACATTTAGAATAGAATTTTAAAAGTTAGAGCACCGCTGCAATTTTAAGCCTGCCCTCGGATCTGTATAAGGTATATAATTTCAGGGGAAGTGCTGAGGAAAGCCCCCCCCCCCCCCAAAAGAAAAGAAAAGAAGAAAAGGCAGCCGTCCCCTTTATTATACTAAAGAACAAGAAAAACCCGTCTTGTCGAACTTTCCGAGGTGTGCCAACTTGCTTTGTGTGCGAGCAATCCGTTAATCCACTTCTGAAGTTCAACGTCGTGTCAGATATGCACGCCCCGGGGCTAAAATGTGCTGCCGTTAAGAGCACAGGCAGGAACCTGCTTATCGCCAACTTCGCTAACCAAAGTACAAGATTTCTGCATGACCCCGATTGGGTCACTGGTCCGCTCTTAGCAGAGTCCTTGATGTTCCGTTTTGCAGAAGTTGGATTGTTGCTTTTCTCTGCCATAGGCAGTTCTCGGTAAACTACGGTAAACTAGCTAAATGGAATTAGGGGTTTGGTGGGGTGTTAAGACTCCAAGGTCTTTAGAAACTATTTAGACTGGTGGCAAATTGTAAATTTCTGCTTTAACTAGAACAATGACTGTGAGGAATAGCAATAAATCCCTCCTTATGACAAATACAGTAACCTGGCATTTGTCAATTCATGATGATTTCAGTCCCTAATAGATATTGATAACTCTTAATCCAGAGTTTGAAAGGCAGATCTTAGTTCAGGTATGCTTGCTTGTTTTGATCCCAAGGACATGTTTTACTTTTTTGTTCTTTTCCCCTCTTGTTGTCCATGGTGGGTATACAAATTGAACTGCTATCACACATCAACATGAGCTACTAATTATCGTAAATTTTGAAAAGGCCGTCAACAACCTGTGTGCTTACGTGTCCTTGCTTGAAAGCTTCGCAACGTTTCATATCATTCGGCTAAAGTTATCAGCATTAATTAAAATCAGCATTTATTATTCAGT
>OZ026618.1:59577323-59734713 GCA_964020975.1 Hermodice carunculata | reverse complement strand
AAAATTAACACCCAGAATGAGTTTATATCTTCTATCCCCATTGTTGTTATTCAATCTTCCTAAGTGGCAGCCCACATTAGAGAACAGCAGACATTAAGACGCCCATACAAACATTGAACGATGTAACGTACACAGAATTAAATCGGACTAAATGCCGATCATGTATATCAATATATTGTATGATACAGAAGATACTTAAAACTCATCTACTTCAGTTGCTTTACTATTACGAGTTTGATGACGATTTAAAAATACAAATACTGTTCCCATTGAAACCAGTATCAGGAGTCGTGACCAAATGAGACGTTTTACTGTTATTTCCCGTATTTCACATCATTCGATCATTAAGTGATCGTACATATTTGTTTCTGAACTGTTTACTTCCCTGTGCACGTGAGCAACTGACCTTGAATGCACAAACTGGAGTGGTTCTTTGACCTGCAGAATGATGTCATGCATATGCATATATCTGACGCCTAATCAAAGTTCTCAAAATAAACAAAACAAAAGAAAATCATCATCATCATCACCACCACCACCACCACCACCACCACCATCATCATCATCATCATCATCATCATCATCATCATCAATCATTTTTGTTAGTAGTTGAAATAATTAATTATTTTATCATATTTATTTATTTTAATTTTCCGCCTGTATTTAAACAATAAATAAGGCCAAAAAGAGAGAGTGGAACCCATGTAGAAAAATATATCGGTGGCTCCAAATCCTTTTTTTCCCATAATAGCTTAATCTATAGTATCTAGAGAGTTGACGTTCACGCCCGGTGTCATTAATAACTTTTTTTCAGGCTTCCGAGTTTCACACCAAATTTGCTGGTTTTTTTTAATTTTGCAGTGTAAATCTATGTTTTCTTAAAACAGTGTATTATTGTTATCATTATTATTATTATTATTATTATTATTATTATTATTATTATTATTATTATTATTATTATTATTATTATTATTATTATTATTATTATTATATTCTCTGTTTTTATTTTATTTTAAAATATATTGGGCAATTCATTTGTCAGCGATCAATCACTCAATAATAAATACACATTCAGTTTTAAAGACCAATGATAAAACCAAATACAATTTATGAAGTATCTGTGTCTTTCGTTATTTGGTTCTAAGATGCCCAAAACTTCACGGTTCATTATTTCAAGAACCAGTTTTGGGTAGTTAGAACCACGTGACTCTAAGGTGACGATTTGTAAACCTTATAAGCGCTTGTCCTAAAAGCTCTGCTCTTCTGAAATTAATGAAAAGATTCCAGTTTTGCAATTCCTCACAAGAGATTGAAGGACCAGAGGACTATGCAACGTGGCACAGGCTTCCTTCCTTGGACCTGTAGAGGTGCATCGCAGTAAGGATCAAGGAAAAGAAAATACATTGTGTTTTGGCGCAATTTGTTGATGTAATACTATCACGTTTTTCTTGTGGCAGATCACAAAACCCACACATGCGTTGGTGACGTCAAAGTGCTTTGCGTGTACAATAGAGCTCGGGTTAACACGTCCGCTACGATATGAACGGGATGTTAAATGGTCGATGCACCTTTACCCTTTTTACCTGTGAAGTACTGGAGTATGGAAGCAGCACTAAAAGCCATTGCCTGGAGCAACTGCAAATCTACCGAGTTAATATTTGGCATCATTGTGCTGGATTGAAAACTATTTGGGTCAGAAACTTCAATGTCAATCATTTTACAGATTCTGATGATAAGAAAGTTTATCCTTAAACTAGGCAAAGGGTTAACATTCATAGTCCGTTGTTATTTTATGTGTTTGAACTATTCCAACATTCAATCACTTTACCTTCATTATTTACTTCGACATACCGTTTTATGTAATATCGCTTAGAATGTTACTTGTTTGGATACGATGCTTCCACTTTAGTTAAAGCACAGTATGCGAACAACCGACGTTAACAAAGTAATATCCTATACTCAGCTTACATTGCTGAACTTGAAATATATAGATATGTTTGCTAAGCTATATCAAATGTACAAGATGGATTTAGGATATCTGGCAACACATGGAAATTTTGTTTAATTGGTGTTTTATATGAATGCATATTTTGTGAACAATTTAAATAACACGAGTTATCAGTAATATTCAGTATCGTGACCATACGACCGGCTTCACCGGAATGGCAGTGAATAAAGCCCTTATCGATCCCCGGGAGTGTTTTAATAGTGAAGACTGAAAGGTATGCTAATACTGACTCTGTGGTCATTGCTTATGCAGTATATAACTTCAAAGCTCTGTGCCACCGACGGTTGTTTCATTATGTATGTGAAACGTAGGCAGTCTTTATACTTAACTCATGTTTGTGGACACAGTACGATACTCTAAGAGGCAGGGTCCGTGGAGGGATCATCAATGCAACAGGATGTATTCACATCAGTATAACGTGCACCAGAAGACGATAGAGGTATAATCATGTCAACTTTGTATTTAACATTAACTTTGACTTTACCTTGCTCAGCAAAAAGTGTGGCTTCACTTTTTGGCAGTCTGCTCATTTTTTTGCGTGAAGATATTTGGACAAAGACGGCCTAAAGGTGTTTTGTTAAAAGAGACAACAACACACAGACTAGTCAAAGTTAGAAAAATACCTTAACTTACAGATCTCAAATTGTTGTTACTTAGTAAAGGAAAAAAAAGAAACCTTTTTTTATAACTTTCAGAAACGCTGAAAATAACAGCTATATTAAAGCAAGCGCATGCTGGTATAAATGTGTATCGATGTGGTGACAATGTATACGACCCATATATACATATGCGTAAAGAGAGTATGACAAACAGTTAAAGCCAGAGCTGTTTGGTGCAGAAAACGTCCATACCAATAAGCATTAATGGTCAACAATATGATAATTTATGGCATTGGTTGTCTATAGAGATAATGCAGGACTTATTAATATATGGGATGTGTTGGCGTTTCATATGGGAAGGAAACTAATATACCAGTACCTTCCAAATACACACTCACATGTATGTACGTACGAATGTATGTATGTACGTATGTATGTATGTATGTATGCATGTATGTATGTGTGTGAATTTATGTATGTATGTATGCACGTATGTATGTATGTGTGTATGTATGCATGTATGTATGTCTGTACGTATGTATGTATGTATGTATGCATGTATGTATGTACGTATGTATGTCTGTACGTATGTATGTATGCATGCATGCGTGGGTGTATTCAGCTGCCATGTCCACCTTGCAGTGATCTGGCTCCGTGCACTCTTAACCACCTTAAAGTCCATAAAGTCACAATGTTTCGGAGTAAAAAAATCATTAAAAATCACATGGATGAAATATGTGGATGGAAAATACATTTTGTACTGTATATGTAAATGCTACACCCACAGATGATAGGTAATAATATGTCAGAACCACAGGTTTTCATCCTGTTATCATTTAAATTGAGTGATATTAGAAGAAATCCATGTGTGTGTGCAGCAGGGGATAACAGCAATGAATGGAGTAGTTCTATTACCCAGGCCATGGCCTTAGAATGCAGTAACCTGTTATTCTAACAAGGGAACATCTCCAAACTTACCAATTCAAAATGTTTCACTATGCTTGAATCTTCACTGCTGCTATCACTATTTTCTCCACTTAAACTGAAATCACTGCAACTGTAAGTGTCGCTATCTAGGTGTATTATGACCTGATCAATTTCTTCTGTCAGTCCTTCAGTTTTCCAGCAGTAATTTTCTATTTTTTCTGTATGCTCAACAGCTTTTGCCCAATCGTCTGTAGATACATTTGAAAAGGCAAGTGGTACAAGCTCTTTAACGTCTTTGATTTTAAAAGTGGTATTTATATCAGCAATAAAATGCTTCACCTTGGCCCATATGAGTTCAATGGCATTAAATTCACACTGACGCACAGGGGTACGGAGTACAACATGTCCATGTTGCGTGGCAAGAACATCTGTGACATATACTGGAGTAGGTTTGTTTCTTTTTATTAATTGATATAGTTCTGGTTTTGTAAATTTGGGCTCGTATGCAATACTCCTTGACTGGAGCCACTCTTGCATGACAGCCTTCCTATGGCTCATATTGGGATATATACTGTCCTCTGTTCTCTTATTATGGTAGACTGCATTGTCTAGCACGATACCACTGGGTACTTTCAAAGCAGGAATAAGTTTAGTTTCAAACCATTTCATAAAAGTTTTGGTATTCATTTCACTGTGGTAATCTGCAGCATCATGTTTCCCCACAAATACAAGGTCACAATTAGGAAGGAAACCTTCATCCTTCTTTCCTGCACGCAGTATTATCAGTCGCTGTCCTTTACCAGAAGGTATATTTGGTAGTTTTGTGACATCATTGAGAACACCATCTTCTTTGTCAGAAAACGTACCACATTTATGAAGAACTGGCAGCCATGTGTAACCCCGACAATGATTTTGATTTACCCAGGTTTCATCTGTGTACACTACTGAGAAACCTTTATCCCTGTATTTTCTAATGTCTCTTAAAAATCTTGCGCGTGCAGCAGTGACATCTGCCCTTTCTGTAACGATTTGTCTGTTGTCGGTTGTTTTACGCCAGCAAAACCCAAGTTCCTTCAAGACAAACCGCAGATGCACAGTTGAAATACAAATATCCGGTTCCAAAGCTTTTTTTTAATTTTGTAAGCGTTGGTAAGTCTCTCTCTTTGTAAAACTTAAAAACATTTTGTCTGATTACTTCTTTATCAAAACTATCTATTTTTTCTTTCTGGTTCTTGAAACGGTCCCTGTGTTTTCAACTGTTGAGTTTACAACAATCCTTTTTACAGCTGTTCGTGAAACCCTAAGTGCCTGGGCTGTTTTCTCAAAAAGATTTGCTTCAGTAAGGCGCCTTCCCACACGCTGCTTTTGATTTTCTCTTTGAAAATACTTGTATACTAGTATTATATCTTGTCTCTTAGTTTCATCAAAATGATACGTCACCCTTGCTGCCATACCACGCCGACTTGCCATTGTGACAATAATGAACCAATGACAAAAACATGCTTCTGTGGGCCTTAGTGGATAACATAATCTACTCAATACATTTACTGGGGTTACTCATTCATACTATGAATGATAGGTTTACAATAAAACCTGTTTGTAATTGTGTTTGTGGTTTCAGTTTTGCAGAAATTTTCACGTAGAACAGCCACACCTCAATCACAGATTACTTCAAACCACCAATAAGCATATCAATGGAGTCCTCGTATACATGTGCTTCTGTTGTGACTGTTCCATCAATAGAACACACACATGCGTAGTTTCTATTAACTTTTTCAATAGCTGTCTCCCCATGCAAAAAGCTTTTCACTACAAAATGGTAATCACATGTTTAAAAAATAAATAAAGATACATAGTGTGGTGCGGCAAACAATGCTCAGTGCATTGAGAAAAATTTCACAGTTAAATTTGTTTTTCGTGAATTTTGGTGATTTTTTTACTCTGAACATTGTGACTGTATGGTCTTTAAATGTTTTTAAATAGTGCAGTGTTATATTTAAACAGCTCGATGGTGTGCAACAGTCCTCTGATGAACATAATTATCTTTTATTCTAGAAAAAATGGCTGACACATGACAGAAATCGACGAATGTGTCGTGTTTTTTGCGCAATATATACTATGAAACACAATGGTTTATTAGTGAAGGTACTGTTGTGTGGTTTTGTTTTATTTGATGACAGAGATAGATGAGGTGACTCGTAGCTCACAAAATGTGGTGAGCGCACACAGAAAACAAGCAACATACATCATAAATTGGATTAATCATACTTCCAGCCACTCTGCTCGGAGCAATGCATATCAGTTTATTTCTTTCACGACAATAGAGATGTAGCAAAACACAGCTTCTTATATACTTTTGTGTATGCATAAACGGTCAGAAACGTTCATCTAATACATTTTGATTTTGACTGTAATCGCGATGAGAAAAAAAATGTTTAAGGAAAAATATGTGGTAGTGACGTCATTTAAAGTCAGTGAAGCTGGATGTGACCTAAGGAATATAATCAGTTACTTGTCTGGAATCGCAACTTAGCCTATCAAGTAAATCATTACCTGTGCAATGTCAAAATCTATAAAGGAAATGCTTCTTGATGTGACAACTAGATAAAAATTCAAGAATTGTTCTACAACCTTAAAGATTACGTAAAGTTCACCCAAGTTCAGTGACACACTAACCTTTACTAAGGGCCCTTGTCCTAAGAAATAACAATTCCACGGCCTCTATGCTCCACACGTTGTAAAATGAAGGATTAAATTCAATGACCTAGCCTTAGGACCTCATGTATACATTCAAGGTCGTCTGTATGTAGTCCTTGTGTGACTTTGCTGAAGACAAATCACAATGTGCAGTATGAAAGATGCCGCCCCTACTGTCGTGGCGCTGTATACACTAATAGCACCGACGCCATAGTGTTTGAAATAAACTTTACGCCAGGGAATTGGACAATAGCGCTGAAAATTATCAAAACAAAACAAAAAATACAGAACTTTATAAAAGAAAAAAAGTTCGTAGCACAGCCTGTCAGACAAACTAGGGATTATGAGTACTCATAGTCCAATTTTGAAGTTGTTAGAAGTACATTGTGTGCAAGTTGGAAGACAGTAGCCAGACTTAAGATTTACATGGAAACGTATAAAAACACAGAAACTAGCTTTGTATACCCGTCAACTTGTTAACTCAAATTGTTGAGTGCAAGCCGGTAGTCTTTCAATGGACGCTGTTCAACATACTGTGGTACCCTACCATAAACAAATTAAGGTAAAAACATCTTTAACCCAGCAGTAACGAATGACGTACGTTAACGTCGTGAACCGTCAACCTGCCCTGCAGGGCTTCTTGCAAAAAATCTAATAGGTTTAAAAGTAGAAGCCTGTAAAAAGCACGAGCAAGGGTTATTTTATTTTTATTTATTATTTCAACTCCATTGAACATATGATACTAACAACTTAATCTGGAATTTTTTCTTCAAATGTCGACACTTCAAAAACAACAGAACACAGGTCACATCCTTTAAATTTACGGCAGATAGAAAATGATGCATATTCTGATTATTTTGCTTTAGTTTTTTTATCCCATTTTTTGTTGTTATTATCATCATCATCATCATCATCGTCGTCGTCGTCGTCGTCATCATCATCACCATCATCATTATATTGAATTCAGCCTCTCTAATTAAAGTGTGTGTGTGTGTGTCAACACACACTTTTCTGTTTTTCCTCGAGTTCTTTCTTTCTTTCTTTCTTTCTTTCTTTCTTCTTTCTTTCTTCTTTACCAGCAAATTTGTCCGACGTTTTTTTTTTTGCGGACACTATTATACATAGAAACTCCAAACTTCGCATGATTGTACCTCCATACAAGGAGTTTGACCGTTTTACACAGAGGAATGAAGATTTTTAAAATTATGCAAATTAGGGGCATTTGAAATTTTAAATCTTCAAAATCTTCAAAACTATTATAGATAGAGATATCATTTCAAATTTTACTGGGGGATTGTTGACCATTGCGCATGTAATGAATCTAAAGCGAAAGCTGTAGCAATTTAAATTATGCTAATTAGCAGCATTTGAAATTTTAAAACTTGAATATCTTCAAAACTATTATAGAGAGATGTCATTTCAACTTTTACTAGGGGATTGTTGACCATTGCGCATGTAATGAATCTAAAACAAAAGTTGTAGCAATTTAAATTATGCTAATTAGCAGTATTCGAATCCTTTAATCTTGAATATCTTTAACACTATAATAGATAGAGATGTCATTCCAACTTCTTGTAGGGGGTTGTTGACCATTGCGCATCTAATGAATTAAAAATAAAAGTTGTAGCAATTTAAAATATGCTAAATTGCACCATTAGAAATTCTAAATTTTAAATAACTTCAAAGCAATAAAAGATAGAGACGCCATTCCAACTTCTACCCCTGTGTTATGGAATAGTTGTACATTGACATACCAATATGCTTTGAAGACACACACACACACTGATATGCTATGCAGCAAATCATCTTTCCTAGTTTGTCACTCCTTTTTTCGTGGATATGTGCAACGGGCCCACAAAAGTTTGTTATAAAGAGATTTTTTGTCTCGTAAGTCCAAGAAAAAACATGTAAATACAACTCTTGAAACGCAAACAAGTCGGAATTGCAAACAAAACTTCATGATTACGGGAAAAACTTAACTGTGGGTTCAAAACATTGGGAGACACATAAAAATTGTATGCATTAAAAATGAAATTCTTTGCGTTTTCGTCATAACATATAAGCATGAAAAACACTAAACTCTTGAAATAGAATTTTGAACAGCTTTGCTGTGTATTGTTTATAAATCAATGGGTGGTTCATCTTTGGATGTGCACACTCGAAATATCCCTTAATAATTAATGACGAAGAGACATAGTTTCAGATTACAGAAATATATAGAACAATTATACCAGAATGTATTTGTGACAAAGATTTGATGTTAAAGCTACGTGTGTCCCGCCGAAAACATGTTTCCATCACGTTTACACTAAGCATGTTCACGTGACTTGTTACATTTTCTACAGAAATGAATTGATGTACTTGCTTGATAGAAAAAACCTCTTTTTTTCTTTTTAAAGTGCACCTCAAGCGGGCACGCATTGTTTTGGGTTGTCCGTCCGTAGTATCGTCCGTCCACCATTCGATTGTGCAGAAGTTATATCAAGGTGTTTTGTCCATCTGAAGCTCACATGTATACCTCATTTGTACATTAACACCACTTCTTGACTTGATTATATGTTGGTGACCTTGAACACACCACCAAGGTCACAGGATTTTTAAATTTAAAAAGATGGACACATCCGTCAATTGCTTTGTATTTAACTACTTCCAGTTTGTCTGTATCTCTCTCTTCATTTTCATTCTTTCGATTCCTGTTGTCATTGTCTCATGTCTTCTATTTTTATTTCTTTCCTCATGTCACTTTGACACAGCTCTTGAAGGATATGGTCATGGCAGTCATGTATGAAACCATTTTTCACTTTCAAAATTGCGTGTCAGCATCTATGACTAAACTGAGAGCGCTTATTAGGATAATAATGTGTTTCGGACCTCCACTATCATGACGTTTTCGATAGAGCTAGTGGAGAGTCACAATTTGTATGACGTTAAAGACAGAGTTTGTTTAATGTTGCTATTTTAATGACGTATAAAACAATTGTTTACAATAACCACTCATATGACTTATGCGAGAGCTGATTCAATATAGCGATATATATAGAGCCATCATACACTCTCTGAAAGTCATTTCTGAGTTTCAAATCACAATTGTCCTGTATTTGCATGTTCAGCCGTGCAAGGGAACGGATGATTATTATGTAAGTAGAGTACCATTCTATGACCATATAACCTCATCCGGAAATGCAAATTGTACATGGATATGGCAGCATAGTCCGTTGATCAATAATTAAGCTTTATGGATGGATTACAGTTACAAATGCATCTTGGCCATTGACATGCGTTAGACAATGTTTGTGTAGATATTGCCAAGTGTACCAATAAAGGGATCCCAAGCACCAGCGTCTGTCATTTTTTAAGTGAACACAAAAATGTTTCTGTTTAACTGATCCAATCTTGAAATTTAGAGCACATCGGTTAGCATGGCTTGCCTGATGATGCTGTTATCATGAAGCTATGATAGGGGTTTTAAAAGCACAGGGTACACTTCGTCGCCAGTGCAGTGGGTACTCTATTCGGTAACTTTGTTTTTGATGAATATTATCATATCCGAAAACCTGGCCACTACTGTATAATATCCTCTGGTGTAGTGAAACTTCAATGACTGCACCTCCATACAAAAGCGTATGAATTTATTAAATTACACAAATAGAGAACGAGAAAAAAAGACAGTCACAGTTCAACAGTAAATACATCCAAATATACAAGACAAGTACCATTACTATCAAAAATTCAAATTACACACGTGATAATCAATGTTCATTAAATTACAAACAAACGGAAAAGGCAAATATCATCCGTCCAGAAAATTTAAAATGAATTTTCTCTCATACCAATGCAACTATATGCGTATGTTTCTGCTATTGTCATCATTTCACTATCCTGTAATTTCATTAATTTGCTAAACAACTGTCCGGAATCAATAGAATCTTTGTGTCTCAAAATATTGTTTTAAGTTTTGCCATCAAAATTTTACGAAGAGTTCCCTACACCTTACATTTTATCTATCATTAAATGATACTAATTTGCGATTTGGTTTTACTTTTAACATGCTTTTTTGCGTTTATTAGATCATTTACATGGTTTATGTCCACCGGTTTCGATATCGAGATTGCATGCACTAATATCGAGTCTGATTATGTTTTTAACGCATTTCGAAAATTTTGACAGGTTCTATGCAGGATTCGTACACATTCGCACTGTTCAATGCGAACCATACACATGAATTTCCCACCACAACTGCATACCTGGCTGCTTTAGTAACCTTAGTCTCGCCTGACGAGAAAACGGCTGCGAATGTGCGGGGAAGTCGGATATTACTAATATTTTCGAAATAAAAATTACTTAATCCAGGATGAGGAACCTATATTCTTGTAACCAATTTACGAAGTACTAAATGAACATGACTTTGCCATTTGTAAACTCGAACTTCTCTAACAGACACCAATTTTGTGAGAGAGGAGTCCTGGCCTTATCTGTGACAGTTATATACCTAGGTGTCCACCGTGATTGACGCGGTTGAGCCCAGTGCTTTGTGGCGGGAAATTAATATACATATTTCGTTTTTGACTTATACTCTTAATTTTGCCTCGGCATTGCTTCAGTTTACATTGTATGATTTTTTTTGTTTTGTGAAGGGATATTCCAGGTCTGTAACCTTGATTTTGCTAAAGCTCCCGAGTAACTGTATTGATAAAAATATCTTTTACACGATTTACCCAGAGTATCTTATTTTTTATTTCCATACAATAAGAAATGTTGTCACAATTTACAGTTTGAAGGCAGTTGTTTTATATTGCCACCATGATTTTTAAGGATGCAGGATAAGTGCCAAGTTCACCTAAACAGCTTTATTGCTAGCTTTATGATCTTCACTAAGGCAATTTTCTGAGAAACATTCATAACTACATGCCTAAAACACATCGAATTATATAATCATGTTGTTTAGATTCTTATTGATGGTCATTTTAGGCCTAGAGGGTTTTTCTGATGGATTGATGTTGGTGTTGGTGTCGCTTTGTGGACTTATATGGATGATGATCATTGTTGAGATGGTGGTTGCAAGTAGTACCTTTTTAAACACTGAATTTTATTGACATTTTCAACAAGTTAAGAACCTCCACTTACAAAATTCTCTGATGTGCTGCAAATTTTGGTCCCTTTTCATAAATTGTATGGTCCTGTATATGCATGAATGATGCAACTGTTCAAGCCAATTTACTGAAATAGGCCTATAATTTCAAACAAAACTTTTTGCATTCTGTCATGTGAAAACTAGATAAAGTTTTTTTTTCCTCCTATGGACCTTTGCACTTACGTTTTGGTCTCTTTTGGGTAAATACGAACTATAAATTCATATGTTTCAGCTATACATACCAAGGAACATTGCCTTTGGTCGGATTTGACTTGGATTTGTTTCGTTAGGACTACGGTTTGGATATGGTAATGACACTGTCTAATAAACTCTTTCAATGATGGTTTGAAATACCCTGCTATATTATTTGTATGCAGGACATCTCGAAGTTATGATTGTGCAAGCAACCCATACTGTGGACGAATATTGTAATTTTTGAGAAATCCCATTTTCAAACATTATTAAGTATAGCACCAATTTAGCACCATCAACGTTTAACATTATTTTAAGTGGACCCAAGGTCTCACAAGTTTCATCTGGCAGGAACTGCAAAATCAAGCAACCTAAGGAAGAAAGTTTCGAATTTCAAGATATGTATATTTCCTTACTTTTTCCATTTCGTTGCTATCGATTAAAAATGTCTTTGTAAATTGTTAACCTGTCTTCTTGAATATCATGACCTTTGACCTTTACGTTAACACTCACCCCCAATTTATATGCAGCAAGTGGTTTAATTATTTAAGTAGTTTTGTAACCCCTGTGGACTTTTGGAAAGTAGAATTAAGTGATCAGCGTATGAAAAGACAGCTTTTCCTTTATCTCAATGTTACTGGTCCAACATTTACGTAAAACATTTCAGGTAGATCCTTTATTGTTAAATTGAATAAAATGAAACTTAAAACGCATCCCTCTTTAACGCTTGTTTGGGCTGTAATATTGTTAGATCGAACTAACGTAAACGTGATCTAAATTATAGACATCAATAGATATTTAATTAATTTATAAAATAAGGTATCCTGACAAACTGTATTAAAAGCTTACCGAAAATCAACAAAACAAGCCTGCAGATTCCCTTTCCTTATTGATTTTTTCGTGCAAACAAGGATCTGCATATATATATATATATATATATATATATATATATATATATATATATATATATATATATATATATATATATATATATATATTTATATATATATACATATCATATATAATATTATACACATATACATATATGTATGTATACATATATTTGATTTGACTGAATTCATTTGATTTTACATACATAAATATATATATATATGCGTGTGTGTCTGTGTGTGTCTGTGTGTGCGTGTGTGTGTGTGTGTGTGTGTGTGTGTGTGTGGACAAAATAGGAAAGGTTCACTGGAATCCAACGTAGGGATTAAATAATGTATGCCAAGTAACGTTAATTCACTAAATTACTGGTGATTGGAGGCGATACTACGATACTATAGCTCGCATTGCACGGCAAAAGGAATCAGATGGTTTATTAGTACATTTGCGCATGACCAAGATTTCTAGTTGTCACTTGGCAACGAAGGACAACCAGGACCCAAGACGAGATGTGGTTTCGCGTAACTGTGGAGAGATGTCGACCGTGGGTTGTGGAAAAGCCATGAAAGCTAGATCATTTGCAAGGTGCATGCAGCCTTTGAATAATCTAAAAGCGGGCAGCTATAAAGCCGCGTGCCCGCTATCATGGAGAGCTAGGCCAAGCACCCATATCACTAAAGATTTTAAGGCTTGTCTGCAAAAACTGGTTAAGAATTGATAATCTTTCATAGGATAGTCTATTATATGATTCATACCTTTGCAATGTTGTGTTTCTCTCGGAGGGTAAGAACACTTGGTTACAGACTATTAAGGACACCCTCTATTCTATAAATTTACAACTTTGGGATAATTGTGGAAACAAAAATAACTATTTCCAGATAGCAACATTAGACAACGACTAAGTGATAAGTTTCGTAGCCAATGAATTCTGAAATGAACATTAACGATACACAAGATAAAAAAATTAAGAACTTATTTCCTATTTAAAGATGAACTTAAATTTGAAACCTATTTACCAATCATAAAGGATTTTGAAGTTAGGAAAAATTTTACAAGGTTGCGTATAAGTGCCCATAATTTAGCAATTGAAAAGGGAAGACATAAAAGACCTACAAAATTACCTTTGGAAGAAAGAATCTGTAACGTATGTAATACTCTAGAGGACGAAATTCACTTCTTAATGATTTTTCAATTATTCTGCTCACGCAGGTTAATTCTGTTCCATTCATTACAAGATATTTTCGTTGATTTTGATATATATTCAGACTTTGAGACATTCTAATTTATTATGAAATCACAAGACACAGAATTCATCTCGAAATTAGAACCCTTTTTAAAATCTTGTATAGAAATTAGAGGAAACTCCTTGTGATATTTCTCCTCCCACCCGGCATTATCATGATTATCATATATCTGATATGTGTATGTCGAAATTTCAAGTGCACATGTTGTGATGTATAATTGTGTTGTTGCTTTTTTTCTATGATTTTGTGACTGTTGTGTTATGTATCATTTTGTATTTGTGTGTACTTTGCTGCATTTGTATTTTCTTTATACGTGTATGTGACAAAATGCCATATTTTTTTTATGGTACAGTCAATAAAGTTTTATATATGGAACAGGTCTGGATCACATTGCAACCTGATGCATAATTGAGATAATAAGTGACTTTGGTCGATTTTTAAAATCAAAGCAGCCTGAAGCATGCTTTTTTTCGAGCATCTTCTTTCATATTTCAAGAGCCAGTGATGTTTGAGCATTGACATGGACAACAAAGAAGCGTTGCGTAAAGTTCATAATGTATCTTGTATCATTTGGGTTGACACTGACCTATATTGAAGGGCATTGAAGCAAAATATCTGATTAGTTGCATGCATCCCCCTGAATATTTCATGAAACAGTTGAGATTGAACAGTATAATATGGACTATCCTATTATGTGCCGTTGTATGTTTTATTTTCGGTAACCTTCAACCGTTTTCAATGTCACAGTGGCAACATATATATTTGTGACACAGCATAATTCCCCACAGTTGTCCCCCAGGCGACAGTCCCGGTATCTGATACATCCATGTTGCTTTCCATGTGTGTGCCTTAAATTTAACCTCATTGTTGTCGTGTGGTGAAGAACCGTCTCATGTGCCGCAGGTTCAGTTAATGTTATGGATGACTTTGACCATTACACCTAACGTCTGTTTAACAAGAAATTCCTGTTACAGCAATCACTGAGGGTGAAGAAGAACATTAGCGTTTCTGATCAGGATTGCTTGAGGAAACCTTTCTCATTGTCAATTTTGACGAAACACGATATGATGTAAATTGACATGACGATACTAGATTTATACTCTTTGTAAATAGACCTTCCTTTCCAGTACCAAAGTTGCTACAATGATCATAAGACAGCAGATAGCATTCAAATAGTGCTGGACCACGGCTCCTATAGGTGCACTTTGGGCGCATTGTACCGAAAGTGTGCTGATAAAGCCTTTAAATCAGTCAAAAACTAGGGATTGGGAGAGTTAAATCATCAACATACGTCACCAATTTGAAAAGAATGGTCTTTCCAGCATATGTTATGCACACTACAAATAACAGTTGTGCCAGAATTAAATTCTTTGTCAGCGGAGATGTGGTCACTGGCAGCGTTTTACTTTCTTAAAATCCTAGAGATAACGTACATCCATAATACCCAGACAAAGTAAAATTGTTCTACCTTATTTTTGTTTATTTTTTTTTTCAGGTATGTATGAAATTTTTGTCTTCTGTGGCGTACGTCAATTGGTAAGTTATTTACCTCTTTTTTTTTTTTTTACAATATTTCAGGCAGTTGATCTATTTATTTTATTGTCGCTTAGTGCGTGTTCCCTGTTGTCACACCATTTTGCCTCAAGAAAATAGTATTTCTGGTTCCATTTTCCAGATTAACCTGACAAAACATTTCTGGCTTCAATTTGCTATAAACTTGGGGAGTTATTGATTTTTTGGTGCAAATAAACAATGGAAATTTGGGAAATTGCATTAAAAAACTAGTGAAGAAACAAAAAAATCCAACAAAATTGAGCAAGCACACAAAAAATAAAAAAGTTCCAATATATATTCCTCCCATATTTCAGGCAAGTACAGGAATCACGGCCGCTTTTTCGCCTTTCTTTTTCCGGAAAATGCATTCCTATTTTAGGAGGTAGATTCGTAAAAGAGATATTGATCAACAAAAAATATGGTCTGCGGACATACGAAAACGTTCAAATAAATTAAGTCAAAAACTTCATTGCCAGAAGTATAGTTTATTCAGGTCTAGATACCACTGTTATTATTGGTCTTAAATTGCACACACAGCACATTCTTTTGAACAGGTGTGGAAAAATATATGTGAATGTTAAAAACTGATTACATACCGCCCCCCCCCCCCCCAACCACCATCGTTTGGTGATCATTGTAAAACAATTATCTAATCTGTGAGTTTGCTGAAACCACAAAAGAAGGTAACGGAATTTTTGACCAATATTTGCTGAAGGGCAGTCCGATTTTCCACTAACATTGCTCGTTTCATCCCTGGCCAATTTGAAGATGTACACTATGGTGAGATATGCTTAAGGCACAGCGAATAGGGGTGACTCAACTGACATGATGGTTTAAATGACTCGAACAGTCTAAATATGTTCCAATAAATAAACTGCTTTTGATTTAAGTTAAATTGTAAATTTTCACATGCCAATTATACTTCTGTGAGGCAACCTTCATACACTTCCCTTAATAATATTATCCACACATTTTTCTTGGGATGAAAGGTGCATGCGCTTGATAGATATCTTCGCGCATGCTCTACTAATTTTCAATGACATACTTATTGCCTTGTGTTCTATCAGAAAAGCACAAGAAACATGGACTCTACATGTTAAATGTGAATAAAAGGATATAATAACAATTACTATGCACACAATGAGTGATACTATATATATATATATATATATATATATATACATATATATATATATATATATATATATATATATATATATATATATATATATATATATATATATATATATATATATATATATATATATATATATATATATATATATATATATATATATATGGCAAAAAGCCCACATCCCTTTCTCCGATATCATATATATATATAGAGAGGGAGAGAGAGGAGAGAGAGAGAACTGTACATAAATAAAAGACAAACACAGCAGGATCAGTAAGATCTTGCTACTATATTTGACATGTCCCATTATTATCCAAACATATCTTCTCGATTTTGCAAGCTTTGCGATGTTTTACACAGTCTATTCTGATTGATACAAGGTAACCAGGACTGTTCGGCTGTGTCACAGGTTACGTGTGCAGGGACCTTTGATGTGAATATTTCATTATGGCATGGATATGAAACGAGTCTTATATCTACTGCAACCTGTCTCCCGAAACGAAACTCCAAAACAAATTAAAAACGAACGTTGATTTAGAAAATTGCAAAATAGTTTCTGTGTCAATAATGGAAGGACGTATTGCAAGCTATATTGATATGTTTGACGTCATGGAGATAGGATTTGTGATATTTACCTGAATAAATATGCAGTTTTATCAGGATAATTTGTGTATAAGAAAAAAATATATATAGCCTAATAAAACGCTCCAAAAGTTATAGGCAGTGGAAGTAAGGAACTACCTGCCTCAATAACCTGCATATCCTTAGCAGTGGCTTAATGGTGGCTTCGTAGGTGCATGTTACACAATTGTAGATTACCGCCTTTACTTATGTAAATATCATGATGATGTAAATGCAATGTAGCTATGTACCAGAGATGGGGCTGGGGTGGAGGACGGTCTTAGAAAAACACGGAAGATGCAACAGTGTTGCAGATGTGTGCATAATAGTTTCTGGGATGCACTTCCCTTTTGTATCACGTAAAATTATATTGTCTTTCATTATATGAAGGCTAGTTTCACGCCCGTTGTGTGAACTGCCGTGGGCTCAATATATCAACTTGATGCCTCAGATTGCAAGCAATCGATGAAGACCCAGATTCATTCTCAGTTAAGGCTCCCTGCAATTGGCATGTTATACGATTTTATGATCATGTGGTACATTGTTTCTCCTTTCGTATCCTCGTTTCATTTCTATGTCTACTGAACACATTTGAAGACTTGCGTCACTTTACCTTGACGCTGTTTACATTAGTTCAGTTAGCCTTTGATATTCACCGTAACCAGGGTCTTTCAACCGAAAACTTTGAAATTACACCAATTTTTATGCAAATATACAGACAAGCTTGGCCAACTGGATCTTCTCGCTGAATTTGAACGCCCTAACATTCGAACGCTTTCCGAAACATAGTTAGATCAAAACTGCCATGGCGGCGTGAAAACAATACTAGTAGACAGTTTTTAGCCTATCCTTCAGAAAGATCCACAAACAGGAGCCGGCTGAGAAGTCGCTATTTTTACCGGAAATAGTATTCCGTGTGCAAGACGTTTAGATCTGGAATCCCCTCCTTCTGAGAACTTGTGAGTAGAAATTATGTCTGATAAAGAATTGATTCTTTAAGCGGTATATTAATGTCCACCGGTCCACCGGTCCACCGGTCCACCGGCCGCTGGTCGTGATTTATTAAAAACTGTCCTTCAAGTTTCATCAATCGTGCCTTGGAACCAAATTCTAAATCCCTATTAATAACGGGTGACTTTAATGACCTCGGTCAAAATATTGACTGGATCATTGTAATAGTGAGCCCGGGCAACCGTTGTTTAATCTTGAATATCAAAACTATTTATACCAACTGATCTCTGAGCCCACCCGAGTTCAAGACTGCACAGAAAGTTTGTTGTATCTCATTATCAGGGATTTGCCAGGTTATGCCCTTGACTCTCGAATATTCCCACCCATTTCAACTGAAGGCCATTCGGTTATCTTTTGCGTGTTGCCCTTAGACACACTTCTGAGAAGTCTTATAACATAAAAAATCTGGGATTTCAAGCGAGCAAATTTTTAAGATCTTAATTTATCGTTATTCGATGCACCATGGGATACAGGCTTCTGAATTTTTTGACAATACTGATAATATTACTTCTCATTGATCCGATCTATTTATTGACACTTGTAAGAAATTGATCCCTTACCGCTATCTCAATTAGACGTAAAGACAAACCTTGGTTTTTTTGCAAATCAAAAAGCTCATTACACATTGCGATCGTGTTTGGAGGAGATTGAAACAAATAGCAAACCAGATGCGTCCTCTTGCTTTTCAGGCCCGAATCAAATCTGATCGCTTCTATCAGTTTCACAAACGCAACGGTAATGAAGGAGTAAATACCGTAACAAAATCAACTCGATCGTACTTCTCAAAACTTCGTTCTGATCTAGACGCAAGAGAAATTAACCCCCCAAATTGGTAGAGCCTGACAAAATCTGTGCTTAGTTGCAAGGTGCATCAAAATACCCATCCTGTTATATAGAAAAGGACCACTTAATTTCTGATGATAAAGATATGTGCAAAAACCTTGGCACACCTTCTTTTAAATCAGTGCCCATGTAACCGCCTGATGACAATGCTCATATATTACCCGATGTACTTTCCGAACAAAAACCCGTTAAAACGAACTGCATATAAACAAAATCAACGTCTGAAAGGTATTGCAGTGATTAAAGATCAGCTCTGCGACTGGTCCCGAAGGCATTGGGAATTTCCTACCGAAAAGCACAGCTAGTAGTGTTTACCTTCCGCTGACAAGGTTCAATCTCTCATTACGCACTCCCAGCTTTGTTTATGAGTGAAAGAAGTCATATGTCCAATTTTGAAAAAAGACTGACAGGTAAAAGAAAGATAATTACCGTGTAATGTTTACATTTTGTGGTGTTTCCCAAGTTTTTGAAAGATAAGCTTATCAGACTTTTAGAGCATGTAATAGGAAACGATTTAGTGACAAACAAATATTCTGACTTCAAGCCTGACAAATTCACCGCTTTCATATTGAAAAACATGTATGCATTCTTACGACTATAACCTTGGTATTGACCTAAAGCTGTACCACTCTTTACACTCCAACGCCAATTTTGATACCCTTATGTTGTTATAAAAGCAAAACTCAACATAAATTTTGAAACAAAGATCTCTCTTAATTCTTTTGATGTTAATAAGGGTCCAAATATCAAAATGAATAAGTCTATCTGTTTACATTTACATGTAAGATGTCGGGATGCTAATGTTATTCCTCTTTCAAGTGCCGTTCATCCCGGACGTTGGGACGCTGGCTTAAATCGAATAGTAATCATTCAATGCGAGGCTCGATTTTGTTTTGTGATCAGAGAAAATAAAATTTCAACAAAAGCAAAGACCCGGGGGTCCACTGTCATATCAATTTTCTATTTGAACGGTGTTCTTAGTTTGTTGAACGGGCCTTAATAAAGCAATGATCTAGGTCTGTAATAATCTTTTGGAGAGATATCAAACTCTTTCCTCTGCGCGTTGTGGAGAAAATGTCACAAGAGAACGCCGAAGTAAGCTTTTGACTGATAACATATTTCTCTCAGCGCAGTTGTAGAAGTGGGTAATTGATATTTCAGTAAATAACTTTTATGCGCATGCTTTTTGCTGGTGCAGTGGCTATGGTTATTTCTTTCGATCCAACATATACATCGTACCATGTTTTTTGCTGAAAATATCGGCTGCAAGTCAGAGTTGCTACCACATACTGTATGAGTACGTAGGATATAGTGTTTTACCACAATGGACAGCATACAGCATGTATATTACCACAACGCATGACCTTAATTGCACAACATGATTTGAAACATTGGATAGTTTCAGACCCTGCAGATATTATGGTTTGCCGTTTGCAGTACTTGTCATAGAGAGGTTCCATCCACCTCACCTGGTGACAGAAAAAGAACGCTTACTCCACATTTACCTCGGGTACAAAAGTAATAAAGGAGGGAAGGTTTTTCAGGACATTTTTATTCTTCCAAAGGAACCCGATATTACGCCATATATATATATATATATATATATATATATATATATATATATATATATATATATATATATATATATATATATATATATATATATATATATATATATATATATATATAAGCACACCTGCTGTCATCTACAAGGCAGGTAACCTATTCTTAAGCACAGGTGTAAACATTTAGTACAAAATTTAGACCATAAAGGTAGAGACTTACTGTGACCAATGCCTTCAATAATACCACTCCTGGATGAGCCATGGTCGCCTTTACCCCACACCTTCAATGACCAAGGACAATATTGGGTCGGAGGTTAAATTGGCCATTAATTTTATTAAAATACATTATTTTGTTTTGCAGAAGACCTCATGCACAAACTCAAAGCCTGAAGACATACATATGTACAATCAAGTAGTCCGATAAAAACAGACTGACATGAAATCATAAACGTATTAAGTGACTTCAGACAGGATATTCCAGAGTCACGAAGTGTATCATGAATGTGTATTTTGCAAGGGGGTCTGGCCACGCACCGCACCCTACGCTGCACAAAATACATGCATGTGAAGCACAGGATGCGGAGCCCCCCAAGTATAACTTGGATGGCATTAGAAAGCAAAGATCGTCATTCAGGCCAAATGCCACGAAAAAAAGGAGAAAAAAATATGCAGGAGAAAAGTTTGATGCGCGCGGAAATGAGACACAGGTTATTTGTTTATTTGGTATTGTGTTTTGTATTGCGACTTAAAATTTGAATGCACTTGCAGTTATAATGGAGGATATGAAGCAAAACACGGACATGCCTGTTTCTAATATATATATACATATATATATATATATATATATATATATATATATATATATATATATATATATATATATATATATATATGTGTGTGTGTGTGTGTGTGTGTGTGTGTGTGTGTGTGTGTGTGTGTGTTCATATTTATATAATTTGTAATAACATGAGCGACATAAAGTAACTTACAGCAAAGGTGAGAAAATTCTTATTTGGCCGTTGTTTATAATGACAATATAGAACCTAAGTAAATGACTTCCTTATAAATGTCCTGGACAGTGATCTCTACAAGTAAGTGTAGAGCCTTAATTCATGACGTCTCCCGTATAAACATGTTGCAGATCATTGGTCTCCACAAAAGAGGTAAAGAACGTTAATAAATGGCGTCTCCCTTACAAACCTGTTGCTGAACAGTTATCTCTACAAATAGATGTCGTCGAGTCCCTGTAATGTTCTTACAGGGTAAACTTGGAAAATGCTTACCATTTCGTCTTTCGACATAAGAGTTATGTTCTAATTGGGAACCAGCTATATACTAGAAAAATAACCTTTAACAACTATAATAAGAACTCCTTACTGTTTAAAAACGTAAGACGTGAAATTCCCATTAAAAGAGTCAGCCTGGGGACGTTTTTGAGCCCGTTCGTAAATATATTTCTGGAAGATTTATTATATGCTAGATTTTGGGAATCTCTATTCTGCCAAAACATGGTTCAATGTATTCCTTTTTTCTTCCAAAGTGGAGCCGAGCTAGTTATCTATCTGTGTCCTGGGGCTTCGTATCTCCATGTTGTCTCCTGTATTAGCACAAGAAGCGTCCGAACTGGTGAACCTTTTGGCTAAAATAAAATACGTTTAAACCAAGCCTGTTGCTCAGGGCAACGAATCGGGCTTTTTGTAAGCGTGTAGAGACATGTGGGTATATGGAGGAGTTGAGGAAACATATCTCAAGGGGCAAATTCATGTGTTAAAGTGCCAGGCTTACAGAGTGACTATGATGCAGCTGAAAGGGAATTCACGCATGCTTAGCTTTCCGAGCAAATAATCCATATACATATCTAATTTATTATCCCATGTGTTGTTAAACCTGCAGAATACCATCAAACGCTTTCTTTTCGCGTAAATTATGCCCAACTTCAAATCAGTCAAGGAGCGATATGTTGTGTTAATAAGATGATTGAGGGAGACCTTGTGCAGGTAAGCGACTTTTCCTTGTATCTATTCTGCCCCAGAGATGTCGGAAAATGTAGTTAGTTTATATTGAGAGAATAATATTTCTCACTCTTAAAGCGTTAAAGCAAGAAAGCTTTAGCCGGATTAACACAATCAAAACAATGTCAAAATGATTGCTGTTCTAGAAGGTACAGATGATTGATCTTGAACTGTCTTTTACTGTAGATTAAAAAAACTTTTTGTTTTGTCTGTGTGAGATTAAAATAATCGTTCTCTACTTTGATGTAGAAAAGAACATCGCATATTAAGAACCGAACCAATGTCATTAGTACAAAAGAATATTTTTTTTTCTAATTGTACCGCTAATTATTAGGAAAAATGACATCTTGATACCATAAAACCCTGGCATGCTTGATAATACTCTACAAACATCTGACTTTTCTCATTAATTTCTTACTTGCTTTGCAACGTAATGAAAACATGGTTATGTGCTCCACGGGGAAGTATATCTTGGGCGCAACAGATCAGAATATGTAAACTGGAAACACTGAATGAAAATGACATAATGTCAGTATATATGACGGAAATCTTCTTAATCATTTTTAACAGTGCACCTAATGCTAAAGCCTATGTATCGCCAGTCAGCGAAAATAGCTGTCGACGCGCTATAATTATATTTTGGAAGGTATCAAATACCAATGTTTATGAAAGATTTATTCCTGATCCTCCAATTTATAGAGCACATTGTTGGGTGGCTAATTTAAAAAAACATACATTAACGTATTAAACTCAGAATCACGGATTTAATGCCCTTTGTGCTAAATGCAAAAACCTTGATACGGTTATTATTACGCTATGAAATCGCTCAAAGTGACTGTTAATCATTGACCGGAAAAGGACTACACAGTTGAAGTGCCTTAGAAAATCTTCCAGCTAATAAAACGGTTTTAAATTGCAACCCTTTTCTTGTCTGACAATAATTTATTTTCAGTCAATGAAATATTGGCCCAAACACGAGACGTTACTCGCTTCATCTGGTGTATCTTGAGTATGCCTACAAATGTCCTGGGGAAAGAAGTAAACATGTTTCGCCGTGTAGAATGCTTAAAAATCATACGTTTGGTTCTGGAATGGTTAACGATTTTAGTGCATAGGTTCCAGAGTGGTTAACGATTTTAGTGCATAGGTTCCACAGTGTCAGTGTTTTTTTTTCAGTTTGAAGGTCTGTCTTTCTCAT
This sequence comes from Hermodice carunculata, assembly GCA_964020975.1. Taxonomy (NCBI): domain Eukaryota; kingdom Metazoa; phylum Annelida; class Polychaeta; order Eunicida; family Amphinomidae; genus Hermodice; species Hermodice carunculata. Next base: position 59,711,088 of record OZ026618.1, on the reverse strand, counting down.
GGGAACTTTATGCATACTGTTAGTTTCAAATATCGATTTGAAAAGACTATGAATCTTGCATCCTTATGTCGAATCAGATCTAATTGATCTTTGTCAAAGTTGTCAATGAAAGAGTTCATGCAGTACTCAAAGCAGGTCCTTTGTACTCAGATTTATACTGAGGCAATTATGGCCATGGTATTGGTGAAATTAATCAGAGGGTTACGAAAACTTGCATGATCCTCGATACCAGCAGACCTATTGAGTTTGGAATATTTTAGGGCAGCAATGCACTTCAGACTAAATGTCTCAGAACGGTAAACTTGTATGGTACTATAAAAGGTCTCAAGAGCACAGGTAAGGTTACATGCCTCGTGACTTGCTCCCCCTCTGAAATTTTGTGAGCAAAATGAATGGGTTTACATGGTTTAGCACTTGTAAATATCTAAATACTTTACGTGTGTCAATTACAAATTTGTATTCTTATACAATTTAGCTCTAGGAGACGCCAACCGTTGTTTACAATTTTGTACAGCTATGTTTTGGATTATTTTTTTATTGCTTTGTCATATCATTGTGTGTAATCCCGACAGGTGATAATGTCCTCCAAAATATTTGATGATTTTTCCAGGGATATTTGAGTTTCGAAATGTTGTGCATATTCAAAAGTGAGTGGCATGCAATGTCTAATTGAACAAAATATGATCTGAAGCATTTACAAAGTACTTGCATTACTATAACAGTTTATCAGCATATGAGTGCAAACAAGGAATCGCATTCGGTAGATAATTTCTAAAAACTTCAATGCATAATGACAAAACGATAAAACAATAATGATTGTTCTAAAGTAATCAATGCATAGTCAGTCCTAGTATCGGTATTAAACCGTAGGTTTCTAGTGCGCAAAGAGGACATTTTTTTGACGCACGAAATTTTAGTTTTAGTGAATTTATTATTTCGATAAGAAAGCAAACACTTCATTAAGTGAGGAGACTGTGGAAAATATGTCCACTCTTAACAGCAGAGGTAATGATTTCATCGTATACGGTGATTTTAATGGAAGATTTCCTGAATATAGATGTTTGTAGTAGACCAAGTTCTAATGGTAAGTTGTTACAAAATAGTATCAACTTTTCTGGTGCTTATGTTCTGAATAGCTATCCTGAGTGCAGTGGTGAATACGACTGCACCAGGGAGAGCCCCAAATCGACTATCGATTATGAATTATGTAATGACATATTGTACAGAGAGGTGCGGGAACATATGTATTGAATAAGCTGGAAGGCTCGACATTGGCAGTGACCATAATACCTTTCACTCCTTTATGCATAACCCCTCTTCCCGACCTATCATAAGGAAAGGTCAGTCAGATGCGAAAAGGAAGACTAATGAGAATGCCGATTGACCCACTTTTCAGCAAGAACTGAAAGTAAACTGGCATCCTGGAATTGCAACAATGTTCTTTCAGTTGATGGTGCATGGGAGAATTGGAAACTTGTTATTACACAGGCTGCAGATAAGGTGATCGGTAAGACATGTGCCAATGGACATAAGAAGCAAAAGTTTAATCCTGTCATTAAAGGTCTTACTGGAAGCAAAAGAAATGCTACCAGAATCTTCAGATATTGTACTTGCCCTTAATACATTGATAAAGACTGCACGTCATTGGCGACGAATATCTTCGAAGAAAGCGACCCGTACATGATAAAATCAGATAAGAGACAGTAAATAATAAAGTTAAAATCGCAGTTAGAAATTCTCAGAAAGGAACAAGTATTACCCGTGCTTACTGGCGCATGTTAAAACGCATGAATGATAACTTTGAGCATCCTTTAAAGATTAGGCATCATCATAAAACCGATGTTAATATAGACCAACCCAAAGGGATACGTACGGTCCTGAGCGAATATGGACAAAGTTTGGAAAACAACCACAAAATTTAAAGATTTCAGGAAAAATGTCCGTGAGTTACGTTCAATTACATGTGATGGTAACGGTCTTAGAGATATCATGCTAAATGAGAACTTGAATGATGCTATTAAAAAGCTTAAGAATAATAAGTCCTGTGTAGCTGACGGCATTCCTGATGAATTCTTGAAATACGGAGAGCATCGTCATGCAATATCTATTGCAGAAATGTTTAATTATTTCAATATTTTAGAGAGTTTCCCTGCCAATTAGTTTAAAGGTATTATAAAACCATTACACAAGTGGGCTTACAAAGAAAATCTGGGGAATTATAGAGATATTTATCTAATATCGAACGTACATAAGGTGTTTGCATCATTAGTTGAGCGACAAATGGTGGGTTTTTTTGTTTGTTTGTTTGTTTTTTTTGACTCCTGATGTTTTGAGAGAACTGCACGGCGCGTGTCATAAAGGAAGAGGGTTAGAAGATCAACTGTATACATTGAAAGGGTCTTGTGGTCTCCAAAAAAGAAAAAAGCGAAAAACATGGCTCGGTACCTAGCCACAAGTATAGCGTTTGATACTGTAAATAGAGACAGACTACCTCACTTATTCTGGAAAAAGGGCATACAAGGAAAGGCACGGCACCTTGTTCATGATTTGTACGAATTAGGAAAAATAACTAAGGTTATTTTTGGTCCATATGAACGTGAATGGTTTCAGGCAATTAATGTTGTGAAACAAGGGTGCACAATGTCTCCGACGCTCTTTTCGATATTGATGATCGATTGAGAAGATATGTTGTTGGATAAAAATTTAGGCATATTATACCAAAATGAATATACCAGCCCTTTTCTATGTAGATGATATTGCACTCATAGCTGATAGTGATGCCCAGTTATAGAAAATGCTTTATGTTGCACATAGTTTTATTGAGATATGAGGAATGAAATCGTCACTGGCAAAAAGACAAATAAAGGTAATCAGTGGCGATCAGGTAACTTGAACAATGGTGATTGTGAAAGTTTTAAGTACTAAGGGGTTGTTTTCAGTGGGAGCCTTGTACACAATAGTCACGTTAAACAAAATTTGAAAGTTTGATTTCGTGATATCAATTCTGGCCATATCGACTTTTATCAGAGATGGCAATCAAAGAGTTAAGCGAAGTCGACCTCTATCTATTGTCTACTGACCTTAGGTGGCTACAGCATCACCTACTAAACTGTCCAGGAAAACACCTGCAACCAAGCTACCATGACAGCACAGAACACACACCATATTTACACAATTTATCTACGGCAAAGCTTTTAAAGCAGACGCTGCAGAATTAACAGGTGACGTAAACATGTTCTGTTATAATTGCCGTTACGGTATAAATTGCAAAGAAATTTTAAACTTATGAGCAGCTGCGTGTCTTTTAAAGTCAAAGGTTAAACAGACACATGAAAACACTCACACTCTTAGACATTATCTACAGTTGGATTTATTACAATGAATGATAGACGATTTACGTCTTCCACAATGCAATCGACGTCTTATATTTTCCAACGCTATCTATAGTCCCTTACTCGTCCTTTGTGAACACAGTTTTATTTTGTACCTCACATCTATAGGTCGGTCTAATATGTGTCTGCCAATATACAATTTTCAAGACGTACCTGCTTCAATATTTTGAAAATTGCATCATACTCTTCCTACTTCCACAGACTATAGAGCTACAATTTAGTGTTTGCCAAACTGTGATACTTTTATGCTTGGTGACTTCAAAAAATGCAGCCTTGGCGGTTTTTGCACATGAACTACCAGTCTGTGTCACCTCAGTTCATGGTCTCAGTACCTGTAAAAGTAAGCTCTGGGCTGCTGCTATCTAGAAATGTTTGGCCGAATCATTCTTTTTTAATAAAAGCACCAAATTTGGTGGCTTATAGGCTTCATACGAAACATTAAAGGTACTCTGAGGGGGATTTTGTGGATGGATGCGTTTATCACAGGCCAGGAATGTGTCCCCTTAAAAGAAATAAACAAACTTAAAGGTACAATGTGTTGAACACTTGGTAAGGCCTCTGTCTTCTCTAAGACAGCCTTAAGCTTTTGGACTCCTTAAAGATTGGTTTAAAGCTTAAGGATTTTTAAAGACAACGTAAAAAGTTTGGACCCTTAAAGGCAGACTTTAGGTTTCTCAACCCTTGATTTCACGCCCGCCCGAACATTACATGCAGTAGGCTTACAAATTGGCCACTGCAGTAGTACCATGTAATGGCATCCAATGGATTTCTTTCTATAAATTTTTTTTGGGGGGGGGTGTTTTCTTTTGGAGGGGGGGGGGGTTGCTTTGGTTTGTTTTGTTTTGTTTCGTTTGTCTTTTTTGTGTTTTTTTTCACATGATGAAATATGCAACATCATTTGGTGACCACCCATTATACAAGCGTCAGTATTTTTTTGACACAGGTCAAAGTACCTCAAAGCAACTTGTATTGAGAAAAAAAGCAAAAAATATCCATAAAGTGCAAAATTTGCAAACAAAGAGTGAATTCCATGAAGGACATTAAATATTTTTGGTGGCTCCTATCTTGAAATATGAACATCAGTTATTAAGTACATCTGTGGCAAATTTGGTGGTTTTATCACAAAAAGAACGACTTTGTAACTTTGTAGCTGGAGTAGATAGCGAAAACCATTTTGCAATCCCCTGGCCCTGGTTTGCGTGACGATAGCGCGCATGACCGATCACGCAGTTAGGCCACTGGAGAGGTTGCTTCGCAGGTCAGGCTTGTTCTTTTTCTGGAAACTATGAAAAGTAAACCCTTGAATCCATGGGAATTTCCTTAGTGTCTATTTTTTTTTTCTGGTGTCGGCATAGCAGAATGGAAGCTTGCAGTTGTGCACAGGCATTTTGAAGGCATTGAACGGCCTAGAAGCAATTAAAATCAAGACCTGCGCATCTGATAGCATATGTGGGTTCACTTCAAAAACTACAATAATGACCTATTCCTTATGTGTCCTCCTTGTCGTGAAACACTGTGAAATCACACCAACGGTCGTGGTGATAAAACATCATCAGACATTTCGTCATAGTGGTATTGGCATTGAGGTCTTTCGTGGGGAAGGCTACACTGCCGAATGTCATGCCATAAGCAACCATGTACAATTGTACTGAATGTTTTGTTTTTTTGTTTTTTTTTTTTTCTTTTTGTTTTTTTTTTGGGGGGGGTGGGGGTTGTTTTTTTTTTTAGTTTTTTGTTTTTATTTTTGTTTTTTTGTTTTTTGTTTTGTTTTTTTTTTGTTACACTTATACAAGTGCCTCCGGTTGTGCCTGAAGTCCATCTGTGCCTGGGTAACAGATGATGTCGAAGGAGGTAATGTGCATAGCGGGAAAGAAATTCCATTTTAAACTTGTTTCTTAAATGTCGAAGTTACCCAAGGGTTACAAAAATATATGGGTGGTCTCGATAACCTGTCCGCACCCAACTGGAAAGTCCCGACCCCGAATAAAGTTTATGGATCAAATATAAAAAAAGTTTCAAGCTATCCTATCCTGATAAAAATTGATGGACCTTGGCTGAAAAATTATGGGGAGGAAGTGGCCGTCGTGTGCCTTTATTTTTCAGTAAAGTCAACTCAAGCGCAGCATTTTATTTCAACTCTTTTTGAGGGTTAAATTGGGCCCGGGAAACAGCATAGCTGCATAGTCATGATTGTTCAGTGAAACAGCATAGCCCCGGTTCTTCAGTGATCCTTATAGTAATACCTTGCAAGTTTCCAGATATCCGTTCTCTCAGTTACCAGGGCAAACTGTCGTTAAAGTTCTTTTTAAACATGATTTACTATAATAAATTTTATCTACCCGATGGGTTGTGTCCGAATCAGTTATCATCGTTAGTAACACATCCAAATACGATACGATACCTTGAGCCAGGAACTATTGCACGTTGGCGAACACTATTTTGAACATGGCGCAATGCATTGCAGGACAGTTGGACCAAAATACATTTGATCTGGAAATCAAAGTGAATCGTGGCCACAGCATATATTATAACATTATTGATGTTCTGAAATATTTGCAAAACATGTACTTTTGATTTCATTTATTAACAAACATATAATATGTAACTTGATTGGATATTTTGAAAAGGTAGTATCCAAAATATATGTGTGATTAGTTTTAACGGGAGGTTAATTTGTTAAAAGAATGTAACTTGAAATATATAAAAACTTTTCCAGTGTGTGAGCATTACCTAAAAATGTACATACAATGCCTCGAAATGACCAGTTGTTGGCAGTGGTGGACCCAAGAATAGGAATATTATCCCACACGGAAGTCGTCCACAGGCTATGGATTACGTAGCGGCACTGGTTGGACGTGCCAAGGGCCTCGGCATCAAAGTTGGAGCTTAGTGGACAAAGTTGCCCCGATGGCGGATACAAGTCCGAAATTCCCGGCGGGTTTTTGATTAATTGCTAAAAACAGGCCTCCAATAGACGTGTTCACACTGACAAAATTGGAATCAGTCTGAGCGGACCAGAGCCATATCGCAATATTTAATCATTGTCGGTGCTCAGCATAATGTCTCCAGAACACAAGGCCTGGCATTTTACACGAGTTTCGGGTCCTGTATGTGCACCGTTATTCACATGTAATGTTCAGAGGAAAGAGCAATTAATTTATCTATTTGGTTGTTACATACAGGTACAGAACATTTCGTTTAATGCTGTTTTATCTGACCGGGAGAGAGCAAAATGTCAACAATGCAATGTCCCGTCTTTACCCAGTGGGCTTCTCGAAAAAGAATGAGTGAACTCGAGTCCCATAAACATGTCTGCAGGGCCGTAGCTAACAGAGGCTCAGTGCAAATACCCAGTATATGTTAGGAAAAAATGAAATAAACAAGCAAAATTGGCATAACAAAAGTTTCACGAGTCCAGCCCATGAGGACAGGATATACCACATCAGCCTTGTGCCTGCGTCTTGGAGCGACTGCACATGTCAAACAGTTAGTTGAAATATATTAAGTTTGGCACAAGGCATCAGGTGTTTTGGCCGATGTTAATTTCCTTTCTTCAACACTTCAGTGTTTCCCCGATGTTATAAACTGTTTGTTGTGTAATGGAAATCCACCGCAGCCGTACGTATCAAGGTTCTCGTTTTGGGTCTCCAGGGAGGGCACTCATCACAATGGGCGACAGCTCAAGTGCTTCTTTCGTGTCTGAACATCGTGTAGAAAATATTCCGAGGATCTATAGCCCAGCGTACACATTATTATGAGTTGTTAAACTTGTGTCTGTAATCTACTTGGTAATATTTCTAAAAGCGAATATATATTCCTGTGAGGCCTACATGACTTTTTTTTCACATATAAATTCGATTCTTTTATCCCAGAGCCTTTGGTTGTAATAGTTGATAACTGTCACACAAACATCAACGTGATAGGGCTCATGTGTTTTGTAATTACTTACTGATACATAGAAACTTGTGAATGACAAATCATTCCATAAATGCTTAGGACATAGTAACACATTCTCTTTTTTTCAAATATATTTCCCACTTCACCTGATACTGCCAGTAGTCACCTCTATTATTCCAATCCATACTTTCGTTAAGAAGCACATGTGCCACAAATCTAAAACAATGTGTCTGTAACGTTTACCTTTCGTAAGTTGTCAGGAAGTGTCACTTTGCCAACGCCACTAATCTTGCAAGGATTGCCAGTTCAGTTGCACGTGAGATTGAAAAAAAAATTGAAATCTATAGGTCTTAGTCTTGCACGTTGCGCTAAATGGGTATCACCTGCATTTCTAATCAATGACAGTGCTACAGGCCCTTGCGAAAGTAACGAATGCCTATTGTCTCAACAAACTCAATGTTAATCGTTCATTTAGCTCCGTACGTGTATTCTATTATTCTGAGTCAACAATAGAAGAAACGCAGTCACAGTGGTATTATAAATCAATGTACGTGCACACATAATGAGGGCCAGACAACGATTAACATTTCATACAGTTGAAAGCATTGCCTTTTTCCCATCTCCTAAATTGATTCCCATTGCAACTGATGTCCTAAGGTAACTTTAACGGTCCAGCCTGACTTACCAATCTAGATACGTTTCTGCGTGGCCGTGTAGATAGCGCCTCGAAGTTTGTCTCCAAAATATAACATTAACAACAAGGTATGTGGTATTTTCACCATGGATTATATGTATGTCGAGCGAAAGGCACCGAGTAAACTGCCAATAAATCATTGTAATCCCTCCAGACTCGGCATGCCAGGAAAGATTGTCACCAACCACGCGCTGAGTTGGGGGTCGCGATAAGACTTCTCTCTGACAGTCGTCCAACTATCCAAACCAATTATGGCCTTAATGGTATTATTTAATAGCAAGATTGAGCCATAAACTTTGTCATTTTGTACTATTGTTTTGTATATCCCGGCTCTCTTGATTATTTTTATGAATGTTGTAGCCATAAGGAGGTTACCATCAGTGGTGCTGTAAATGCACCATATACGTTCCATAAACCACGCAGAGTTAGACAGTGTAATACTCTATGTGGGGGTAAACTCATTATCAACTTTACAAATGGTATTGGCGATCACAAAAGGTGCTTCATACGTACATAACATATATTTTATTCAATTTTAAGCATGGATATACAAAGTATGACTTGAGGACTTGTTCTTACCTTGCAACAAAGAGGAACTGGCATCGAGCAGAGCAGAACTAAACAAGATTTGCTGTGGGACAAGTTCGACTTCCAAGGTTCCAAGAAAATTTAATACACTGGTGTGCAAGTTGTTTAGAAATGACGCCAAAACTATTGAATTTTTAACTTGGGACATGTAATAAAAGCACACGTGGTAGACAACGGAAGTGGCAAGATCAAGTGAAATTTTTACACCAATAGCAGCAACGTGTACAGAAGAAGGAAATCCGAGACCAATGACCTACAACGTACATATTCAAATGCCATATTTTATGTCATCTTGCCTGAGAAATGATATAGCATAAAAATAGAGTTCTCTTATTGGAGAAACACTGCATAGAATATATAGAATACAGACATAGACAACTTTTGGCATAGTTCTGGGATATATCAGATATTACGCAACTGCAATGAAGGTGGTGGAGCGAGATAGCGTAGAATTCTATCCGCGTGCCCGCTGCGATACATTGATGTCGCTGACGACGCAAGACCAATCAATGGAAGTACTAAATTACATTGGATTCAAGACGCAGCTATGCCGCCTAGGGTTGTCCTCCGAAATTTGACAAATTAAGAGGGTACGAACATGCATATGACTTCTGACAAGTGGCGGGAACCCGAGGATCAAGTACTCAAGATAAATACGGTATGCATCTTTTATTACTTTTTTATGTTGTTTTGTTTAGAGTTTATGAACCTATTGTGGCTTACTGTATTATATCAGAATTGACTTATCCTAACAATCTGGTCTACATATTACTCAGATGAAGACCTTGGTATTTGGCAAACGCTTTGATTGAACCTTGACTGCAGGGACACATACATAATTAGATATATCCATACACAAATTGTATATATAAAACACCAGAGAAAAAAATCTGCTATTGGAAAAATAATGTGGTAAATGGAATTTTTGACATGAATTCATGTATTTAAGCACATTTGTATGTACATGGATGGATGGGTGTGCGAATAGATACGTGACAAGTACGCAAGAGTACGTCAGTAGCTGTGTACATATGTGTGTACTGCTTTCATTATCTGGATAGATTGAATTCATAACACTGTTACAAAGGTGCAGATGGTAATATAGAACTAGAAAGAAGATCTGTTTCAATGCAAATCTGTCTGGGTGCCTTCAAAATGAGAACAGTGTTGAAGCTATTCAAGATTTAAATTTCGTGTATTCACCTAGCGTGCATTACTTAAAATGCTACAAGCTTGCTTCTTGGTTCATTGGATGCATCTATGTCACAAACCTATGAATTGAAATTGGGATGGCACCTCTATCTACAATAATTTTGGAAATATCTAAGAATTATATTTTGCGTATTCACCTAATTGGCGTAAATTAAACCGCTAGAACTTTGTTTCATGGTGCATTGTATGCTGCTATGTCACAAACCAAAATTGAAGATGGAATGACACCTCTATCTATAATAGTTTTTGAGATATAAACCTTGAAAATGTCTAAGGGGTCCTAATAAGCATAATTTAAAATTCTACAACTTTTGTTCACTGTCCATTAGATTGACAGTTGTCTCTAACTTACATGTGTTAGTTGGAACTTTGTGTGTATCTATAATATTTTTGAAGATATAAAACTGTTAAATCTTTAATTACACATAATTTGCATAATTTTAAACATCATGACTATTCCAAACGAAATGCACAATTTCACTTGTGTGCACCCAGTTACCATGGAAAGTTCAGTGGTTTTTGGAATAATAGTATCCGAGAAAATCTCTGGACAAATTTTGGTCAAAAGAAGAAAGAAATAAAAAAGGAATTCTTGACAAACAAATATTGCCAGGTTCTTACCCAGACATAATTTTCTGAAGACATGATCTGAAAAGCTTTCCAAGTGTGCCTAATTAGTGTAAATTAAATTTGACAACTTGCATTGTAATATTATTGGATGCACAAATAGTATAAACCAATGAATTGAAGTGGATTGACACTTCTGTCTATAATACATGTACTTTTGAAGATATTCAACACTTAAATTTTAAGTGTCCCCAATTCAGTCAGCATTCTAATTTCATCAAATGTGCTCATAGTACTAACTTAAGAAGAAAAGATAAATTGATATTTTTATGCATAATGCATTTGAAGATATTCAATTTGCACGTATACATTTGTGCTTTCCCACCATTGGATTTGCAAAGAACACAAACCCGCATAGCGTTATCCGTACTAGCAATACACGTATTTCCAACTTCAGAAATCTTGAATATCGTCTAAACTATAATAGGTAGAGGCGTCATTCCAACTGGTACTGGTGCAGTTATGAGTGTGGTGTATATGTACATGAAGGATATATACAGTACTCCAAGCATCTAAAGATGTACTAATTGGAGAAATTTCACATTTTAAAACTTGAATAACATCAATAGTAATTACTCAGACACACAATTCCAATATTTAGTTATACAGTGTATCCTCTCTACAGTGGGCACCCTTGGGACCAGAGAAAAGTGCCCACTCCTGAGAGCGTCAGCCCTCGTGGGCAGTATGGATGAGTATATGTGCATGTGCATCTACATTATTATATTATTTACACATGCATATATACATGTACATACTATAATTCAAGAGGATGTGTATACATGCAACACAATACTGTCTTTGTTCCTTTATTACACAAACAATTTTAACAGACGCTGTAAGGAACCTACGTGTACATGTACCTGTGAACTGAGACAAGCACTTTACTGTGTCGGTATTCCTTTTCTTAAGCTGGGCTATGAGGAACAGGTTATATCGCACTGGTCACAAGAAAACAAAGACATGAATGTGTCCACCGAGATGACACATATCTACACACTGGTTCAAAATTTACAAACTTGTGAAAACAGTCATTTAGGACTGGAAGACCTTACTCGGATGGGTCTAGCCAACTCAGAATTGTATGTAGTCTGTTAAAAGAGGGTGCACAAGGCAGGCTTATTATTTTTAATTTTAAATGAATTCAAAATGATTGCCTAGCACCATGGAGACCCATACAGCTTGTAACAAGCAGTAGAATGGGAATTGTTTATTCTGTGGGAAATTCAGTGAATTTAGCGTACATTAAAATCTCCCAACTGCTGTTTGTATGCTATTGGATGTGCCAAATGTCTCAAACCTACATGTGTAAGTTAGAATATTTTTCTATAATATTTTTGAAGATAAAGATCTTTTAAAACTTTAATTTCCCATCATTTGTATAAATTGAAACATCATGACTATTCCAAACGATATGCACAATTTCACTGGTAGGACAGACACCATGGCAAGTTTGGTTTTCGGAATAATAGTGTCCGGGAAAAACTCCGGACAAATTTGGTCGTAAAGAAGAAAGAAACAAAGAGAGAGAGAGAAAGAGAGAGAGAGAGAGAGAGAGAGAGAGAGAGAGAGAGAGAGAGAAGGAAAGAAAGAAAGAAAGAAAGAAAGAAAGAAAGAAAAAAAGAAAGAAAGAAAGAAACAAACAAACAAACAAAGAAAAAAGGTAAAGAAAGAAAGAATTCTTGGAAAAGCAAAATGTCTGGGTTAGCACCCAGATATAAATGTAGTCCATCCATCGAGATCATGCAGGATTAAGCACCACACAAATTATGTGAATGCCATTTGGTCTAAAAGAACTTTATAAATTTGACATAGGGATGCATGTAGGCCTTTGCTCAGCAGTATAGTCATCACACGTGCTGATCCGCCTGGAATGACCATCCTGATCATACTTTATCATAGCTTTCTACTGGTGAGCCCTACACATACGTCGTAAGTACGACCTAACGACGATGCTTCCTCCTCGGTAAATGTACATTGTCTTCATAGGCTTCGTCCTGCGTAAACGTGAGCCAGTCAGGCCTCATGCTGCAGACACGTGAGCCACTGAGGCTTCATGATGTGTAAACGGCAGCTACTGAAGTTCATACTGCGTAAATTTAGTTACTGGGGCTTCATTCATGGTAAACATAACGGCGTAAAAATGAGGTACATATGATTTTGTTTAGAAATGTTCAAATGTGACTTACGTATGTTTTTATATTTCATTAATGTGAATTACTGACGCTTCAGATTGCACAATATGAGCTACACAGGCTTTGTACTTGATATCGTAGTAAATTTCAGATACACCAGCTTGTATGTGTGTGTGTGTGGGGGGGGGGGAGTACTCTCTATGTATTGCTATACGGGTAGGTGCCGCCCGAAAGACCCCATATTTTCAGCTACAGTCGCTCCCAAAGATCCTTGTTTTACAAGACCATTCTTTCTGAAAGACCCCTTTTCCACAAAAACATTCTCTCTGGTTGGGAAAAGTGAGAGAAAAATTGTGAATTTTATGAAACAACCATGTATACTGATATAGTCTTGGGTCTGTATTTCAAACCATGGGTGGCACCTACCCACATGAAAACCTAGGGATTACCCCCCCCCCCCCCCCGCTTGTATCCCATAAACAATTATGCGCGTGCACTGCAACTAGTTGTAGCTTTTGAGCTTAGATTTTTTTTAATGTTTGTAAACGATTGCAGCGTTATGAAAAGACCACCTTCAGTGGAAAATAACGTAAAATGTAAAATGTTAAATGCCTTCTTTAAATGTCCTAGGTATGGGCCTGAAAATCTTTAATCTTATCCTATTTTTAGTGAAATCGTTTTTATAGCTGTGACAGAATACCGGTAGAGTGTATTCATTTCAGATTTGACTCAGATATGTTATCAGTAGATTTGAATTTGAAAGGTAAGTCGTGGTCAAAAGATAACCATTCGTTGCAATAACGTACGGTCCAATCGCGTGACGTGGACTTTTGCCGCAGACAATGGAACGTTTGCTTTGTGTTAAAAACTCTATACACATCAGTCTTTTTGGACAGTCGTTTTAACCTTGCTCATTTCAAAGCTCCATGAATACACACACAGATATATATATATATATATATTAATATATCAGCTAGGTGACTGATGCCAAAGGTTGCAGTTTCGAGTCCTGCTCGTTCTGAACGTAAAATATATATTTCGGCATTTCCTTGATGCCGGTGGATATAAGTCCCCGATATTCTGGAAATAAATGCCGACTTGGTACATATACTGCATAACCGTACATATCCTGCATAACTGTGTTGATACGGCACTCGCGCATAACTACCTGTATTGAACCATTCTTTCATAACAATGGGGATTCCGTTTGGTCGAGTGGATAAGTACGTTACCCATTTTAGCAAGGCGACTGGTGCCAAAGGCTCCAGGTTCCAGTCCCCTTCGTTCCGAACATAAAAGACACATCATACCAGGGTTAGAAACCATAACAGCAATTGAAAAATTCTGACAGTATTTAAATGCACGCTATTGCAGGTAGCATAGTTTACATCGTATGAATAAATAAATATATATATATATATATATATATATATATATATATATATATATATATATATATATATATATATATATATATATATATATATATATAGAACGTACGCAATATGGACAATATTACTTCCATATATTGTATAGGTTAGACAGTGACAAGTTAGCTTAAGCGGAGTAAGGAGTTCGGACTGCGGAATAGGGTAAAGACTTCTAGGAAGTAGTTCTGGACAAAAAGACACAAATACTGAATATATATATATATATATATATATATATATATATATATATATATATATATATATATATATATATATATATATATATATATATATATATATATATATTCATGCATACACTAGTGAATACATACCATAATTTTATAAAGACTCAACGTAAAAGAATATACGATGTTGGCAGATAAGAAAGTAAATTTACTAAACCCAGATATACTTTTATAGAAACTCACAAGCCATATGGTATATCAATTGTCCCAAACTGCACCATTTGTTAAATTAAAGGCAGTAAATGTTGGATAGCTACCCACCTTGTGTTGTCTTCACCCGAACATGTCAGTCACACATAACCAGCTAAATGAAAGAATGAAAGGCAGGCATGGTTTGCCCGTCATTGAACTTCTTTAAAAAGTACGATTTCAATAAGACAAGTAGCGTTACATTGTCGGATGTAAATTGCATTGGTATCTCCAAAGATAATACTGTAAATAATTACTGGTAGCACGGTTCTGCAAACAAACTAACAGTGTGTCAGGAAAAAAGAATTCACTGAACCTTCCTCATCACTTTACACAGTGAAAGTTGCTGACTGTTATTACATATGAAGTGCAAGGTACTATGCTATTCCATTAGCCCCGTGAGTAAGAAGGGTCATATTTGCCACGTCTTGTTCTTCGTAATATTTATTTTTCTGCCTTCCCAGTGGAAATTCCTAAATAAAGTTGCGCTTCCCTGTAAAGGTTATCTGTATTATCGCAGGAAAATGGGAGCGCCGCGGACACCAAGAGACTGATACTTCACACAAACATGATCATCATTAGCTATTAACTCCTTCCTGGATAGAATGAGAATCAACACCTTTCGCTCACATATTATTCTATAGGCTGTTGAAAGGCATTTTGCCCTCGTAGGTACCAACTACAGTCACCATGCAAAATTGTCTGAGACAAAAATTAAGATAACAAAGTAAACCACGTTTTAAACCTGGACCCTTTAGATGTATTCAAGACCAGCCAGTCAACGACCAAAGCAGCGTTGAGGGCACCACATCGCTGCTCTTTGTGTCCCGCGGGAGCGTTATAATGTGACGTCACTCGCTTTGCGGTAAGTGCCATCACCTTAAAGCGTCTAGCCTCTTCGCTCTGTATGCAGTGTTACATTCTACACATGCCAATGGGGCAGTTATGGAAAATGATTATTTGTACTCACGACGGAAGGGTGCCAGTGATGCTAAGCCTCCTGCAATTAGCAGCACGTAGCACACCTTTACCCGCGAAAGCTCGAACCGTTCTCTTTCACTTTCTTTCTTCACGTCCGTTGCCAATGTTGGCACAAGTCGATCTGCTCTGAATTTGACATAACGACACTGAGTTCATATCCTTGGTAAACTGAACTGTTATTCAAGAAGCAGCTCGTAGAGGTTCAGGTCTACAGCTGTCCTTGGCCGCGATGCAGTTGACTCCGTCAATCATGGCACTGAATGTGTTAAAGCCGGCCGAGACATGGCTCAAGTCTGGGTGTATCACATACATGTACATGTATCGCCGCTGACGTTGGTGTTAGAAAAATCAAGAGCAAAATATTTGCACCGGCTTAAATATACATTACTCCAAATCACGATAGTGCAGAAAGGTTTAACTGGAATTGAAAGGAGTTTATACCAGTTGTGGAACTTCTGCGTGATCTTAGTTACGCGCATGTGATAACATTCTGATATGAGCGGGCCTTGATAACATGAAAAAAGCCAAAAGGATCAATGGAAAGAGCCAGTCAATCAGCTAACCAACAATGACTACATGTATGTACACAGCTTCATTGCGGAAATAGGCAGCAGGGTCTGTCTTCCCCTGTGTAGTTTACTGAAGAGATCGGCCCTTTGTAGTTCGCTGAGAGAGAATATCTGTTTGAATCTAGAGTTTGAGGCTACATGCTTAAAGCTTGAGGCACGAACCAGTTGTTTTGGGAAAGTGAGGATATTAACATAGGATGTCTTGGGTTCGGGAGATTGCCACTATTGTAATATCAGTTTGGAAAATGTGTTTCGCCTTTTTCTTACTTGCACCGTAATCCATAAAACTCAGTTTAAATTCTTTA
This sequence comes from Hermodice carunculata, assembly GCA_964020975.1. Taxonomy (NCBI): domain Eukaryota; kingdom Metazoa; phylum Annelida; class Polychaeta; order Eunicida; family Amphinomidae; genus Hermodice; species Hermodice carunculata. The sequence continues at coordinate 59,694,824 of OZ026618.1, read as the reverse complement.
GCAGCATCTTGTTTGTTCTTTGCCAAATTGTCAATTACGTTTACTTTTACGTGCTTGTAGGCTCTTCGCGGAACAAATTAGAGGACAATCTGGATAATGTAGATACATTTATCAAAACTACTATTCACTCACGTTCCAAGCTTTAACCTTTCAACTATTGAAACATATAGTTCTGTGTCTTTATTGTACGTATCATATCCACTTCATACACTGAAAACTCGCCTCAGTGCCACCTCAGAAATAAAAGCAGGCAGTTTCCATATATATATATATATATATATATATATATATATATATATATATATATATATATAGTTTTCCTTTAAAAGACACCTCCAAAATGAAGACGATTTTGAGCTGCCATTATTGATTGCTTTTGTTTCGAGGTTCCATTCTGTAGTTTGAGGCTATAGAATGCAGAAATCAGATATTTTATGAGCACGTGTTATCATAATATCCTTTTGTAAGCAGTGTACTGACATTTTTACTTTTCAAAACAATGGGGGGAGGGGGGGGGGGCAAGAATCCTTGCGTGGTATTTTAGTGATTACCGATCATTCAGATCATAGCAAGGTTTCAGAGGTTAACATTAGTTTGTTGGGGGTCGGGAGCTTGACAGCTGTTATATAATGTCGAATAAGGTATCGGGAAAGTAACTTGCAAAACGTTCGATTAAAAGAGAGAGAGAGAGAGAGAGAGAGAGAGAGAGAGAGAGAGAGAGAGAGAGAGAGAGAGAGAGAGAGAGAGACCCTTGAACTCGTGTGTCATTATAAAACTTTTGAGACACATTTATATTTGCCCAAACGCCACTATACCAAACCGCATTACATGACAGCAGAGTTTTTATTCAAACCCATGGTCGTTGCCTCGTCTGATAGATATATGCTTCATTCTCCAGGCATTTGTGGGTTATGGGATCATAATAATGATTTTTTCCACAAACAGCAAATAAATTGTGGAAAGAGGTAGCTATTTTGCCTTTTTTCAAGTTTTCTGCTTTAAACAAGCAATTAATTGGAAGGCAAATAACGCAAAACAGAATAAATGTTACAAAAAAATGTTTCATATGAGGGCATTTATCGATATATTTTGGCACATTATTATTAACTTACATTTCTTAAAAGTCGTAACGAGTTTGAAAGTTTCACCAAGCGGACGTGGTAACGAAATCAAATGTTCAACTTGCACTATAAATATGAGCCCAAACGCATACAAGAAAACCACCAAAATAATAATCTCGCAAAGTTTAGACATTTTTGGTTGCTTAATCCCTGAGACTTTTGACATAGCTTTGTTTTGTGTTTTCACTTTATCATATATCAGTGATGCCGTCAAGAAATTTATTATACTGCAAGTTGCAATTATGAAGTAACAAAATCCGTGTGCAATCACTCAACAGTTAGCTGTACATTCAGCCTCATACAAACTATTATGTAAACAGCGCTTTACCGACGTATTCCATACCGTGTTTGTCAACTATTGTATATGTATGTATGTATATATCTTTATTATACTGACTTGTACTATACATAGTCACAATCATTTGTGTATTATTATAAAGAATATTTTAAAGTACCCAGCCCTTTGGGCTTATAAGTCAGTTTTAAAGAATATAAATAATAAATATGTGCAACACAATATCAAAACAGGGATAATATCGTATACTACTACACTACACTGTCAGCACATTGTTACCTCAAATGACTTCTTAGTCACCTAAAGTGATAGGATGGTCTTTCTTCCGTCCGTCCATAATTAATTTTCGTTCATTTTTTTCTGCCAAAGCTTATGAAGTCTTTTCTTGAGTGGTTTGGCCAATTGCTTCGAATTTGCGTAAGGACAATTCTGAAGAGCCTAATTTGTTTAACAGATGGCGGAGGATTTTTTCCCTAATAATTTAAGTGTGTTTTTACTATGTTGGATTTCTTCTCTGAGGTAGTTAAAGGTTTCTTCCATTATGCTGAAACTTGGCAAAAAAATATACTTTGTTCAAGGGTCAAACACAAAATATGTGCCACGTGACGTTACTTCACACCACGAATTTTAATGAATCTTCAATTTGGGTGCTTTTCGAGTGCACATTAGGTGCATTTCCCACGAATTTCCAATAGGTTTTTTTCCTTTGTTTTTGATTTCGTTATTTTATAAAATTCTATTTCATTTCGTTTCGTTTCGTTATGTTCATAAATCTTCGTCTCCAATACAACTGGGCCAGTTGCCTTGAAATTGCACAGGCACCGTTGTGGACACCTATAGAAGGCAATTTTGGCTAACATGTAGCGCCTTCAGTTTTTCGACCACTTCTTTTGAACCTGAAGCTGAATTCTCTTCAAAATGAATAGAAAACTTGAAAAACCTTAAGTAATCTCCATCAAATTTGTTCTCTATATGGGAGTACTATCCTCTGCTAAGTTTTGAAATTCCTTAAGGATCAGCAGGCGTGCATGTCACCATGGTTACTGCTGAGATGTAGTGCACTCCACGGTAGTATTCTCTAAAACAGAAAAGAAGAACAACTTCAGTCTCCACGGAGATGAACTTTACGTGAGACTCTATTACGTGTCGTCTTGTAGTGATGCTGTCTTGCTTTATTTACTTATCTATTTGTTTGTTTGTTTGTTTACGTGTTTTTTGTCTGTCTGTCTATCTATCTACATATTTATTTACTGTATTTTATTGCACTTTATTATATTTCATTTATTGCATTTTATTTTATTTTATTTTACTTGATTCGATTGAATTTATTTTTTTTATTTTATTTTATTCTATTTATTTATTTATTTATTTATTTATTTATTTATTTATTTATTTATTTATTTATTTATTTATTTATTTATTTATTCATTCGTTCGTTTGTTTATTTATTTATTTATTTATTTATTTATTTATATATTTATATATTTATTTATTTATATATTCATTTATTTATTTACTTTATTTTTTTTATTTTATTTTATTTTACTTTGTTTTATTTTATTTTACTTTATTTTATTTTATTTGGAGGGACCTTTAAAAAGTTCTTCTATAAAGCCACTTGTCCGCTGGGTTTGAAATTTCACACAAACGCTTCAGGGTTCCTACAGAATAAAGGGGAATTTACTTTGGGTTGACAGTGTAAAGGTCGGCTCGGGAGGGATTGTTGACACAGCCTTTTTCTTTAATCCTGCTATTGTTAAAGGGTAGATGGATGGATGGATGGATGGATGGACGGACGGACGGACGGACAGGCAGACAGACAGACAGACAGACAGACAGACAGACAGACAGACAGACAGACAGACAGATAGATAGATAGATAGATAGATAGATAGATAGATAGATAGATAGATAGATAGATAGATAGATAGATAGAACGTTGCCTTTGTTGTAACAGGCAAACGGTCAGTTGCATATTTTAGGTGCTCTCTTATCGTTAAGAAATGGTCTGCCAGAACTCGTTAACTGAGTAAGCCCGATAACCAGGTTTGCTCGTCAAGGGAATATCCAACCAAGCAAAATGACTTCACTTGTGGACCAAAGGTCGCTGATATATACATTACAGATTTAAACCTATTAAACCCAATTGACCTCACAGCTTTGTAGAGTCCCCCTGTATCAAGATTTGAAATTGCTGTATGAACCCAAGTGTTTTGGTACAAATACGGCATTGATCAAAGTTTGAAGCCATCCGGCGACCTACTCAAGATAAAGAGACTAATTTTCTGCAACTATGAGATCAACACGTTTATCTGCAAAATTGTAACGTAGATTTTCTTGAAAGTATCCTTTTCCCTTTAGTTTGTTTTTGTTTTATTTTTATCTGCTTGGTTTTTATTTAGTTATTTTTGTAAAGTTCAAATGCGATGCAAAAAAAAGGGTTTTGTAAACGGTAATGCTTGCAGAACTCCTCATTTTTGACACATTTAAATAATACTGATCATTATGCAGAAAACCTGTTACACATTTTGCCTTTAATGGCTTTCAATGCTAATTCTTTTTTCACTGGAGCGTTGTGTAAAACATCAAAAATAAACATGACGGCATGCTTTATAGGGAACACAGTTACATGTGATGTTTGGAGAGTTAGTGACAATAGTTGAGGCACGTTTGGAGAGTTAGTGACATTTAATTTGGGGCACTACACCAAGCAATGGTTATACATGTAATCTCCGTGTGTGCGTGCACGTCATGGAGCATACACAAAAAACAGAACTTTTTCCAACCGATCTTGTTTTTCACGCGTCAGACTACAAGAACGTCCATAAGAATGCTGTGCCCAATATTATAGATCATTCCTGGCTACGCCCAAATACTGAATCAATGTATGTAGCTTCTCCATCCAAGTCTCAAACGCAACGTCTGTCAAGAAAAGAAAATATTTGATTGGTATATGAACCGTTACCTCTGGTACTTAATCAAACAAGTGAGGCAGGTAACGCCACTGGTCAATAGGTAAGGGCTCACTTCCACTGGTACCACCGACCAAGAGACATAATCCTAAACTAGATTAGTCTAAGGTCCTCTTTTAACAGGGAAAGTTTGTACCAGACCAGTCGCAGCAGAATGATTTTTCAAAACAGTTATTTGTGAATAGCAACCGTGGAAACCCAAGTTTGGTGTGGCATTATGCCAGTTGCATTGCATCTTTGTATTTTCGTGGTGCTTCCTTACCCAACTCTGGAAATGCATGGCATATACAGGTAAGACAGGTTAACCGTTTTGTGATTTTGCCTGTCACAATGCTAGTGTGACAGCCTTTAATGGGGCATATATTTTATAGTATTGTGATGTGATTCACAATAAGGTGGCCAACCAGTTAGACACAGATGCAGTCAGGGCTAACTGGATAAGTGAGATTAACTTTGATTAACATGGCAACCATACTCTTCAAAATTTGTGATCCATATCGCAAACCATTGGCAACCGTGCTAAAAATTCTGTTCCAGACAGCGTTGATGTCTGACTACTTCACACTTGCCATGGGACAGTAAAAAAAGACAAAACACTTTAGCTTTTTATGCACGATTGATGAGTGTCATTTTAATGACGATTTATTTCCTTAGTTCATCCAAACATAAACAATTTTAATATAAATTTATATATGTTTTTACAGCAGAATTTTGAATGTTTATGAAGTCATTTTGCGGTGTTTCTGTGGTTTTGGCAGTCATGGCATATACCGTATTTTTGCTCAGTTCCATGACGTTAGACCCGGTTCCAGCTGTTCAAAAACGTCAACAATCTAGAACACATGCTTGGGTTCAGATGGGTCCGGATTAACGGGGCTCGACTGTATTCAGATATTTCCATATCCGTGTTTTTTAAAATGTTAATGTTTGGAAATAGGTAAGACTTACAGAGATGTAATATAGAGGAATGAGATATTCTCTTAAGAGAGGGAACAGGGAAAAACAACTTTGAGAATCGGGTGCTTTTGGGGCGCACCAAGGAAACACTCATAAGAATTTTCCGGCCAATATTATAGATCATCCTTAGCTGCGCCCAATTACTGGATCAAAGCATGTAACTTCACCGTCCAAAACTCAAACTAAACGTCTACCAAGAAAAGAGAATATTTGATTGATATATGAACCGTAACCGCTGGCCCTGGATGATTCTTATAGCCTATGAAACTGTTGGCATGCTGATACATGAATGAAAGATCGATTTGCAAATAACTTGAATCTAGGATTGTCAGTTGATAAGCTGGATATTTCTAGGTTCTCTATGAAACTATTCGGCTGCTCTTGTTGTGAATTTCCTCTAATAACAGTATACGTACTTTGTCTCCATATTTATTATGTTCTGAGGGCATGAGTATGTGTCAAAGCTTACAAAAAACAAACAAACAAGCACACTGCAAATCACATTTTCAAAAGAGTGGATAAAGGGCTAAAGGGGCGCTGCACTAGCAAAACACTACACATTTTTCATTCACTATAGCAATCTCATATATATATATATATATATATATATATATATATATATATATATATATACCCGCACTGACTTCCACATATACTGATCAAATCAGCCAGTCGAAAAGTCGAAAATTTTACATTTCTAGGTGTCTTGATTTACCACCGTATCACTTGGAGAAAACATGTTAATCTCATGTCAAATTTATTATCGTGAGTATGTGGTATGCTCTCTAGAGTAAAAGACCTACTGCCCCAAAGCATCTTACAATTAACTTGTAATGTCCGATTTTCATCTTATGTGAGTTATGTAATAACTGCATGGGGGTTTCACTCTTGTGGCAGACTTGTGAAGTTACAAAAGAAACGGATATGACTGAGCAAGAATAGCACGTGCAATGCACACGCATGACCTATCTTTAAAAAACTTGGTCTTCTTAAGCTTGATCACATATTTAAGCATCCTGTATCCAAATGTATTACAAAGACAAAAAAAGGTTATTAATATTTTTAATTATCTCTCCATCACCAATCACCGGTTTCAATGAAACGAGCTATCCAGAAGAACAGTGTCTGCTCCTCAGAAATATAATGCAACAAGGCATGACATTCCCATTTTAACCCCCACGATGCCAATACTATTTAAAAATACCAAAATTCATCAGGCCAGGCTTAATGGAAATTACTTACCTGAGATATCCATGACGAACCTTAAAACACATTCTTTCAAAGGCTTCTCAAAATATGATAAGGACTATATTACTTTGCTTTATGAAACCAGCTGCATCATGGAGATTGTTATTTCTGCAATGATCGATCATGAGGTAGATAATCAGCAGGCATTATTGTCACTTGGTCTACAACCTTTAGTTTCCAAATGTCCCATACCACCTGGTACACAGTGCATTATGTTACATATTTTATTATACAGCGTATGACCCTAAATATTGTAATTTAATTAGTATTTTGTCAGAGAGGCCACATGATAGAGTCTCCTCAGAGCCTTTAAGTTAGTGTAGAGTATCACGGGTTTGAACGCATATGCATGTGTATGCTTCTTTGACGTGTGCAATTTTTAGACCAAATAAAGCTGTTCGAAACAACAAATATAAAGAGGACGGGTCCATTTTCTACGGGGCGGAGTGCGCCAAAGAGTTACAGGAAACAAAGCACAAAAACTAGCTCTTGTGGGATAAAATATCATTTTCCTATTAGGACCTTGAGATTAGAAAACCTCTGCCCTCTTGCGTGCAGTTCGTACATTCTATTCTATCGAAATTGTGTGGATTTTTCTTTATGTAAAAACTAATACCATATATTGACCCTTATTTAGTCTGTCAGGTAGCCCCAACAGATACATTTATACACTTTATTTCCATCCAAGGAGCCGCAATGGGGCGAGTTGCGCCGAACGCATGCATGATTTGGAAGCTCACTCCCATCCGAGCATATAAGCTTCGTTTCTTGCCACTTATCTCGGTTGACTTTTATTAGCCAGAAATGATATCATTTAAATTTTTACTTTGGTAATCGATTTTGCATCATATGCTCTTGTTCGTATGAGTAAAATATTTCTGAGCATAAATTGGCTTCATCGCGATATTAACACGAGGATGGTATCCGGGTATTCGGTGTTTCTGTCTGTATTTCAATAAGAGAGTCAATAAAGGCAATATAGAAAACTGAGCGTCATACGATCCATAGCACTTGGCTAGGTTATCTGTCGCGTGCAGCTGCAGGCCATTAGTTTTGTTGGAACTCTCAAGAAAGTATGCGCCAGTGGAGACTAATCACAAAATTTATTTGGGCCCTGGAATCAGGAGAATTGTCTTGACAATTGGTTGCTTACTGTAAGCGACATTGCCAGCAACATTTTCTGATCTCAGGTGTCGAGATATAAATCTTCAAGTTTAAAGGGGCGGGGGGGGGTACCATACATTTCGATTTTATCGTGGAAAAATCAATATAAATACAATTGATACTTGCACACTTGTTTCCAGCCACCCATCGTTGCCTTTTTGACTTCACCGAATTATCTGAAAATGAAATTAATGGAACCTCATTTTTGTCGAAAACATAATTACATTTCGTTTCGCCAACATTCCAAAATCAATATTATGCGATACCTACCAGCGTACTTTTATTTCTAATTCAAACTGTTGTATTTTTACATACTTTTTGGTAGTTTGTAGGAAGTGACTTGTGTTAAAAGATGTATTTTTTTTTTGGTCCAAATCGGGACCGTCTTGTGCAGATTATAACCGTATCATCTTAGAATTCACATCAACTTGCTCATTTATTGTAAGGTTTGACTGTAGTATTTCTCTTTTAATGTATTTACTTACCTTTTCATCGGCTACATAAGATGCAAGTCTTAACAAAAAGGGCAATTCAAATTATTAAACATTTAAACTGCGTTGTATGCTGCATTGGCTGCTTTTGGATAAAAGAAGTGCATTTGCTCTGCGCGCGCACTTGCAGTACATTTATCACAGGTAACCATGCAAATTGCTCCAAGCGAGACATAAGACACAATATACACAGAAATACAAAATAGTATTATGCACTGGAACATAGGATAGTACAATTCAAACAATCCAGTCATAAAGAAAAGCAAATTACACAGTAACGAGAAACGATAAAACCCGTTAGATCTGGTGCACTTAGTAAGTATGAAACGACACAAAAATATAAAGAAGAAAATCCAGCAAGTGCAGATGTAAAATAAAACATTTGAACGCCATGGACATTCTCCCAATTCATGTAGAAACTGTAACATTTTTGACATTTTACATATCCCGACAGAGACGTATGAAACTGACATGAACTTTCTGCAACGAATGTTTTCCTCCGTCCCGTTGTTTGAAAGATACTTCAAAGGTTACAAAACATGGTATCCACTCTTCGCGACTTCATAGATGGTGATATTGAACTATGAAATATTTGTAACAATGTGTTTATATTAATGAAAATTATTTTGTTCTAATCTGCTATACAATAATGGTAACAGCATGTTTCTGTCAAACAAAATAATCTTTTTAGTCTTCAGACGGGTTTTTGAGTTTTGTCACCTTACATCTTGATAATTTTATAAATGCTTTATAAATCATGGTGTGAATTGCAGTCCTCAATGCTTCATCGCACCAGTTTATTTTACACTTTACTGGGGACATGGTTCTGGGCATTCAGGTATCCTACATTTGGGCCAAGCTCATTTTCCACCGGGAAATTGAACCTCTGGCCGTAGGGTCTTTAAGGTCTTTTTCTGATAACTTATTAGTTCCTTTTTTTTTTTTGTTTGGATATAGTTAATTCTATTTTCACTATATAATCATATATAAAGTTCTCACCACTACGAAAGATTGAGCAATTAATAACATTTACTGATTCTTACAAGGGGGAGTTCTTTAGACCGTGAGAAATTAATTTCGAGATGTGTTTTATTTCGTGTTTGAGGACCTACATTGTCACTTGGGTTATGAGAATTATTTTTCGTGACAGTGTCCAATTCATTTGAAAAGTCTCAACACTTTTTCGGATTGCCTTTCTTTATGTTTAACATGTTATCAAGAATATTTTCGTTGAACGTTTTTTTTAAAATTCCCATCTCTAATTTAAAAACTTGCAGCTGGACGAATGATGTGTTTGCCCCAGTGGGGTGTCCGGGAACTTCATGGACATAATTTTGCAAATTGTTTCATGTCCTAATATAATTCGTAGAAACAATTGTCTACGTACATTGCTAGTTTTCTTTTTACTCCTTTCCATTTACTGAACTTAAGTGGTAGTTTACCTGGTCTTTGTAAAGCACTGTTAAAATTGGAAACATTTCATCAACTCTCTCTCTCTCTCTCTCTCTCTCTCTCTCTCTCTCTCTCTCTCTCTCTCTCTCTCTCTCTCTCTCTCTCTCTCTCTCTCTCTCTCTCTCTCTGTCATCATAAGGACAGCAAAATGACCTGCAGCCATTCACACTGTCGACATTGGTCCAGAGATGGCAGCACTGGCCACTCTTTGCCTGCATGTGAAGATTGCTTCCCGGCAAATTAACAAACTCACCAATTATATTACATGGGGCAGATAATAAAGCCAAAATATGTGTCGCAAAAGGCATGTTGTGTTCAGCATAGTAAGTAGCGCAGAAAATGATAAACATTGGGTCTAGTTTTGCTAAACGGTAAGAATAAGAATAGCAATTCACCGGATGCCTCCAGATTTTTTTTTTTTTTTAGTTTGTTTGTTTGTTTGTTTGTATATTTTTTTGCTTTTTGGGGGGGATGTTTGTTTGGTTTTTTTTTGCTTTGTTTGTTTTCTTTTTTTTTCGGATCAGCACAGGACTGGTCAAAGCGAAGAATGAATATAACGGAGTTGTCACCCTAAGTGACCAGACGGACCCGAGTTGAGACAGTATTACCCAAGCCGGAGGCGTGGTTCATGTGTGCAGTGTTACCAACCTGCCAAACTTAAAATCCGGGAGATTAAAAGTAAAATTAAGAGAGATTTATAAATAAATATGAAATATAGAAGGGAAATATAGATGAAATTCCCGGAATTGACCCTAAATTGTGAAAAATCCACACTTTTTCAATAATTTTCAGCAAAAACCTGGAGTATCCCGGGAAATCCGGGAGGGTTGGCATCACTGTGTGTGTCGGGCGATGGTCCGTCTGATGACCAGGACTGACGACGTATGTGGTTTTGTTTTCATCGTAGAAGGGTCCTTGCCAGGACGCTCCTGTGTTGTAACAGGAACCATGAAAGGAACTCCCTCTTTCAAATTGTATGATGTGATAATAGACTGGCGAAGCTTGCACCAAAGACGGAGGAAAAGCTGGTCATAATTAAAAACAATGGAGGCCCACAGTAGCTTTAAGATTGTTTACCCGAAACCGCAGGCAACAGAACTTCCATCAACCTGCGTCATGAAGACAACATTTTGCACCTTCGGACCAGAACGACAAGCCAACAATTCTTCCTTCGCTTCCACTGTATGCTTATGGAACCAACTCTTTGAAAAAAGACAGGAAAAATACGTTTCGATTTTTTAAGTGTCTGCTTGATAAATGCTACAAGGTGGCAAAACAGAACAAACTCTCTTTAAACGTCGACCGCAAGAACAGTATCACTCTATGCCAGTCTGCATATGAGCATCGTCCAATTGTATAACTAGTTACATGGTATGAGTTTTAAGGAGCCCAGTCAGTGTGATTGTGGTGGACTAATCGAACATATGTTTCACTTTTTCTTTGTTTGTCCTAACTACAATTATACCCGCATCTTTTACCTTAAAACAGTGTGCTGTATGGCTTTGTCGAATGCACCTTAAGTAATGATATCAAAACCTCCAAGGCTGTCCGCAGCTACATCGAAAAATCCTTACGCCACCACGCCGCTATAACCTACCACCTATTTGCAATATTCAGTTTGATAATGTAGTGGAAGAACCTCTATTCGTCATGTTATTCAACGTGTATACCTTAGATTGTTCGATCTACTCTGTACGTGGAGCCTTCTATCAACTCGCTGTCCATCATCACCCCCACCCCCCACCCCCAAGCCTCCACGTACAACGGGGGGTTATATATGGTGGCAAGCCGGTTCCCCAATTTCCTGTATACTATATATGAACAGAGAATAATGAGGGCATTGTCATGAGTTTTGGATTTTATTGGGTCAGCTTATTGAACACTGCGGGCATGCATAAAGTATGGCGTAAAGGTATACAGCATAAGGAGAAGATGCGTGGAAACATCTGATGTTCTCTGCCTATTGAGGGTTGTGCGGACAATTCGTTGTCCACCTAATAGCGCTCATTATATTGTCTGAGGTTTTAGGGGTTTGCTGCGGACTAATGCTGATATGAGTATGACAATCATTGTCAGAAAATGGATCTGGTGTTACAAGCAAGACATATGATTAAAGCACCATATTTTTGGAAGTGTTGAACGCTTCTAGGCCCATTATCAACAGCCTGTGTCTTATTGTATTTGCTCATGCCATCTATCTATGTTTCATATTTTAACGCATCTGTACTTGTTACTTTTACACATGTATATTGTGAAGGGCCTCCATGCTTTAACAGGATTTAATTCTGAATATGGATTGCCAAATAAACTCTTCAAACTCTTCTTCACCATATATTATAATATTTATAATTCAACGTTTGGTTCAGAAGTATACAAATAGTCATGATATCAAAGTGGCACACAGGTCAGTCAGGGATCCACCAATACATCCATCTTACGTCATTGATCAAATTTACAGATACATCACATTCACCCGGACGATGCAGTGCGCAAGAGGTTTGATGTCTTCTGATATGTCATTTTTGGTCACATATCACTTAGGCGGAATTTAAGATTGTCAGGAAAATCGTAAGCTTACTCGCAGCTCCACTGAACTTAAATATGAGGCACACACGTTCATAATTTTGGCATGCAGAAATAACTTTTACATTTGATGTGTATGCATCATGTTACTTAAATCTGTTTTCCTCACTGGGAATGGTCCCGCTTGCGTACTGTTCTGTGCTGCCACCTTGAATAATTCTATGTATGAAGTATACTCTTGTTGAGCAGCAATAGACCGAAAATGTACGAATCGATACTTACACAAAATATTGTCCAGTTAGGTTGAAATCAGTATAAAAATCTATGGAACGATGCATATAAAACTTGTTAGGGTTTGGGGGGGGTGGGGGTGGGGGGTGATTTTTTTGTTGTTGTTGTTGTTGTTGTTGTTGTTGTTGTTGTTGTTTTTTTTTTTTTTTTGTTTTTTTTTTTGGGGGGGGGGGGTTTTTGTGTTTGTTTTGTGATAGGTCTTAATTTATGCATCAAAAGTAATACCTATACAAATATATTGCTATTGATTTTATATTATGATCGACCTTAAATTGATGTATCCTTTGTCAGATACAAAATATCCTAGGCCTGTTGTTTTCATTGGCAAATCTAACATCTACGTACCAATACCTACATGTGCAGGAAACATGCCGGCGTAGTTAAATTGTGATAGCCATAAAATTTATATATACTTCGAACTCATAGACAATCTTTCCTCGCTGCATAGTGCCGGAGTCAGACTGTGTAGTATTTGGTGAATTCAACGGAAAATTGTCAACTTTCAGAAAAGGCAATACGAATAGCATGAATGGGGACTTAATAGGATGTATTCATATTTAAATGCGGTCCTACTCTAACACCTATTGAGCAAAAGAGGGAGCCACTTGCATCAGGGCAGATCCATGTATTTAACATGGTCAAAAGTACTTTCTCAATAAAATGAACAACAAGAACACAGAATAATCTTAAGAAAATGTATTACCATATATTGTAGTTCTAGAAATTTTCGCGCTCGATTTAATTTCGCGCTTTTCGCGCTACCACCCAAAGCGCGAAATTAAAATGTGCGAAAATAGATTGCATTGTATTACGCTAAATTGAATGGCATTGGATTGTGCGAAATTAAAATGCGCGAAAATTTTGGTAATTTTAAGAAAAATTGAGTTTGCGCGAAATTAAACACACGCGAACATTTCTAGAACTACAGTATTTGAAACATAAAGAATGGTTAAGTTGATTAGAAATGGGCTGTCTTTTGGTTGAAAATGTGTTATTTTTGGATGTTTATGTAGTATATAATACATATCAGCCCTGATCATGGTGGAAGCATCAGTCTGTTGCCCAAGCAACCCAGAAAGTGAGCAGGATCACAGTTAAATATGAATGTCTCCTATTGAACAGCTGATTGAGGTCACTGGTATGTATGTGTTGAATGAATCACTGAAGTGTGAAGGTAAAATCACATGGTCCAGGGGTAACTTGCATTCAACAATTGATTACGTTCTTGTATCACATGCACTGGAACAAAGCGTAGTTAAACTTGTGGTGGACGAGAAGGGATATTATTGATAGAGAGTGACCATAACACCATGGCGCTACACCTGAAAGCCTCTGATGGTAAACGACCACGCAATCCTAGTCCATCTGAGGTCATCGAAAGTATTATGTGGCACATTAAACCTAGTACCGTTTGGGGGCTTTTTCGGAAAAAGTTGGCAGATATTTTTCAAAATTGGGACATTAATAAGCTAGATTCAACTGAAAAAGCCTGGGAAAGTTGGCCGGTAAACGCGGAATTGGTTTGCAAACGACAAAAAAGTCACCAAGACAGGTTTGGGACGAGGAGATTTTTTTTTTTTTTTTTTTTTTTTTGGTCAAAAGTCGCAGGATTGCCGACAGATTCTATCGTAAGTGGAAAAATGTTGAAGGTGTCGACCCTGAAATCATTAATGACCTCTGAAAAGCTTACTTAGAAAGAAAAAGTCGAGTGCATGAATTGATTCGGCAAAAGCAACTGGCACATAAAGATAATGTTATAATTTCTAATTCAAAGAAGGGGTCTGGAAATACTAAATCACTTTGGAAAATGCTGAGACGGCTAAATGTAAATAATAATGAGCCAATCAAGATCGCAGATCGACATGATAAATCAAAGTTGTTGAGTGACCCCAAAGAAGTTTCTATGGTCATAAAAGAGTATTGGGCAAGCCTAGGTAAACAGAACACCAACATTCCCGGGTCGGAAAAGCGAGAGTAGAAAGACTACAATGGCATGGCGATACTGATGGTGGCTTAACCTACGTAACTTTTGATGAAGAAAATATTACTGATGCCATTAAAAGGTTAAAGAATGGGAAAGCATGTGGTTTCAATAGAATTCCTACTGAATTTGCGAAAAATGGTTGAAGTATTTTGATTTCTTCCTTGGTAAAGCTGTTTAATATGTTTAAATTATTTGAAAGTTTTCCTAATGACTTCCGGGAATCGTGAAACCATTAAATAAAGAAGGCAAGAGGAAGGATCTCGATAATTATCGGGGCATCCGTATATCCTCTAATATGTACAAAGTTTTTGCAGCTGTGGAAGAGCACCAATTTATGGACTTTTTGGAAGATAAACAGACAATTGGTGAATTCCATGGGGCCTATAGGAGAGGACGCAGAATTGAAGACCACATTTTTACATTAAAAGGCATTTGCAGCCTGAGAAAATATGATAAGAAAAAGACTTGGGTTGCTTTTTTTTTTCTTCTTTTTCGGATATATCCAAAGCTTTCGATTAAATTTCAAGGGAGCGTTTGTTTAGTAGCCTATGGGACCTCGGTGTACAAGGAAAAGCCTGGAGAATGGTTTAAATATTTATATGCTAAGGTAGAAAAAAAAGTATTTTTGGCCAGTTTGAAACAGCTTGGTTTGATGTAATTAATGGGGTCAAGCAAGGCTGCATCCTCTCACCAACTTTGTTTACCACGGCGATGACCGACTTAATTGGGATGTTGCAAGAGGAAAACTTAGGATTGAAGTGCATTAGCCAGACAATACCCACTTTGTTATACGCTGATGATACCATTCGAATGGCAGAAAATGAAATGCAATTATCGAAAATGTTATCGGTGGCACACACTTTTGCAGTAAAATGAGGCATGAAATTCAATGGTGATGAATCTAAAGTAATGATTATTGGCCAAAGATGTGATCCGAATAAGAGATGGATATCAGGAAACCACTTGATAGAGGAATGGAATGCTTATAAATGCTTGGGTGCATTGTTTTCCAGAAGTTTGTCTGATTTAAGCCATATTGAAAAGTTGTCAATCCCTGAAGCAAGATTACGTGGTTATATTAGTAGCATTTTAGCAAAGCACCATAATGTAAACAGGGTATCTTTTGGAAACACTTTGTGCAAAAAAGTCATCAAGCCATCATTTGTCCGTGGTCATGGAGTGTGGCTGGGTAGTACTGAAACTAGTAAAACATTAATGCGATCTTTGCAATATGGCATAGCACGGACGGTTTTGCAGATTAAAGCATACCCAGTATATGTAGCCACCATAGGGGATCAAGGCTGGCTCCCTCTATCACTCGAGGCCAATTAACACAGGCTTAACTACTATTATT
This sequence comes from Hermodice carunculata, assembly GCA_964020975.1. NCBI lineage: Eukaryota > Metazoa > Annelida > Polychaeta > Eunicida > Amphinomidae > Hermodice > Hermodice carunculata. Next base: position 59,678,972 of record OZ026618.1, on the reverse strand, counting down.
ATTTGAAATATAAAGTTGGAAATACCAGACTTTGCAAACTCGAAATTGTTTCTAGGTACCAACAAGGTAGAAAGGCCTCATGGCCATATTGCAAAGGGATTAAAGATATTTTTTGGGTAAGACAGGTATGGATTAGGCGATGACCTGCAATAATGAAGATTGGCTACCTGTATATAGGAAACTGAGGTTTCAGTATCGGAATCAAGTCTTTTTCAGGAAATATCTTCGAAATGTTCTTTGGCCATTTATAGTCATTTAAATTTTTCAACCTCTGCAGTAAAATATATTTTTAATATCAAAGATTTTCGGGGAGCCCAGTTGAAATTTAAAGCTCGTACTGCCACCTTAGGACTTAATGCCGACCGTGAACGCTGGGACAAGAGAGATGGTAATTGTATTTTTGTCACTCAGGTAGGGAGGACATTTTTCATTTTTTTGTCACATGTCCTCGTTATTGTGATCTAATAAATATTTTATTTACATATATTGAACAAAAATTGACTAAATGTAGCTTATCCGAACACTGGTTAAGCTTTATTATATCATCATTGAATGTAAAGTTATATTTTCTTCTTGGTGACATGGCGCAGCTCTATAGCCACAAGGCAAACTGTATCTTTGATTGTGATTGCCACCATTTTCTAATAGATGCCATGGATAGACGTGTCCAAGATGGCTCATAGATATGTGGGACCCCCTATTTATTTAATTTGTACATACTTGTTTTTACAGTTTTCTGCTACATTGAATTTTCTGACATTTTGTAACTTATTCATTTGTACAGTAGGTAGCACACTGTGTTGAGCTCATGAATGCGCCTCCGCTACAACCACGGCAACGGCGCCCCCGATGTAAATGGAGTCAATCCTTGCATGAATAAATAATTCATATATTATAATGTTGTTTTGCGGAGGTAGCATAAACCAGGTCCCTGCAAAAAAAAAAAAAAAAAGGGAAAAAGGAGAAAAAAAAACCCATCTGCATTGATACACAGAGAATTCAGTATGGGTGGCCCATAAAGGATAACATTGGGGTCACGAGTTGTGGGATTTTCATTTTTGTGATACTGTAACGAGCGAAAACATGAAAATCCAACACCGAATGATCCCAACTTTATGCCCAATGGGCAACCCATACTGTATTTTCTTTGTCCTATGTCTAAAAGCGGGGGGGGGGGAGCGCCAACACGATGTTCTGTCGGAGAAATAAGTCTGAAAACGACGTCATTTTGAAAGTGGGAGCAGTCGGTATTTCATTAAGTGCACCATGGTCTCTCATTGGCTTGTCTACTACCTGAAACCAATGAGTGACAAACCAAATGAAAGATTACAATGAAAACCTTATCCATTATACCAATGCAGGATAACCCATTGAGGATTAGAATTCGGACGTAGGAGAAATATATAAAGTATGCTGTATATACGTTTAGGTTGGTCTATGCACCGATTAGATGCACATAAACTAAGCTGTTGTTTTGCAGTGATAGACGTAAAATTTATCTGTAAATATCTGTACAAAACATGTTGTACCTACGTTGTGATCGGCCTGAAGCATATCTATCTATACATTATGTTGTCGTTTTGCGGAAAACGTCTCAATCTGTATATTGATACATACACAAAATACGCTGTTATTAGGTCGGAATAGGCCATAGTTCTATGCATCAATACATGTGCAAAGTACGATTAAATTTACCTGAGATTTGCCTAAATGCCCTGGCCAGTCTGTAGAACATGACAAAGAGAGCTTTTGATCGACTTACCGTGATATGTTAGGGAACAACTTTGGCTAAATTACCAAAGAAAATCAGGCGACAGTCCAAGGTAAATAATACCAAGATGCATGGTTGCAAATTACTTACATTAAATAGTATTAGAGTTGTCTATTGTTTTAAAAGATAATAGTCATTATTTTTGTTTTATTTATTTATTTATTTATTTATTTATTTATTTATTTATTTATTTATTTATTTATTTACTTGTTTGTTTGTTTGTTTGTTTGTTTGTTTGTTTGTTTGTTTGTCTGTCTGTCTGTCTGTTTGTTTGTTTGCTTGCTTGCTTGCTTGCTTGCTTGTTCGTTCGTTCGTTCGTTCGTTTGTTTGTTTGTTTGTTTATGTATTTATTTATGTATTTATTTTTTTATTTATCCATCCATCTATCCATCTATTTATTTATCTATTTATTTTGTCTGTCAGTCTATTTGTTTATTTATTTGTTAATTTTCTCAATTACTTATTCATGTATTCGTAAAATTATGTTATGATGTCCAACTGTAATTGTTTATATCAGTTAAGTTTTGGAATTATCATATTACGATGTCAATTTAAACAAGAAGCTCTATTAATCTTCTTCTAAAATGGTTGTGTCTGTGTATAATTCCCTTGTTATTGATCTTGATTTAAAATGATCATATCATTAAGTCAGCTTATACGTATTGCGTTACCCACTTTACATCCCGTGTTTTCTTGTTAAGAGCTTCCATTATTAAAGAGTGCCTGGTACAAAATAGAATTACAGGCGCCACACGGCTGTTATCGCAGGTGTGCAATACATAGTTAAAGTGTTAATTGACTTAAACCGGGGATAGTGTGTGCAATTTGTGAAGATGATTTGGTGAGCGCATAATATCATTACACCTGCAACAGGTAACCTGCCAGCAGTATGATTTCAAGCCAATAAGAGAGACCAACAGGTTATAATGCATATGCTGCTGTTTGAGCAGCGACGGCAGCATCTGTCCAATCATGTCTAAACACTTAGGCATTATTGCGACATATCACTCAGTGTCTGTTTTTACAACCATGATGTCTTATATTTTAAGCGTTTGCTTGTTTTTTCTTGTTTTTTTCACATATTGCGCATATTAATGTTTTATGTGACCTAACTGTGCGTAAATAAAGTTGATATTATTTTTACTAATCTCATCATCGTCATTTATCGTATTGCTATTATTATTCGAATTATTATCAATATCGTTGATATTGCCATCTCCGTTGTAATCAAGATACTGATAATCGTCCTCTTGGTAGTCTTTATCATCAGTGACATACTTAGTGTTCTTCATTCTCATGATCATCATTATTCTAGGTTCCCTTGAAACTACTTTCTACTCATCTGGCGGATGAGCAAACAGATATAATAAGAAATTTGAAATTTGAAATTCTCTTTGCCACCTTGTCGCACAAAGAGAAGTGATCGCGCACTTGAAATTTGAAAGTTGGAACCAGATATGTCACATCAACCATTTCAATGATGTCAAAGAAAATGCGTTTAAGTTCCACCAATTTCTTTGAACTGTGCTTACTGAATCTTTCCTCGACTAAATTAATTGCAATTAACCACGTTTAAACGATGATACAAGTGTATCATATTTCTTCTAAATAAGTAATATGTGATTTCTCTTTTGTTTGCATTGAATATTACTTTTCCATGAATGACGGCAAGATTTTCACATTTTTAGCTCAGCGGGCGTATCAGCCAGCAGAGCTTTAATTTGCCATCACTCTTCGTCCGTCGTCCGTCGTCTGGCGTCCGTTCGCAATTCACATTTTCGACTTCTACAAAACCGTCTGCCAGATTCACTTCAAACTTGGTTGTAATGTACCTTGGGTGAGTCTCTACCAAGTTGCTCAAATGCTTATGCTCAAGTGATTTTTGGATTTTTTTACGATTCTTTTTTCTTCTTTGGGGCAAATCTTAAAAAAAAATCTCCCTCTCCGAAACCAATCACTAAATTGCTTTGATATAACACAAAAACACTCCTGAGAATTTCAAGTTCCTAATTGGTTCACCAGGTGGCACTGCATTTTTCTGGGGGGTTTTAATGATTTTTTGCGTGTTTTCGCTATTTTCGACTTTTTCTCCAGAACCGTCACTCAGATTACGGAAGTTGTTCACTAGGTAGCACTGCTGACTTTTAATGCCTTTTTTTCAATCCCACTGGTTATCAGTAAATACACCTTCCCTATTGATTACCATGTGGGTTAATGCGCATTCTAATGTTAATTCACATTTTCGACTTTTTCTCTGAACCCGTCAACCAGATTCACTTTAAACTTGGTGGCATTGTACCTTGGGTGAATCTTTACCAAGTTTGTGAAAAAATGGTCACGCTTAAGTGATTTTTGGATTTTTCATGATTTTTTTTTGGGGGGGAGGGGGTCTTTTTGGGGGCAATTTTTTTTTTTTTTTTTTTTTTTTTTTTGCAAAATGGCTCACTCAATTGCTTAGATATCTCACAGGAACACTCCTAGAGACTTCTAGTGTCTAATATGTTCACCAGGTGGCGCGACAATTGTTTAGTGTATGTGTGTGTGTGTGTGTGTGTGTGTGTGTGTGTGTGTGTGTGTGTGTGTGTGTTTTCGCTATGTGTGTTTTCGCTATTTTCGACCTGTGTGTGCGCTTTCGCTATTTTCGACCTCTGCAGAACCATCACTCATACTAAGCCGAAACTTGGTGGATATGTTCCTTGTGAAAGGGTCAAACAGATGTGTTCACTAGTTTGCACTGCTCCGGACTCCTGATCTTAAAGATTTTTTTTCGCTTCGGGACTTATTGGTTACTGCACTTTTCCTGTTGATTACTATACATGCAAGTCAATGGGCATTCTAATGCTAATTCACATCTTCGACTTCTTCTCTGAAACCGTGAAACAGATTGAGTTCAAACTTGGTGGCAATGTACTTTGGGTGGGTTTTTACCAAGTTTGTTTAAATGCTCACTTAGGTGTTTTGATATTACACAGGAACACACCCCTAAGGACTTCTAGTTCTTGATTTGTTCACCAGGTGGCGCTGCAAGTTTTACCTCAGCTGACTTGCTAGTCAGATTGAACTTTAAGAAGGCTTAGTCGTCCGTCTTAGAAATCCTTCTGAATGTCATATGCACTCGGCTAAAGCTCAACCCAGGTCTATATTGTTGCAACATTGCATTTGTGGGACTAGCTTATGTCAGCTGAGGAAGGGCTGTTCACGCAGCCTTATAGTTTTATATCTTTAGAATGTAATTGAAACGCTGATCTTGGTGAAGATAAACTTTTCATAATGCGGAAATTCTGCATGTTTGAGGGACTGTTTGTCCATCTCATTTGGCAATAAATACGAGCTGTATATACAGATGTAAATTTTCATGAGCACACAAAAAATGGCACTATAAGAAGAAATAAATCGAGGTGAAGCATGTTGATTTAACAGCAATGATACTGCAGGTTAAACATGCAAGTGCTTAGTACAATGTGATTTTTTTTCGCCTAAGTCTCCCTTTATTGGGAGGAAGCTATTTATTTCTTGTAGTGTCTGTTTTTGTCACTTGCAAGCTTTGCAGCACATTCGGAACAGGATACAAATGTTGCCAGTCCGCTTTGAACACAAATTAGGTCGGAAGCTTTTCATAGTTGTGCGTGCGTGTCTACCTAGTTGGTTTTTTTTTTCAAATTTGTCAATTAATGAATCCCTTGAATACACAATGTCCTTGTACTGTTTGCCTGCAATTGTTGCCAAAGCGCTCTTATGTATCCAGGTCTTTTCGCTACCCCATGACTGAATGACTAAATGGAGGAAGGAAATTTATTGGCGGCATCGTTCAATAAAAAACGATCTATGTATAACCATTACCCTAAATAATTTTCCTCCTACTTTTGTAGTCAACGTGCGTCCCTGCTTGACCCATTCTATGCTGTGGCTTAAGTCCGAAAATTTTACAAAATTGCGTGATATCTCAAGCGATTGAGTTGTTCAGAACGGAAATGTTGTGTATAATATAGCAATTTACAACATAAGTCTGAATTTTACAGTCAAGGTTAAATAGCCCCTCCAGACAAACATGCCGTATGATTGTGATGAAGGTTGTAGAATGCGGATTGTTCTGCCTTTTCTCTCGACATTTGTCTCTATTATGGCTCCCATTAGTTGTGATATTGCTTATATTAATTGCACTTCCCAATGTGATCCACAAGCCACTGTTTTAAACGAATATAGGCATAGGCCAATGTGGAATAATGAACGTAATAATGCTTTGTGACAGAAGTCAACGAAGTCGTGCATGGATGGTGCGAAAATGCTTATCCGGAAACAAAAAATGGGATGAAATATAATTCCTGCGCAAGAGATATGTTAAAGAGGTCCGGCAATTTAGATTCTTGCCATATATCCCTCCCAGATACTTTCGCATTATAAATAGAGGGTCACATGGTTACCAATGGCAATGGAAGTTATTGGTGTTTATTGTGTCAATCAAAATACAATTTTTCTGCGCAAATATCAAAGCCTGAGCTTCGGAGCTATTAGCTTGTATTTGAAGACTCGTTCTGTAGAAAAACAGAGCAATGAAGGTTTTTATATGGCGAGAAGGGATAAGAATGCTGAAGTAATAAGATATAAAAAATGACTTTCACAGGTTCTTAACCTAGCTGAGAAAGAGGAATATGAATTCACCACATCATGACAGCCTGGATACATAATGTGTCAAAACCTTGGTGTTTTGCTATTCTGAATATCTAAGAACTCTTTGAATAAATCAGTCTCGCTGAAAATACAAATTACTGTGCTCCACGCTATAATAACTAGAGACTAATCCTCTCGATGTTAACCAACAGTAAAGGTATATCAGAAAAACAAGAGGAAATAATGCACAAGAAATCATTTCGCATTCAAAATGTCTTATATTCCACATCCTAAACAAAATAAAGTATAGTATAGACCCTTATCTTTTACATGGATTGCGAGACAGGCCAAGCCTATATTAATCAATCTTCATTGCACAGATCGTGGCGTATACTTCCTACCTACATGTTTGGTGGAGGAAACCGAAGGACTCGGAGAAAACCACCGTGCACAGTCAGAGTGGTAGGAACTCTTTCCACATGCTTCCCCGGCCGTGAATCGAACCCGGGCCGCAGAGGTGGAAGGCGAGCGTGTTGCAGCTCGGCCAACCGTGCACCCTTAATGATGGTTTTAAATGACAGCTTGATTGTGCTCTTTTGTACACTTGTGAAATAAAACATTAACAAGGTAAAAGACGTCACAGGGCAAAATGCTCTCGCACCCTGTGCGCCAGTTTGAATGGAAAATATGTTGATCATACTATGCATCAAAATATTAGTAGATACATGCCAAGTGGTATTTGACACTAAACACCGACATGTTGTTGGCAATAATTTTGAGTTTTATGGGGTGGCCTTTTTTTGTTTTGTTTTGTTTTCTTTTCTTTTTTTTGTTTGTTTGTTTGTTTTTTGTTTTTTTTTTGTTTTTTGTTTTTTTTTTGGTTTTGTTTTTCGTTTTTTGTTTTTTTGTTTTTTGTTTTTTTTTTTGTTTGTTTGTTTGTTTGTTTTTTTGTTTTTTTTTTTGTTTTTGTTTTTGTTTTTGTTAAGTAAGATCGTTGTCACATACATGTCCTTCCTGACATGCAGATATGGTTTTCTGAATTTGGTTTGGTTAAGAATGTCACACTCAGAGACTAAGCCATTAGTAACACCATGGAGCTACTATAATAGTAGCTCCATGGTAACACAAAACATTTCCCCAAATTATTAGATGTATTACACATATTTTCTGGACTGAATATAGAGTACAGTTTTCACACGGACCTGCATTGACCATAAAATCGAAGTCACTGGTATTGTACAGACTTGACAAAAGCGTACAAGTAATATCATGCATGAACAAAAACTGCACATGGAGAATTACTCTTCCGTCCATTTTTATTGTGTGACACGAATAATCGTCTGAGAATGACAGCCATTTACTTTTACAAGGATTAAACAACACATTAAATTCTCTCCAAAAACTCTGAACAAATGTCTATGAATCTCTTGAGACCTGTTATAGTAGGCGATAGTAATGCCAAATCATCGGCAAAGGCCAGCGCGCCCACGAACATATGCCCAATGTGGCAACCAAAACTTGATTTTTTAAGTGTAGACATTAATTCATCAATATATATCCCAAAGAGGATAGGGGATAGAACCCCTCCTTGCTTGATGCCATTGCTTACGTCAAAGGGCTCTCTAAAGGTATTTTCCCATACGACATTAACAGTTTGGTTTGTGTACATATTCAGGAGAAGACGTATAGTTAAAGGAGATATATTTCTTTTTACTAACAATATGAAGAGTTTAATATACTCCACCCTACCGAATGCTTTAGTTGCATCTAGAAAGGATATATTCACATTAGTATTTTTGGACATGTAATAACTGACACATTCAGACAAGACGAATGTGCATTGGGTTGTTGAGGAGTTGCACTTGAGCCCGAATTGTAGTTCTGACGTGCTTAATAGTTCAAATTTTTCAGCCATAATGATACAGTCCAATAACTTCCCAAAAATGCTGCTAAGTGCGATGCCACGATAATTGTCAGAATCACTTAATGACTTCCTCTTACTGTTACCATAGCAACGAAGTCCCGGCCAAGCCACTCTACTACAAGTGCAACACGGACACGCGTCTAGCTGTTCACTTCGAGGATCGATTTCGATATCTGGTTCATCCTGGTAGGGAGTGATACCGACACTACTTTCTCGAGTGTTGATGGGGTCGTATACTATCCGTATTTTTCTTCCTCCTGACGAAATTCTTCGTCAGAAGACGCACTTTCCTCGTTGCTTATGACCGCCATGATCATACGATAAATAAGAAGCTAACTTCCTCTTTAAGTTACCTCCTTAGCAAAGAGCTCTACTCGAAGAACTGTACTGTCAAGACTTACGTCACTAAATTTGGAAACATGGCGCCGGTTTTAAACTGAAAATTGCAGCCTCTTTTTTCGCCAATTTCAGGCTCCTGCTGATCTTTCACTGTTCATATAATGGGACAGTTCTTTCAAATATTTCCGTTTATAATTTTTCCCTGGGGTAAAAAGAAATCATAAAGAGTACCGGATATATTGCCTTGAGCAAAACTGAAGATTTTCTTTCAGAGGAAGAAAGATGCAATCCTCAATATTTCGCACCGATAGCTTGATATTTTAAGCTTAGATTCACTTGCTATAAAGGCAGGTGCTAATTGGTCACTCTAAATTATATAAATCTTACTTTAGGTTTCCCTTGAGATATTCGGAGGTCACTGTGCATTCGATGTCGAGTCATATGAATGACCAAGGAATTATTTCTCCTTTAGCCTACAGATATCATACATTGAAAATCAAATGCATTTTTCCTGTTACCTTGCGTAGACTTCTGGATATGAATAGTAATGTTCCCACATAAAGATAAACCGGAAGTCACCCAGACGGAACAGCGGATCGAACTTGCCCGCAGCACAAGGAACATGAAGAGCAGTATGATATTGTATTAGCCCCTGGTGATATGTTGGTCTCCACTCAAAGTCACTATGAAATCCCCATAAAAGGTAATTCGTGACGTGCACAAGTTAGCGCTTAATGCTGCAACTGCTGGTGAAAAATGTTCAGTCGAAACTTCCATTGTTTTCTCATTTTGTTAACTTTCATCTTATCTGGGGTATTTTAAAGTTTTGCTTCTCACGGAGTTTGTAAAATGGGGTTTTTGAGTCCTGCGGAAGACAATTGTCACAACTGACTACGGTGGGACTCAAAACCTCGCATGCAGAACCTGTTGATTGATTTTGAATGGCAAGGGGTTAAATCGGGCATGACCACTGGATCACCAGTAACCTTGGTTCTTCCTGATGCTTTTGACCTGGCACCCAGGGCGCTAAACTGGTAATGGATGTTTCCTTTTCCCGCGTGCAACACGGATAAGGATCCTTGGTGGGCTGAAGATATGAATGTATGGCTATCATGTGCTATTTTAGCATGGCTTCATTATGGCCCCATTTACCAGGGCTCAGATATATAACTGCCTGTGTATTTGTGCACTTCTGCGTGAGCGAAACTTAGCAAGCGTAGAGCAAAATATTCATGTAAAATCATTCAATTCGCTTGGTACTTATGGTCCATACACATGGTGTTTAGGGTTCAGTTAAAAAGCATATTTTGTCCGACTAATGCACGCGAGGGAAACACAAAAAGCCCAGCTTTAATGCACGGGGTGCTCCCAATATCAGATTCACAGCAGGCTATAAACACGCTCTTTTTTTGTTTTTTTGGTTTTTTTTTTTTTTTTTTTTTTTTTTTTTTTTTTGTTTTTTTTTTTTTGTTTTTTTTTTTGTTTGTTTGTTTGTTTTTTTTGGGGGGGGGGGGTGTTTTCTTTGGCGTTTTCTTCTCTCTATACCTTATTTTAGTCTCATTTCATTTCTTTTAATGACGATGATGATGATGATGATAAAAAGGATTTTTACAGCGCCGCTCCATCAGTCAACCAATCGAGGGCGCTTTAATTGTAATATACCATGAGAAAACTAAATGAAAAAAAATGACACTTCAGTATTCCAGACTATGGGAAACTTCCCTTTAAAACTACACTTTGCAACCATTTTCTAAAGATAAAATTTAGTCACTGGTCCGGTTTTCTTAGGCTCCAACACGATCATATTCCAAAGTTTTTGATCTGTGACTGAAAACGCTCTGTTACCAGGGCTACTGCACTTCGACAGGGGTTCTGCGAGTGTTGAGTGACTAGGAAAATTGAAGTAGGCTGGAAGAGTTGTCGATGACGCCATTTAGATATGCTGGTGCCCTGTAATGCAACCACTTATATGTTATCAGGATTGTGTTTATGCATCTTTCTTTGCTGTGTCGGGAGCCAGGAAAGGAATTTAAGATAGGTATCATATGATTGACTTCCTTCGATATTCGGACTATCCTGCCAGCTTGGGTCTGCATTCTCATTATACATGCTATTTGCATTTGCTTATGCTGTACAGGAATGAAGTCTTGCAGTCAAGTCTTGATGTCTCAGAAGCATGCGTCGCTGTTTCTGTTGTTTTGGTTTTACGCTGTTTAGTTCCTCCTGGGATTGTTTCAGTCCAATTTTTGTTTCATTGCATTTTTATTTTGTATGGAAATGCATTTGCCTGGTTTTAAAGCTTTTTCGATTTTCATCAGTAAAATGTAGACCCATGTCCCAGTACTATTCACGAAATGTTGAAACTCTATTCCTTGGCAAATCATTACCATATTATTCCAAGTGTACACTGTAATTTTAGCTAAACATACAGGCGACACATTCGTCCTAGAACAACATTTGCGCACATTCAGTTTCTTCCAGCCGTCGCCAGGTCAGTAAATATTTTGAATCTCCATCAAGATAGGGCGCTCATAGCTCATAGTTCTTGTCCATTAACTCATTCCACCCTGATAGAAGACTGAGTCAACAGCTTTCCTTGGCGCGCTCTGGGCGCAATGCGCCCAGAGCGCGCCAAGGAAAGCTGTTGACCATGGGCATATAATTTGGAATGATCTTCCATGCAAGTTTCATCCAAAATATTGAAAAATAATCCCTAAATTAGTAAAATACAATTAACAGACGACATTTAGATATTAGCGGGAAAAAGCGTCATCAGGGTGGAATGAGTTAAACACAATTATCAGAAATTCGATCAATATTCGACTCTAACATACGTGAAGGCAACATTTTGCTACATGGTACCGCTGTGCTGGTAAGCTTGCGTGTGTCCTTTTTAACGCGATTTGTATTGTTTTCAATAATGAACATTTTCTGTGGGGCTTTCGTTATTGTTGTTAAAGTGTCCTTTGTCTTTGTTGTTTGCATACGGCACATGCCTGTATCGTTTTATTTGTAAAAATTGTGACTATAATACGATCTTTTATTGAACTTCGCTTCCTGCAGTTTCATGTATTTGGCTGCTCCGTTTATGGGCACGAGTTCCAAAGGCACACTAATTAGCTAGCAAAAGACACTGAATCCCACCACGTGGGCCCATGTGTAATCTGCAAACACAACTGCTCAAGTGGGCCAGTAGGGGCTTACTGCAGTTTTCGCCCAGTGCTTTACATTTGTCCCTGGTGGTCAACATGCCAATCCCACAATAATAATAAATTATCCTGTCACGGTTATTTATCCAATAAAGTGAGCCTAATCCACCCAAGCTTTTATATCTTTTCTAGTCATTTTGCTATTTTTTTCATCAAATAATGGGCATCTTCAAGGCACAATATGATTCTCCTGTGCTGTATACTACAAAATAACTATATTCTTGTGCAACAGATTAATAAAATTTTCCGTCCTTTTCTTCGTCATATTATTATTCTGGTTGCGTTTCTGATCTTCTTGTCATTCTTGCATTTCGCTCTAACAATTTATCATCCTTTCTTATTTTACGAATAATCCCCTGACGCACGTCCCTAGTTTTAACCCCTCCACTGATGGGTTTTGGCCCGAGTCAAAAGCTTTCCTCCATGCGTTTTGCGCCTAATGCACCAAGGTGCGTCGAGGTGGCCCTTGATCTGGATTTTTTTTTCTCCCGACAGAGTAAAAAGTTTGTTGTTGAGTAAATGCTATATTGCGAGATATTTGAAACTGGAATTGACTTAGCGCTTGAGAGGGGAGCAGCGTTGTTTTTGTTGGCATATACAGCTAATCTTGTGTAACTACCTTTTACCATCGTTTGCTTATTAGTACTAATGTTCAAAATATCAAGTTCCAGCGTGAATACATTTCCACATACCATTCGGACGGTCCAAGTCAATGGATTGCAAAGCGCACCGGCGAAAGCTGTTGACTCGCTCGAGACTTAACTGTACGAGTCAATCTCTAGACCAAAATGGGCGAGGGAAATCTGGTGATGCAATACGATGGGACGCGTTACGATGCTTGATATGGTATTTGAAGGACGCCGATGGGAAACAATAGCTTCAGTTGCCTTTGTATCCATCATTTTTTATCATAGTTGTATTTTATCAGACAGAAACAAATAGACCAAAGGGAAATTCTCTCTCAGGGAGATTTGAAAAGCCATGAAACAGCAGGGAAGACATACCGTGCTGTGACGCTGTAAACAATTGTGAGCACAGGTGCCCTCTGTTTTTGTTGTTGAGACGCACCGTCACTAGAACCAACGTGGAGCACACGAACTGCTTCCGAGATCTCCTCCCTCGTGGACCCTCCTTTGGTTCCATGAGAGAGGAGAGTTAATAACTGTCAATAAGACAATACCAGGGCACATGTTCTCAGACTCATCTAAAAGCGTCTGCAGGCCGAGAGCATTGACTGTTTGCTTTGACCTGCCACGTCTTAAAACGTTTGCTCGAAAAAAACATGTTGGGTGTTCTTGGTACGCACTTCACATCCAGCGCGAAATTTCCGATATCTGACTCCGTACCTAAATAATGGGTCAACTTATCTTTGACACAAGCACAGAAGCCAAAGAACAGTGTGCAATATCGACACCAGGTTTGCAATGAAAGGACACTAGGCAATACGTAATAACTGGCTCATCTTGATGACTTTTATTATATTTGGAAGCAAACCCCTTTGCTGTTATTATTGTATTGTTTTACAAATTTATTTGGTGTTATATGGTTGAAAAACTGTGGAGAGTACATCAGTGGTTAATCGTGAGAGGCGTCAATCTGAGAGACAAACTGCAGTAATCAGTGCACATCTGTGTCACAAACATACACAGTGAAGTTAAAATGACACCTCTTTGTGTGATAGTTTGAAATTTATTCAAGAATTCGATATTGTGTACTTACCGAATTTGCGTTAATAAAAAATGCTACAAATTTGGTTCATGGTTCATTGGATGCGGCTATGTAAAAAACCTACAAATTGAAGTTGGATTGGTACCTGCATTTACAATTGTTTTGGAGATATGCAACTTTTAAATGTTTCAAGTGTTCCAAATAAGCGTAATTTCAAATGCTACAGTTTTTGTACACTGTCCATTATATCTACAGGTGTCACAAACCTGAATGTATTAATTCAAATTTTGTGTCTATCTGTAAATGGAATGACACCTCTATCTTTAATAGTTTTGAAGTTATTCCAGATTTTTTCCCGTAGTCCTCTAATTTGCATAAATCAGAATGCTGCAGCTTTGGTTAATGTTTCATTTGATGCAGCTGTCACAAACCTTTAAAGTTAGATTGGCACCTTTATTTGTACTAGTTTTGGAGATGTTTAATTTTAAAATGTTTCAAGTGCTCCTAATTAGCATAATTTAAAATGCTACAGATTTTGTTGACTAACCATAAAATCGGAATGTGTTACAAACCTGTATGTACTACTGAAAATTTTGTGTCTATCTGTAATAATTTCAGGAGAAGTTGATAACGTATGCAATTTTGGACAATATGGACCTTTTAAAATATTAATTGTCCCTAATTTGCATATTTTTTTAAAATCATGACCGTTCCAAACAATATGCACAAATTCCCCATTAGGTCTATCACCATGCCAAGTTTGTTACTTTCGGAACAATTGTGTCGGAGAAAAACCGACCACAAAATTCACACGGAAAAAAATTAAAGAAAGAATAAAGTAGTGGAGGAATAACAAAAAGTCTGTGTTCACACACAGAGTTACTTAAGAATAAAGTATTTGAGGAAAACAAGAAGTCTGTGTTCACACACAGACTTAATTAGAGAATGTTGTAAGCTACGGAGGCCTTTATTCATGCATTGAGGCGTTGCTTTTAACCTTTGATTGTGGGAAAATAAAATAAATCAGCGTATACACGAACAGTTTTAAATAAACGGAACAGATTGACAGTTGATGATGCTCGTCCAGTTAAAAATTTATACTCTTGAGTAGATATTGTCTCACCTTCTGGCAAAATAGCCACCTGGTGACAGCTGCACACTCTTTTGGGGATCCTTTTTTATTGCGAGGCATTATCCATCTGGAGTTAGAACATTCGAAATAAGTGGAATATTTATCATCATAGGTGACATCTGAGTGACTTGAAAAACTAAAGTTAACTATGTAATGGGTACTGTGCAATTCTCCAAACAACTATGAGGTGTCACTGTATGGTGATTTGGCCCCAGTATCCTTTGATTGGTTCAAACAGGATTCCGTATATTGTCTGTACGCTGTGACACATTATTGTTGCCTGCTTAACTCCGAGAAAAAAATCATGCAGCTTTAGTAGTTGGGTACATAATACAGGCTACCTTGTCCTGCCTGTGATACACAATTTCTCAATTTGAGTAAATTCAATCTGAAAAAACTTCACAAAACAAAAGGTTGAAAATTTTGCTGCATGTGGCGCCACTGGTAAGGTATATTTGGTTTCAAGCTTCTTACAGGTGAATCGACCTCATAGCAAGTGGTATCGCATGTAACTAAGTTCAGGAGAAGGTGGTAACGTATGCAATTTACTCACTGGAACGGTCCCGCTGGGAACATGTATGGTTTGTGTGAGCCTCGGTTTTATATTTTGCATAAACCCGCAGGAAGCCTAATTTGTAACGATTCCTTCGTTCCAGAACGTTGATAACTCTATTCAAAACATTTTATCTAATGCTTTTTCAGTCCTGCAAGGCATAAGCAAAAGCACATGTATTTTGGATTTAGTCACTTTAAATGAGGATGCTTTAAGCATCATGGGCTAGTTCAGTGCATTCTCTTGTCAATAATCTACCTGAAAAACCGTGGGTACAATTTAAACATATTGCATTTGTCATAAAATTTAAACATAACAATAGGGTGCAACATATTGTCTGTATATCATCCAGAAATATATTATTATGTGCGTTAAGTCAGGAAGAGCGCATATTACGTTTATTTTTCTAAAACGTTCGTAATATCAGAGGCCGTTCTTCCTCATAACTAAAACAATATTTCTTTTAATATTCATATGTGAAAAAAAACCACGCAACACTTTTTAAATATGATCATTCTTAAACTGTGGGTTTTTTTAACATGCTTATCTTTTATTTATAAACCTATATAACAAATGGAAGGAACAGATACAATGGTTTACAATGGACATGATGTTATAGCCACTGGCATTTATTAGATATTGTTCATGTGTAGCAATAATGAATGGAGAAATTTTATATCTCCCATTTCAACTAGGCGACTGGTGCCAAAGGTTGCAGGTTCGAGTCCCGCTCGTTCCGAACATAAATATGAATATAATTATAAGTTCTTTACCTCCGTTGTGCTTAGGGATCATCAATCCTTACTCCGTTATTACTTTGTAGATAGATTTCAGTTAGTACTTACTGTTTTCTATTTCTTTCGTTTTATTCAGAGGAATCAAAAATGTTGTCGACAAACTGACACAATGCTTTGTTTCCTAAGAACCCTTGGAAGGAACTTCAATTGTCTTTTTTACTCTATTTTTTACTTATTTGTTTGTTTGCTCGTTTATTTATTTGTGTTTGCTGTGGAAACCGCGAAAGGTATACATGTATATGAACAATATGCTCTACGAATGTGTTCAGACTGTTGATCAAAAGTTCAAATATACATTTCCAAGACATCATAATGCACATGAGCGTAAGTGATATTTTGGGACACAGAATGGGAGATATATCTGCTCATATCAAACCTCCGTTCGGCTATTGACATATGGACATCAATCTTTCCCATGGTCAACATTTTATGGATCATCAATCTCCTTAATGGTCAACATTTTATGGATCATCAATCTCCTTAATGGTCAACATTTTATGGATCATCAATCTCCTTAATGGTCAACATTTTATGCAAAGACTTGACAGATGCGTGAGTGTTTCGTCAATGATTAAATTGAAACATTGTGACTGTGATAAAATGTTTTCTTCTATGAATATCCCATTTTACTTTTTTGGGTGCAAACCAAATTACCCCACTGTTCGTGATCTGCAGGAAACAGGTAACCACGGTAACAGCGGCTGTCCATTCTCTCCCAAACTGAGAAGTGATCCATATTTTATTTTATTCTAAAACTAAAAAATCTGAATGAATGAGGGTTGGCCGTTAATAGACTATCCTTGCCAGCGCACTTCAGGCGTAAATATTGAACATGGTTTACGTGGGTTCATGTTGGAGACACTAAGTGCAATAGAAGCAGTTCCATGTGGAGGGAAAAAATGGTACGTTTCATATCATATGCAAACACCCCCGATGGATTGATTGCCTGAAACTTATAATGCGTAATTTATAGAATGCATGTGGCCTTAGATTAAAATTGACGCTGGGACTGACGCGCACGTTCAGTGTTGCATTGTCCTTCAGTCATGTGTATTTTATTTAGGTTTATGATATATATATATATATATATATATATATATATATATATATATATATATATATATATATATATATATATATATGTATATGTATATATATGTGTGTCTGTGTGTGTCTGTGTGTGTGTGTCTGTGTGTGTGTATGTGGGCGTATTTCCACACGTGCGTGTGTGAACATGTACAGGCTTATGTAATAGCCAAGGAAAATGTATTGGTACTGGTTTGGGTTTTTAGGTACATACATAAATATGTGCGTACATGTATTCACATTTCCACATAGACATAGACATATATACAAACAATAACGTTCGGTTTTTAACAATGGCAGACAGGTGTTTTACCATGTGTCAATACAAATTCAAATACATTTATATGCACTGCGTTATTTGCAGGGAGCAACTCTTGATATAATCTGCTGGTCCCTATGCAGACCGATTAGATGTTATATATTCCTATTGTGCCAGCAGGAAAACTACCCGATCATTTGAGCAAAGCCATGACATAATAGCAAACAGCTGCAACAACAAAGCGCACTGGCGCTGCCTGTAACTTAAATATATAATTTTGAAAAGTTTATGAGTTTCTTAAGTGATCGCCAGAAACGATTCGAGGGATGTTTTGACAAAATGTCAAGGTGCATTTCCGTATAAATCTGCGGCTGGCAGTGTCCAATATCATGTAATGCATTTCCCATGATTTTTTTTGTGCTTCTTTCAACATTGCCCATTGCATGTATAATGCATAACTAGAAAGAAGCACTAAAGGACAATGTTCCTCGTGGTCAGGATCTTACACCCGGTCCCAATATTACTACGATACATAACTTTATGACTACCTTGTAATTATAATGGGGAAATGTCCACCCACACTTTGTTGCACTTACGTGATAAGGCTCATTAAAGGATATTTTTGACTAACAGTGCTCGTCCCGAACAGCTATGAGCCACCAAATGGCTATAATAGTCAACATTGTATTTGCTAAATCATGGAAAGATTCAGTGATGGTGATAAAGAAACATATCCGTGTGGGATTCTATTTGGCGCCAGGCCGGATTCATAGAGTAAAAATATGGCTCAAAACCAAAGCATCTGAACGGAAAACACCTCTGACCGTCCCTGTCGATCGACATGGGACATAGGGCATTCAAGTTCAGTTCCCCTGTGTACGGCAGACTCTGCTGAAAACAGACGGTTCCATTTGTGTCTAATCTGATATTAAAGCCTTGCAAAATAGAAACAAAATCTTTTCAATGTTGTGTTACAATGACGACACCAGCTTAAGCTAAGTAACACAGAGGGATGTTGAAAACACACCACACTTTTTATAGCTGGTATGTTCGCTTTAGTTCTTACCAGGCTAACAGTGATTTTATTTGTTCAACATCCCCGCTTGATTTAAGTGTAGAAATTAGCAAATGATTCGTAAAGATATGCAAACTAAGAACTAGTGTAAAGGAAGTATAAGTGGGGGTGTGTTGACAGTCTGCTCTTAACTATATATTCAACTGCTGATTACCCGTGGGTTTGCAAAAATGTACTGGACGCTTCGCTGATGCCATGTCACGCAGATCAACAAGAAGCGCCGTCCCCGCGAATTCCTACAGGGATTTGCGGCTGCAGTGCTGGATTTTTTTTCTCATATAGCAGAATTAGCTGTCGTGTTTAGAACATGTAAGTGGTGCATTTGTATTATACGCATCTATCGATATGTCCAACAACAGGCTCGGCTCAAACAGTCAGAAGTCGGGGCTAATCATAAATACACCATGACCATGGGGAAGGTTTTTGCAATTGAGCGTAATTAAGAGCGTTTGCAAGAGGCATTTTCAGCACATAACAGTAAAGCAGAGACCTGTATGTACCAGCATGCCCGACACCGGAAGATAAACGTGGATCAATTCAAAAGTTACAGATAACGTATAACACTCTGCCAAATAAAGATGTAACTAATTCATCTACTTTGTACACTGAAATTTGTTTGGCGTCAATCCAAGATTTGTTCTCAATTTGACGATTGAGTTAGCAGTCTAGACTATCTAATCTGCGATTCCATCGAAAGCGTCCATAATTACATTAACAGACACACTGCAAAAGTAAATAAATAACCGTTAATTAAATTGATTGAACGATCTGTGGAGGTAACTTAACGTTTTGTAACAATGGAGAGACACATTGGATATGAAGGTGGAACCTATGTCTTGTAGTTTAACCATTCCATCCACATTGATAATCTTAATTTCGAAATGCAAGGATCAAGTAGTAAGAAATGGTAGTATGTTTCTGTGGTGCCATGGCTAAGCCCGACATTGCTCGGAAAGACTGGGAACGTATGTATATGGACGATAAGAAGGTATGTTCGTAACTTGTGCACTTACATACAGGTGAGATCTTGAAACGCTCCATAAGAAGTGTTACGTAGAAATTTATCTTGAGTTTCTAACGCTTTCGCGATTTTCTTTCAGATTTGGCACGAATGTATGGATTCGTAGGTGTTGTCATGAGCATTCATTAAAATAATATTTCGTGCAGTATAATTGCTCACCGAACCAGCAGAACAAAACGAAGCAAAGTCTGATATGAATAATTTCTCAAACAGGCTGGCTGATGTTGTTTTCCTATCACAAGGTAAAATAAGACATGCCCTTCCTACTTCTACTCTGTTGTGTAAAAACAATGATATTACAAAGGATTTTATTATGAGGTATGATACTTTGCGGAGTTTATCTGGAATAATTATGCATGGACCTATTCGATGATACATGTTGAACCATCTCTTTGTGTCCGTTCTGTTTACTTACTATATCTTTTGCCAATACACAATATTCGAAAATATGTGCACACAAGTATAATACCAGTACACCACCAAACATTTGTAACGGGCAACTGGTGGCTTGGGGTTTTACGTACTCAGGGGTAAAGAAATAAAATAAAACAGGTAAGGGCAAAAAAGTATGAATTAGAGCTTTTGTTCCTTCGGATATCTGCCACCTGTTGGTTTATTGCTGACTTTCACTTCACAATGACAGGTGCCTAGATTTTTTTTATGATAGATACATACAAGTATCTCCATCGACCTCCAATAGATATCTGCAGAAGGTAAGTCCAAAAACTGTAAGACGTGTGCCTAATTCATTAGGAGTTATGTTATTGGCAGCCATTTTCACCAAAAAAAAAACGTCTTGCATTTGCGTCAATAGTAAATACTCTGGGCACTTAATTGTACTTTGATTTTTATATACTTAATTATTTAATTAAAATTTCTGGTAAATAATGTGACCAATGTACATTAAGTAAAAATTATATATATATATATATATATATAGATACATACACACATATATATGTATGTATGTATGTATACACACACACACACACACACACATATATATATATATATATATATATATATATATATATATATATATATATATATATATATATATATATATATATATATATATACATATGTGTCAGTTTCTGTGGGAAAAATAGAATACGGGAACCATGCACTCAGTTTAAGCTATATTGTTCATATTCCCATCCCGATCCTTTCTACAATTTTACGAAGAAAGATATGGAAAAGGTACCATAATAACAAATATTCGAGCCGTATTTACTTGTACACTAACAAAGCCAAAGCGAGTTTAAAAAAATACCCTTGTATATAGATATATGATCCCAATTTTCCTTAAATGTCATAATTATGTAAGTTTATTGATTATCTGTTATATTTCCCTGGGGCTTGCCTACAAATAGCAACTTACGTTTCAGAGTCGGCATTATACTGAAACTGATATCACCATTTGCGGTAACTTCAGGCTATAACACACTAAACTGAGAATAAAAACATTGACTGTATCAAAGGGTCCTTTGGGAATATCAGTTATTCCACGCGAACAATTAAATGGTGTTAAGGGCTGCTCAATTGTATTTTATATAACGGTTCATCTCCATGTTGGTTTGCTGGCAGACTAGCAGCCATAAATTCAGCATTGCTTTCAATGTAAAATGGTGTTACATAATTGGAACAGCTTTCTGCTACTAAGACTGTTTTATTAATACCACTTAAAGAGTCCCCAGGTCCGGCATCATATTGCATTGACAGCAGTCTGTCGGCGAAACCAACTCCGTCTGGGTTTATCACTTTTCAGTCGGAGTCCGAGTCTACGCAAATTGCCGTTCTAGTCGGAGTCTGCGTATACGAGTACTCCCCTTCCTAAATCACTAGAGAAAATTCCAAGATGGCCGCCATGTCACGTGACCTTAGATGACCTTGAGATAATTTTGGCAACGCATATTCTGTGTTTTGTGTGCAGCTTTCCTGTGGCAAAAGCTCTTCACT
The DNA here is from genome assembly GCA_964020975.1 of Hermodice carunculata. Classification (NCBI taxonomy): domain Eukaryota; kingdom Metazoa; phylum Annelida; class Polychaeta; order Eunicida; family Amphinomidae; genus Hermodice; species Hermodice carunculata. The sequence continues at coordinate 59,657,571 of OZ026618.1, read as the reverse complement.
AACAAAGTTTCTAAATATGCTCACGAATGTGTTTTAATTGAAGTTTACTGAATTCATGTGGCTATGTAGATTGCGGTAATCAGCCAACTTATCAAATAAGTTGACCTACATGATTGCCATGGCAACTTTCCCAAATTATATTTCGTACAAACAATGCATTCTGCTAAAATCAAAACTGTAAATATAAATTATGATCTGACTTGGGAAGATCCCGGCAGAGAAAAAAGGTTTAGGAATTCAACATTGACCTTGGTGGACCGTTTCATGATGTTAAACATATATTTCTCTAAATATTAGACTATGAAACAATACTTTGTTACCATGGCAACCAAGCGTTACACCTATTATTTTCATTTTGATACTCACGGCACCAAAGAGCCATATCTCTACTGAACATGTTGATTTATAGTTATGAAAACTAGTTGTATCACAGATACAGAATAAATTTGGTGCAAGATTTTGCGATTTTGCCCAAAACCCCCAGACCAGTTACGTGATATAATGAAACAGGCAAGATATTTCAGTTTCCTTCGTTTATTTATTGCTCACAGTTCATTAACATATCATTAATGGATATACGTTTAAAAACCTGAAGAATAAATTCAAGATTCTAATGTATACTCTTCCCCATGGTTATACTAATTTGGCTATCAACAGGATTAAGTTCTGTACTATGCCCGGCAAGTTGAAAAATTATAGATCTACTTGTGTAATGTCATTCCTTTGTAAATATTTTGGTCAAATTTTAGCACGTGTCCATCAAGGTACCAAAATTCTTAGCAAATTTGTAATGCTGTATGTATTTAATTATATCTCCGGCTGCATAATAGTATATCTATAAATATATATATATATATATATATATATATATATATATATATATATATCTGTGTGTGTGTGTGTGTGTGTGTGTGTGTGTGTGTGTGTGTGTGTGTGTGTGTAAACAAAGCATGTCAGATATACTCTATGGGGATGAGTTCTAAGAACAGCGAAGCCAGTGACAATCCTTATAACCACCTCGTAGTATTCTTTGGTCACTAAATAAACATTAATCGGTTGTACACAGCAAACCATATCAAAATAATTTAAAGAGCATAATGTGAGTTGCATAGAGTATGTAAGATAGGTTATGGGTGGACATGGTGAATATGTTGATCCACCCACCGCCCTCACCGACTCTGTCTCAGGTGACTATTACGTTATTCACCCGTCACCCATACGGTACCTTACACATACTAGTCTGCATGATGACAGCACGTGTGTCACGTGTGTGCTGTGTCACATGACATTTTCAACAAATGAATGGGCTGGGTAAAGTTTTGAAGGGGTTATATTTGGTTGAAAATGGACTTGTGGTGTTTTCTGCTTTTTCACAGTGATGCTTTGCAAGCGCAGATACATTTCGTACAAACATTGGCTATATTTAGCACACTCTCATCAAACTTTATCGTACGCTAATGTAAGGTTGTCAAGAGACGCACTTGTGAATATGAAATAGGTCGTATCGATACGTGATCAAAATACACGTACCCTGAGGTGCACTTGGCTCTTAGTAAAGGAATTTTTTTTGCTGATGATGGGTAACAATACAAGCTAAAGTAGTGTATTCCTGATTTTTTGTTATTCCTGTATTTGTAGTTCAATACATGTATGTGATTACAATAAAAGTCAATGAGGATTCCAAAGAAAATTCACATTTTCGACTTTTCCTCCAAACTGTCAGCCAGATGTACTTCACGGCAGGTGAGAATGTACTTTGCGTGAGTCTCTACAAAGGTTGTGTAAATAGTCGTGTTACATTGACTTTTGTGTTATTCATGATTTTTGGTTCATCCTTTGGCAAATTTTTTTAAAATCCACTGAACCAATTGCTTTGGAATTGCGTCGGGACACGCCTGGGCAAATCTGGACCTGAGTATATTCACCAGATATCGCTGCATCTTTTGTACTAAATTTTTGTTTTCGCCATTTCCGAGTCCCCCCCCCCCCCCCCTTAGGCCATCACACAGATTGTGAAGAAACTTGGTGGAAATGAACCTTGTGGAAGATTCTCACAAGGTACATTTGGTGGTGGTGATGGTGATGTTCTAGATTCCTGACTTTAAGCATTTTTTTTATCCTTCGGGTCCATGTTGGTTTATGCATACATTCCGACTGATTGTTTTGTTAATCAATTGGGTTTGCAATGGTAATTTACATTTTTTTTAATTTTCCAAATCTGTCAGCCAGATTTACTTCAAACTTGGTGGCAATGTACCTCGGATGTGTAAAAATGATTATACATCAGTGCTTTGGGGGATTTTAAAGATCTTTTTTTCTTTATTCGCAAAATCATATAAATCTTCTTCTCTAAAATAAACCGCTTGCCTAATTGCTTCAAAGTTGAATAGGAACACTTCTTGGTACCCCAAGACCAAGATGAGATTTATAATAGATTTAATGATAAGAGCAGCTGAGAGTGGGCTGTTCGCACAACCTCTTGTTTCTTATTAGAGGAAAAAAATGTTCAAAGGGTTTGCATATCCCTCGGATCCTTAATTTTGAAAATTTTCCAACTATTCGCCAACTGGCAAGCCAACATTGCCTATTATTGTTAGCCGCTTGTTGGTTACCTCCTACCACCCATTTCGTTATCGCCACCCTTATATCCATGAATATCCAGAGGGCTGGAAAAAAGGGAAATAGATAGGAACAGTTACACTTATGAAGCTTTACATCATTTCCTTAGTGAGGCCAGGGTAAACTCCCAAAAAGATCAATAGCATTTTCACCAGGCTAAAAAGCAGTATGTGCACTGTTGAAGTGAATTTGAACATATCATGTATTGACCCTATGTTGAAACATTTACTTTGTTAAATTGATGTTCCACCGAGTTTTACATTAGGGGTTTATTGAGATAGAATCATATATTCGATCCAATCGTAGGTCGAATACAGTGAATTGGTTGCACGTACGCACTTTAAACGAATACCTATGGCAACATATCACACGGCAATCTATTTCATTATTTACACAGCATACCATATCATCATGTAATCATATCAACATCAAATCAATCTAATAGTTATTTTACTGCGGATAGCCTCGTGCACTTTTCAATACACACATTAGACATATTTGATTACCCATCAAGTTTACTGACGTCGTTGGTAATTTAAAAGTCAGCAAATGAAACCACGATATTTGTGGTAGATTTTTTTCTTACAATTTCTCGCCTAAGTCATGCCGCAATATATTTTTATGCCTCACCCAATATAGATATCAGTTGTCAGTGTACATTGTGCCTCTGGTTATTTTTACTGCGGTGCCGCATTCACAAATACACATACTGCCTGTTCGACATATTCTACTTTCACAAGTGAATGTATGCTCATCCACGCCCTGTAATATACACCTTCATTTGACGTAAATATAGCTACTCTGAAACAAGGATATATGATGATATAGGTGGATATCGCTTAATAATAATATGCCAATAGGAGTCGTCTCCACAGTACAGTGGCAACTACCACATTCAGTGCAGTTTTTTTACGGGGGGGGTGTGTGTTTTTGTTGTTGTTGTTGTTGTTTGTTTTTTTTGTGGGGGGGAGGGGTTGGGGGGTTTGTTTTGTTTTGTTTTGTTTTTGTTATGTTTTGTTTTGTTATTTTTGGTTTCTGTTTTTTTTTTTTTTTTTTTTTTTGTTGGTGTTGTTTTGTAGTAGAATTATACATAAAAGTTCCATTCAAATTGAATTTCACTGCAGCAAAGAATAGACCCAGTGTTTTCTTTCAGGTACACTGGTGACGATGGTGAATCCTGCTCAGTAATGCGTTTTCACATATTCATGGGTACTCTGTTACTCGCTGATCTTCGTCATACGGATATTGGCGACGTGTGGGATTCAGCTTCCCATATGTATAAACCCATGGAAAATCTACAGTTTATTGAGTTGTTGAATTCACACTATCAACACACATATTTAATATCCCCATGAATATGCAGTTCTTGCTCTGCATACCTTTCTCAGCAATTGAGCTACGATTTCCTATCATTTACACAAGACGTGCCCCTACTAGCTCTCCTAACGGAAATGGAACATATCGCTGCCGATTTCCCCGTAAATTACCATTAAGCATGTGGAACACTGACCTCTGATTAAAATGTAGCCAGACAGAATGTAATTTGTTGGTTCCAAAACAGAGCACCGTTGAAGACCGTGGTCCCGGAAGTGCAAACAGTTACGCGGAAAGGACTATGTGTAACACTCTGACAGCGTTAGTATCAAATGTGTCGAAAGGCTTATTTTTTTAGTCATTAAAATGACAGTCAGCTTATTAACTCCCAACAGTATGATAAAACAAAAACAAAATTGGGGTCACTCCGGGTCGCGATCCTGGGTTCCAGCTTACTGTATGGCTCAAAACTGTGTACTCCATGTGAATGTTTGAATTGATCAGTGATAATGCAGAACTTTACAAGGTCGTATGTATCTCATGCGTAGGCATTTTCATATATTGTAAACTACTTTCACGTTATTTAGGAACACATCAATTACTCTGTAGAGAAACTTCGTGGATTTCTTTTCTTTCTTTGGACTTAGGGATTTGTTTTTCATCGTGATCGCATCTAACAACACTTTGAATCCTCATTGATTAAAGCGTTTGTAATGGACAAAAAGTATGACCCATAATCTAAATAACCATCCTGCAATAGGTCCAGCAGTGTCTACATGATAAGGTTCAACACACTATATAATACGTGTATCGTGTTATATTCGTTGTAGTGATTAATTTTCAATTGGCAACTTCCCAATATTTTTTTGTTCAAATGCTTTGAATCTGTTGTACTGCAGCAATATTGTTACATTTGGGGTACATGCTACAATTTGTCTGGCGCCCGGGCATTGAAAATTTCAAATGCATAACTGATACCCAGTTACTAGACCGACCGCCTCCACAGTTATCTGTTAATGCTGTCCTTCTGACATGAAGAAGCTCTATATGCTAGCAAATATACCAGTAAAGATGGAAAACACTAGAGATAATGCAAAACAGCCAGTATCTGATTAGGCGTTCAGGTTGATATGTGGGCAAATTATGGTGGAACATTAAGGGAGGAAAATACTTTGAGATCATTTCACTTGTTTAAGAATATTAAAATGGAACTTTGGTAATAGTAGCTTTCTCTGTGACAGACCAGAGATGTGTGTGGATAGATAGATAGACAGACAGACAGACAGACAGACAGACAAACAGATAGATAGATAGATAGATAGATAGATAGATAGATAGATAGATAGATAGATAGATAGATAGATAGATAGATAGATAGATAGATAGATAGATAGATAGATAGATAGATAGATAGATAGATAGATAGATAGATAGATAGATAGATAGATAGATAGATAGATCAGACAGTCTAAGCAGCCTCACAAAATGTTGCAGATTGCAACAAATTGCAACAATATGTTCAAACTCAAGTTGAAACAGGAACTAATTTTCTGTACCACAAATTCCTGATGATTTTTTATCCGGACAACTGAGAGACCACGCCAACGAAAAGCAACAGGTACGATGTTATATCAGTGCAAGCATTTAAGTTTGTCTGCCCAGTCATAAGAGATCCTCACGTACAGATTATTAATTTTAATATATAAAAAGGAGAATTCTGTGCCGTATGGTAAGCTTGACGGTTGGTGCTTTTTCACAAATATGGTGGCAAATTAGTGAAAAGATTATATATACAATCAAATGCTACTCCACTTACTTGACTTGAGGGTCCGGTGCACGGTACACTTTACAAATATCTGTCGAACAACAATCTTAAGTGCGGTACTCAGTCTGGTTTAAGTGTATTTCACTCTTGTGAGACGGCACTCACCTGACTTGTGGATACTTTGGCAACAGGCATGAATCAAACTGTCTTGTTGTTTGACCTAAGAAAGCCATTTGACCTGGTGAATTGAAAATCGTTGTAAGTAAATTTAAAGCATATAGATGTCATTCCACTTCGCTTCGCTGCTTCGCTAGCTATCTGTTTGGAAGGAAGGGCAGAACATGTTTCTGTCAAAGCAAGGCTGTCCGAAACCAATCCTGTCATACAGTGGGCTGGCCCAGGGCAGAATTCGGAGACCCTCGATTTTATTTCATCCATGAACAGCTGAACAACCCATATGGCATTAAATTTTAATTTGCAAGGCAGTGGAAGACATAAAAATTGAGCAAGGCGGCTGAATTAACTATTCGGGATTCTAAGAGATATTACAGATCCCCTTATCAAAAGACAGCGTTAGCCGAAACTCGAACACACTTAACACTTCTACCGGGAGCACAACTATGGATGTGAACAGATAATAAGTGTTTAAAGACAAACCCAGCGTTTACTTGCCACAGCATGATGCTAACTGTTTTGTGATTATAGTTTTGCAAGTATGATAGAGTGAAAAGAGAATTTAAAATCATATGTGATTGGTGTGAGGATGACAGTGTAGAAGCTTGCAGCTGTTATTTTTACAATTATATATATATATATATATATATATATATATATATATATATATATATATATATATATATATATATATATATATATTATGTATAATTATGCATATGTGCATGCATATGAACATACACTGACGATTATATACCGACAGGTGCAGCACATGTAGACTGCTTCAAATCGAAGCTACATACGCGACCCCACTATACGCGCACAACTGTTGTTACCAAAACAGAATGGCAGCATATAGAGAGAAAGAAAAAGACCAGGCTAATCATCATCCAGCAGCAGCTACCTGAGCCATGGAAAGAGCACCTGGACATAAAGTACAGAGTCACTCGAGAGCATGCAGATTCGGGAAAAACATTCAATATAAGCGAATACACAACTTACCCGGAAGGACCATAACACAAAGGATTCTAGGAAAAGTAGTAACATGGCGCTTTTTCGTCATATATAACTGTTCCTTGCCCTCCCGCTCACAATAATGCTTTCCAAATCATTTATCTATGTCTATGTAGACTACTCCATTACAGTCTCGTGAGCCTCTGTGCGGTTCAAGCACATGTTGCCTTTACAGAAAATGGCATTACTTGTTACAACGGGCCTACCCAAAAGAACGCCACTGGAACCACTGTTCGATGCTTGCAAAATTACAACTGTTTATCAAAGACTCAGACACGGAAGCAGCGTACAAAAACCTGCGTTGTCGAGCGTCCCATACATGTACATCTGAGATAAGTTCAATAGGATTTCTAAGTGTTTTTTGGGCGACACACGACTCTACCCTTTTCCTCCTTGAATTAAGACTGAGCCAACAACTTTTCTTGACATGGGTTGGGCACTTAGTGCCCAACCCATGCGAAGGAAAGCTGTTGACCTGGGGCATGTGATCTTGTTAAGGCTCATGTACATTCCTCAGTCAAATTGTTTTTATAAATGTTGAAATTAGATGAAAACACTGAAGCAGACGAAATTTGACCACCGGCGGGTTTTGGCCAGTTCTAGGGGGAAAGGGTTTAACAACCAACATGATTCATTGTGTGTACCCAGGGCCCGTCTACGAAGCACCAGACATGTACCCAGGGCCCGTCTACCAATCACCAGACATGCACTTAGACATAATTGTGCAGTTTGTTCTGATATCTTGGATTTAAATCCGATTGCATCAATCATTTGTTTTATCGCATCATGTTTTATCCTGAATATTTAAACTGTGATTACGCTTTTAACCCCGCACATACACTTTTACCCACAAACGCATATATATATATATATATATATATATATATATATATATATATATATATATAGTATGAACCCTGAAAAGTAAATCCCAGTAGTAGTAGTAGTAGTAGTGGTAGTAGTAGTAGTAGTAGTAGTAGTAGTAGTAGTAGTAGTAGTAGTAGTAGTAGTAGTAGTAGTAGTAGTAGTAGTAGTAGTAGTGGCAGCAGCAGCAGTAATATTATGTATTGATGCAATTATGCTTGCTACCACAAATGATGTGACTCGGAAGTAAACAGCCCATGTAACGAATAAATGATCATTGATTATACATACTGGATAGGGCCTTCCGAGGAAAACCAGCACAGTTGGTTTACTAAGCTTGTACACTATGTGACTAAAATGTAGCTTCATGATCAAAAACATTTATCCTGATAATGACATTTGCCTATATGGGACTTTTTATAGTGCCTTACACGTATCGATGGCATGTTTCTATACGGCACTGATTGAAGCTACGTACCGATGGCATTTGCCCACAAGAGAGTGCTTGACGTAACATGCTAATATAAACTTTTAATATTAGTCTGAAAATTATGCAATTTCAGAACCAAAAACTCTTACTTTATCCGTTAAATTTTTTGAACGTATAAATTATTACTGGGCATGGTTTTCTGACACATGGATACAGCTGAAACGAATCTGTCATTTGTTGAGGAACAGAAACATTTGCACTCTTCATGTGCATGTTTTTTTTTTGTTTTTTTGACACGTGGATACAGCTGAAATCAATCTGTCATTTGCTGCGGAATAGAAATGTTTGCACTGTTCAATTACTATAGTAGTTGGTGTGTAATAATAAGTTCACCACCTACTTTATGCGAAGAAAATATGTTATTAAAGCATTAGCATTTCGTTTGTGTCTGTTTTGACCTGTTTGCTAAACCTATGCAGCTAAGTATGCACAAAGATCCATAAGCTTGGTTTATGTCAAGTGGTACTTGATACCAAGCAACGGTTATCAACTTGGCCCATGTATATCCGTATATATCCACCACAGGCGTGTTAGTAATTATTGATAAGTATGGATAACACAGACCTATCGCTATATTTCGTCAGCGACATGCTGCAATAACACACCCTGCTTCAGAATTGGAGAAAACTAATAGATGGTCCAGTCTGATCAGCATGACGATTTACGAACACACTATGTATCATTTCAAGCGGAAGCAGTGACAGTGTTTTGCCAATGATTATGTTGTACTCTAATACAAGATTAATGGACACTCATTCATTGAACAAATGTTCTTTATCATTTGCGCACATGTACGTCTCGGTGTGTTTGAAACAGCAACTACTATGTGCTCTACGAGTGAAATGTCCATTTGACTCTTACATGCATTATTACTTGGGTATTTTGATCTAGAGTGCATGTCGAAGTATCATTAAATGTAGTTTCAGCTGCGCTATTAAAGCGATCTAAATGCCAACTACCGCAACACATGTACAAGACAAAACCGACTACAGACTGTGGCGATCCGACTGGAACAATACACATGATTTATAATGATATACTTGAAATACATGCTCTCATTTCAGTGTTTGTCCTGATAGACGCTGGTTAAAAAAAATACACAACTTTCATTTATCTGGTTTGCAGAAAAGTGCAGGCACAGACTACAGAAAGTGGCCATATGTTGTGCATGTTTTGTTGCAAAGTAAATGGATTGTTAGGAAAATATGACGGCCCATAACTGATATTGACACCGTGTTTTGTCGACGCAGAGCCCACTGGAGACTGCGCTAAATCGTTGCCCCGTAATATTTGCAAATCAGTCGTCAGGTTCGTCGTTTTGGAACCACAGAATCAAGTCCAACAGTCCTTGAGCAAACACTTTCAACCTTTAATTTTGTGCAGACAGCCACAATAGCATACACATAGTGAAACATTCTGCTAACAGCGTATCATATCAGATATTTCAATATTGCCAGTGTATGTTTTTGCCGCTGAGCGCACACGGTAGTAACCACACGCTACAGTCCGCGGGCAAGCTGCTTGGCCATGAAGCCATGGTTTTGTCCTGCACTTATATGTACACAGTTCAACAGAACGGGTCGTTTACCTTTTTGTCAATTTTCTTTCTTTTTATTTTTGATGGTAACCCAACGGTTTTATGGACAGTGAGTTGTGGTACTCGAAGGAGTTAATATTCATAATTAGGAATACACAACCACGTGGTCCTGAGGTATTGTGGCCGTACCGACTCAGTACTGTCTCAACGCCGATGTTAGTACAGCGCTCTTAGCCAGTAAATTGATTGGAGTCCCCGGACTTTGTGTCAAGTCTGATAGAGTCCTGGGGCTGTAAGGATTTATTGTTGCATGTAGTTTTAATCCCGGTAATTAGCGGTTAACTGTGTCTTCTCGTGTACGTGTCGACCTCCCGGATGATGAGGAGTCGCAACCTTGGAATACAATGTGCAAGATATCAAGTCCCCGTGCAGCAGATCCACTACGGGATCAGCCAAGGTTAACGCCGGCAGTTTACTTAAGCGTTACCCTGGTTTAGGTCTGTATTGCTACGTTTGCAGACCCCGAAACGTCCAATCACTGCAAGTGGGGTACACTTCAACCGACCATGGATAGCTTCAAAGGAAAGTGTATATACTTCAGCTCAGTGTTGTGCATTGAAAACGGAATTACGATTTGTGCAGATAGCCGGGCATAACTTGCATTAGAACTGTGCGGTGTTTGATGTGTTGCTTTCCCGTGCAGAAGTGTAACACTAGATTTTTTAGTTTATTAGAGAATCGTCTTAGGAAGTGCAAAGTTCAAGGTCAAGCTAAAATATGAACTACGCCGGAACGACTACTACCCCTACAGTCAGCGGGTCCACAAAAAGTAAGACACCAACCTCACCTGTCAACCAGAACCTGGTAGATTTAGTGGTAAGTATATTGTCATATCGTCCACAGGAAAATACTTACAAGCGGTATCTTTATACTTAATGTGTATGCATAAAATCATGGCGGTGATGCATGATTGCAAACATACCTTAAGGACAGAGAACAAACCAAACCTTCTAAAAGTTGAACCAGCCAAACCTGAATTTACATTTCACACAGATATAGATATAACTTCACATACCGCGGCCTAAAAGTATTTTTTATTAAAAAGAAACGAAATTGTTAACACAAGAAACAAACAGGAACAAAACAAATGCTTGCCGAGTGAAAAGAAAAAAATGGTCCATAGAAAACAGATCGATTGCCTGTACACGTGTTGACAAACCACAACTGTTCTCTGGGACTCCGCATGTTTTATGTTATAATATATCAAACAAATCTTATTACGGGATTGGTTTTCACAATTCCGAAGAATAGTGTGGGGCTCGTTGGAAATTAGGACAAAAATTTCAGCAATGTAACTCCAGGTCGGTCAGTAATATTGCCATGTGTTATCTAACTGGACAGTTGAAACACCATGTTATGACTTTTTCTGGATTAATTGTGTCGTTGTTTTATGATGCTGATGTCTTAGCCATTAGAGAAAGATGTAGGTTTAGATGTGATTACAGACTTTTGCAAAGAAAAATTAAACTCCCTTTCGGTATATAGTATACTTTTCCTAATTATATAAGCTATAGTGTTGGATCAGAATATCGCAGGGGCTGACAAGAAAGGGTTAACAATCAATTGAAAACAAAGTGTTTCAGTATGTCACTTTATGAATTATACTAAAGCAGATTTCGTTATCATCTTTGCGTGTTGATATGAACTTTAGCATGTAAAAGTAATAATCTGTTTATTGTTTTATTTTATAATGAACTAAGTGTTTGCAGACACACGAACATTCCCTCTTCATCTGTACTAAAGTCACTGGGTGTATATTTTTATTCCCGTTGCTTGAACATGTGCTCCGCATGACAAGGTTTCACTTTATCAAGGGTAATGAAGATCAGGACTGTGACGGTTTGTCCCCTTTTATCGCTTTCAAACTTGTCTTATGGAGACCTATTGAACCTAGTCACCTGGGGTAGGACTGTGCAGAATATTGACCTTGCATGCGTTTTATTCAAACATTGTAATAGTGACCCATTGGCGTAAATTGTGCACGCACAACGGAGCTGTCCCGTGCACGTGCAACACTTAAGTTAGCCGCAGTGCACGAGGGACATATGTCACTGGGCTGAAACGGTCTGCAATTACGTTTAAGCCACGAGTTCATCAAGATACACTAGTGTGCAATACCACGTCATCTTTGCATCATGGTCTTCAGTGTCTGATTTGTCAATTTCATGTTGGCAGAAAGGTATCCATACTATTTAGTTAATTTGTTTTTCCCGGAAATACGAATAATTAATTGCCGTTAGCTCAAGTCAGGATTAACTGGTGCATTTTCAAGAAGGAGTGCTAGGCCTGTATATTGCCATTTTTTCCATTATATTTAAGTTGAAACTTCTGGCTTTAACAACAGAGCATTTTCAATTGTGAATCTTTGTGTATAGTTGAAACACTAATGTTAATATTATCACATCAGCTGCAACCATTAATTTAGTAATATTAAACGTGTCAGAATGTAACTGTTTTCCAACATCGCCTACACTGCTTGCCGCTACCTTTACTGTAGTTATTAAATGTATATGAGCCACAAAGATTGATTGGTCGAAACTCTTTTTCAGGTAAGTCCAACTCTCAAATACACAAATAAGCAATGCGTCTTCCAAAAACTGCTACCTCCAGAACCACTATGCTTTAAAATGCAGAGTACAAGTAGGTTCGTCTTGGAAGGTGGGGGGGGGGCGGCTTGACAATTTATTGCAAGTGTTTTAGTGTAAAAAGAACAAATTGAAAACTTTTGATATCACAACACATGCCATTAAGCACAGAAAGTGTGATCTCAAAGCGTACACTATCACAACCAAGATACACTGCATAAACTCCACCAACAAATCAAACGTTTGAAAAGTTTATATTCTTGTTTCTCTGAAGTTTGATGAAATAAGTGTATGTGTACAACCAGAAGCTTGTATGCCATAATTCACTATGTGATACTTTTTACGGTGTTTTTCATTTGAACAATTAGCCTCAGTCTGTCGCAACTTGGAATGCTGAGTCACCCTACCATTTCATAAAAGAAGCATTGAATGGTATTTGAAACTTTAAATGTCTCGGGAATATGCAAGCTATGTGTGGGAAACATATACACATCTATTGCAAAATCACGACATAGCAAAGGGGTAGCTATCAATAAATTTGTATGGCGAAATGTAAATTGTACGCTGAAAATGGTCTTTATTACCGTCCTTCTAAAGTTACATTATCGATTATAATCGTGTGTCAACTGTTTTTGATTGTGTAAATAATAGTTACGTAATGAAATTTCAGCGGTTGATTACCTGTAAATAGTAATTGATCCAATCAAATTTGCACGTAAGTGTGTCTACTTTTAACTGTATATAAATTACTTTACTTAAACTATGACTCAAACATATACGTATGTATGTATATATATATATATATATATATATATATATATGTATATATATGTATATATATATGTATTGGCATGTTTGTGTGTACGTATATAATGTATGTATGTATGTATGTATGTATGTATGTATGTATGTATGTATGTACGCATGCATACATACAAATTTTACCGGTGCAAAGTTATACAAAATCACCAGACTGTTTTACATTTCTCTCACTGTTGACACAGACGACAGCATGATGTAAATAAGGTGCTCAGAATACACCGGCAGACTGTCCAGTCAAGTTTTGAATTTGATCCGGGAGGCGAGTCTAGTCGGCCTACGCTGTCGCCGCACTAAGTTCGCGTCTGATATATGCGAATGATCGCAACGCCAGTATTGAACTGGAGACGACAGGGACACAGGCTACATGAAATGAGATTATCTTTTAGATGGCAATGAATATGTATGTACATAACATAATATAAGGATGTATGCCTACATTCACTCCATATGTAAATTAATCCAAGAGGAATCCCACAGTGCATGGTATCCTGTCGGATTCATCATACAGGTACGTTCAAGTTACATGCGCGTAATTAAAAGCAATAATCCATTTAAAGAAACAACAAAGAAATTTACTGTTTGGTAGAATTTATCCCAAGTTTACCTGAAAGCTTCAAGAGGACCGTGTCCTATATAGCATTTACAGTTTGCTTGTATACTTATTAACCCATGAGCAATTTTAGGTCGCGCCCGTAGCATTAAACTGGAGATACAGCATTCATCAGGATATACAATATATAAATGGCAAGGACAGTTACCTTTTGCACGTTTCATATACAATGAAAACATATATTGCTCTGGGTCATTATCATGATAGTAATTTGCGTCTGTATATGTTTAATGTTAACTTGATAATTTTTATATACTTTCGAAGGTGCATTGTTTTTTTAGACGTCCCCAGACACACGGGGAATGGGGGCGGGTAGATGAGATGCGATAGACATATTGAAAAGTCGACGTTTTTTTCATTTATCATGTTATTGACCTGTTTTGGAAATCAAACTACTTTTTGGAGATCAAGTATGGGCTTCAGGCAGTTTACTTTAACAACCTAAATGTCAAGTCAAGATTGATAGGAAGGAAACATTCGCTTAAACACATCAACATCCCATACGGCAAGAGAAGTGCATGCATATATATACATATATATATATATATATATATATATATATATATATATATATATATATATATATATATATATATATATATATATATATATATATATATATACATACATACATGTATATATATGGACAGCCAAATTTAGCAGAAATATTGACATGGAAAGCATGTATAGCTCCAGGGTTCACTTTTTTATCAGCATTATTCCAAATAGTCAGCAGGATTTCTAGTCCCCTCGCATTTTCCCCGTTGTAAGAAAGGTTGCCCTTCAAACCGCATATCTTAAGAACGTATTTTAAACAAAGCATGTTTGAACACCACGTGTTGTACCATTTTTCATATAAAAGTTTGTCATCCATTGGAGTGGGCAATCTGTAAATCTGCACATAAACTGTGCAATTGGGGGCATAATTCACACAATTCTTGTAATTACTTTATTCCTATACACGGTTCACTACTCTGAAGTCAGGTACAATGGGCTTTTCATGAGAGCAGCACCAATTAATTAGAAAATTTCATGACGCTCGTGATGCATCGAATTAAAATTTCATGTCTTAACCCTTTCCGTGTTAAGTTAGAGCAGAGTCAACAGTTTACCCTGGCGCGCTTTGGATGCCATGCGACTAAATACGCGGAGGAAGGCTGTTGAAAGAGATTTCTTTTTCTGCGAAACTGTAAGCACGCTGGTGCTTAAACGAAAAGCCTTTTACCAGGAATTTCAATTTGGGATGACGACAGTTATTTATATAAGCATGACTTTTAATAGTATATTATTTTAATACTGAAGGAGTCAAGTTGTTGCCAGGTATACATAAAGTGGGTAGTAATTAGAGAGTAAGATGGCGCACGATGCTTGATCTATATGCATTAAGCATAATGAATATTAATCAGATAACCTCGATTAGCCATAAAAAGCCCATGTAAATTACATAATGGTGCATTACTGAAGTTACTCTTATGGTTCGGCCTCTGTGGGTTGACAAAATACTATAACGTAATGGCCAATATTCCGCCTTAATGTCGCGTTTTGGCGTACAAATTTCACATTAATCCACCGGCTTGATTGATGCCTGCTGTCACGTGATGTGTCAGCAGGTTACCTCAGAGCCGGTTGGGTACTGGCCAAAAGGAGAGTTCTTATGTAATCCATGCTTGGCTGTCGACAGAAGAGCCAACACCGAATCCTCATTTACACTTTTGCACAGAATCTTCGCCGTCTTCCTTGGTACTAAGTTGCGTGAACAGCATCTGAATATTTCATATTTATCTTCTTCGTTGATTGTTATCTGCTTACATAATAAACCGAGACGTATTTTAATTCTACCTACATCCGACATTATCAGAAATCTTTGTTAGAATAGCTCCCCAGGTGCAAATTTACTACAAGCCGTTTTTCTCAAGGTTCAAATTTCACTAGACTGGCTAATCTAAGGTAACGCTTAGAGTAAATCGGATCTTTCTTCCTCCGTATTTCTTCATATCGAGGGTCTTAAGGTCATGTCAGTTGTGTTGGTCAACATTTTACCCAGCTTTGAGTGTAACCGTTAAGTGGGAGTCATTCTGGAGCAATTTAACATCTGTTTTCAAAGCGCGTTATTTAAGAGAGAGAAGACAAAAAGAAATGCTTGTAAGTTACCAGACAGGAACGACTATGCGTCGACCCTCTGCCAACGCGTACTTTTTCAATGTTATGTGTTATCTGCAATTGCCTAACGAGTTTGTAACATTCAGTTCCTTGCGTTGCATTTTCGTTTGCTTGTTTCTTTAAAAGATTTGGTGTGTTTTTACATGAAATCTGATCTCCCAGGCGTCCTACACGTGGCTTCAGTATCCCACTTAAACCATTTTGCTTATTCAATGCTGGCAGGTATAGTTTTGTTAGCTCGCACTGTTATAGTTATTCCTTCACTGCTTTCGCTACATTTCCTTCTGCCTGCAACTTTTCCCTTTTTTAGTTAGTACGTCACCTTTTGCCGTAACGCTTGCCGTTCGTCACAAAGTGATGGCAGCCGGTTATCATAACTTGAGCAGAAGGGGTTTTTTGGCGCGAGACCCTGTTTTTGACGCCTTCTTTGTTTTTCTTTTGTAACTGTCTTTTACCACTGCTTGTTGGTAGGTCATGGTGCAATGTATTGCAGTTAGAGTGATGATATTGTTGTCTGATGCGTCAGCGTCAATAAATGTTTGCAAATATATGGAACAGAGTGGTACGATCGAAAAACATGCTCCAATACGCACGATAGTGAACATATTTGCGCATGCTCGTAAACAATCGAAACAGTGAGGCCAATATAATACACCTTGGGGTGTGTGCAGTGGTTGACATCTTGTTGGCACTCACATAATCAAGACATTCTTAAAACAACACACTGACGTTAGATTTATCTGTTAAGTAAATAAGCAGAATGGCATTTATTGCTTGAACTTGTATAATATACAAAATTAGAACGCGTGTTTTGTTATGTTTACCACTGGGGTGGCCAAATTAAAAGGAAATTTAGGACTTGCTGTTGGCAAACGCCTGGCTGATTTTCTGGCTAATTCCGCTCTGCATGGTTCCTTAAATGTGTGTAAATTACCAACCAACACCCCACCATCAACAGATACTCCATGCCCGGAGTATCACCGTTTCACACTTATTTCTGTTTATTTTATCTTAATGATCTTGGCAGCGCTCCCCCTGTCGCACGCCTGCAGGTGAAATCACCTAAAACACTAAATTTTACACTCAATATCGTATTAAGCATTATGTGTACACCTACATTCTGACCTACCCGTTTGCTCCATTCAGGGCCTATGCCCGTCACACCAGAGGGACCAAACCAGAGACTTTGAAGTTTGTAACTCTCGCGTTGCCAATTTTGAGCCGTCTTGATGTGCTATGGAATAGAGCAACACTGGATTCACAGCCTTTGTGAATCACACTTTCTTTCCATTACCAGCTTGCCTGCAGTTGCAAAGACCATAAGAATGTTCTGGGTCAACAGGTTTCCTCCTCGCGCCGAGAAAAACTGCTGACTCAGTCAGACCTTGGTGTTAAAAAGGTTAACAGAATTAAGCTGATGCACCAATGATTGTACTTATGTTGCTGTAACATCTAAAACGTGTCAATCCCTCCGTCTTTTTGGCACTGCGTCAGCTCTCAGACGTCATTTATTTTCAATACCTGATAACAGTTACGTAAACGGATCAACTGCCATAACCCATTTGAAAGTGTGCTTTTATCTGATCATATGAACATACCATGAATTATATATATATATATATATATATATATATATATATGTTATATCCAGAATACAGAAATCAGACCTCTGAATGGTGACGACGCTTTTCTCGCCCAATGCATGCCAGTAAAAGCTGTGGATTAGTTTGATTTTTTTTTTGGTGACAAGTGGTGCTCACGCAACATTTTCCGATATGGATCATTTTGGTATTTTTTGATGTGATGAAGGTTTGGACCGATATATGAACTTGGGACATTTGCAGGGAGGAGCAACATAAAGGATCACCATGATCTGCAATGAACAAACGTTTAATTGTTATGCAGGACAAAGATTGGCATTAGAGGGATCTATGTAAGGCCTTGCCCTGTTTCCCAATTGTGTCCTTACGGAAATAAAAATGTTTCACCGAAAATATTCGCATGCACATTTAACAGCCTAATTGATTGATATGTAAGAAGTACCTTAATCATCAGAATAAAATCAAATTATGCTCATATATAAGAACGTGGAGTTTGCAGTGCTCAGCATAAATTCAAAGTTAATAAGGTATTTGCTTCTACACAGGAGTAAGTTCAAATGTTATGCCATTAATCCTTTTTTTTCCATGCGAGACCTCGCCATTTACTGAGCGCAACTGGTGTACCCCATGATCACTTCTTGATCGATTTCTATCTGTATTTCTGCAATGTATACTTTCGAGAGCTAATAAGACTTTATACTGTGTATTTCTTATTTGCGGTTTTACGAGCATATATATATATATATATATATATATATATATATATATATATATATATATATATATATATATATATATATATATATATATACATACATACATTGGCGCCAATTATAAGGGTCAAGAAGAGTGATGAATTTAAATCGCTTGAACTTAAAATGACTTCAGTTGACAAGTGACCGCAATTGTGGAGTGCCTGCAGGATGATTTTGCAATTTATATATATATATGTATATATATATATATATATATATATATATATATATATATATATATATATATATATATATATATATATATATATATATATATATATATGAACACAAATGTGCCTAAAACTGTTCTCATTTTTTCATGCCCCAAACTGTTTTGATACACCTGAATATACTATTCCTTGAAAGAACATTCCTATCCTCTGAAAATTCGTGTAATATGATGATGAATGTGCGTCTTCTGACGAAGAACTCCATTATCAAGAAGAAAACGGGCTTTACGACCCTATCAGCACTCGAGAAAGTAGTGTTGGCTTCATTCCCAACCAGGATGAACCAGAAATCGAAATCGGCCGTCGAGTTTCTGGCAGCGAACATGTGAACTCGTGACGGTGTTGAACTTGCAGAGTGACATGGTCGGGAGTTGTTGCCATGGTATAAGTCTCCTGGCTGCTTGGGACTCCAACGATCCACTTGTCACATTTTGTTTTCGTAACTTTGCTGGTACGGATCCCTCTTTTAAAGCTCGTCTCTTGTCAGGCTGTTACCCAAGAGAAACACCCATGTAATCCGTGTAACAAACGTCCGTAAAATGTTCACCACACAACTCTTGATAATTGGATAGAACAAAGTTTTATCTGTTGAGGCGGCTAACCCCTTGTAAGGCTTCGGTCCGTAAGTAACACAATGTCCTTTGGAAATGAATGCCACGACAAATTCTCTTTCTTATTTTTGACGCTTGTTGCACAAGTAATCGGGGCATTGAAGCATGCTTTGAAGCTTGGTTACGGTCCGGTAAACAATCACCTGTTACAGGAGCGTTGCAGCGACAACAATACCGGGCTACCAATGCGTGACACAGCAAGCGTTCAGAATAAGTTGTCTGGACTGACATCACAAACGCAACTGTCAATTTGCAACCCATTCCGTGATAGCGGAGGCGTGAAACAACAAGCATGGCGCTAAACATGAAATGTAAATTTGAACGCTGAGTGTCCTGTTCAGGAGGAAAAATCCAGTGGTATACCGCAAGACATGATTATGATATTTCGGAATGTTCTTGCAGGAATGTTCTTGTAACCATACTTATATGTAGACATGTAATTATAAGAAGTGTGCTTGCAAAGCAACGGAATTTGTCAAAAAGTAGACATAATCGAATGACTAACATGCCGTATCGGGACACATGTTTTTCATGCGGTACAGAGCAAAAAACCCAGATGACTCGCAAATTTAGTCCCATGTTAGCTGCACGTGTAATTCAGGAACATTAAAGTGACAGAAGACTTTAGCAAACTGAGGAAACATGTTCCTCTGTTATATCGTAGACACATTAGAACTAGACTGTTTGCATGTTTGTACACTGTGCTATTGACGGAGTGCCTGGTTGCAAGTAGACTACTTTGCGCGTTATTACGTAAGAAAATGCCTGAATAATTGAAATCTTGAAATCAATTTCAAACCTCAGGTCTTGGTAGTCGTCATGATGTACCTTGAGTCAAGCTGTGCATTTTTCTTTTGCATGTAGCCTGACTGTGCAACAAAAAAATATGTACTTTGGTTTCAGCTGTAATCATATAAAAGACGTGAGAGCAATTTTGCCTTCTGGGGAGACCATAATAGTTGTACAAGGTTATGTCTTCCTCACCGGTACATTTTGCTGGCGGCTATAGATTTGGGTCATGCACGTTTTGTGCTTAAGAAACGTGGGGAATGTTCCAGAGGCAGGACGAGAGTCTCCATACGTATATATCCATATATATATATATATATATATATATATATATATATATATATATATATATATATATATATATATATATATATATATACATGCATACATACATATACATACATATACATACATTTGATGTTTATTGTACCTCCCCCGACGCCTTGAAAACATGTTAATGACAAACATCTCACTCGCATTAAATCTCGGATGTGGTTGGGAAAAGCTACGAAATATATTATTATGAGCTACTGCCAGCTTTTTTAACTGCCTAGCATTAAAGTTAGACCGCAACTGGCCACAGTACACACTAGCACAGTCAATAGAATAGTTGTCTGTTCACCGCATAGCAACACCTAGTAAACCAGCGAACAAACATATAAGTTAACTTACACAGTACCAATTCTCTACTTGTACGACTATAATGACTTGTATTTTTGATGCTAGATTCAATGTGTCGAAAATGTCCACTCCTTTATCGAAGTGCGGCAACGGGGTTGAATAGAGGTGAAACAGAGCAATAGATACTACTTGCGTATTGACTTTTAAGCGAGCTGCAGTAAAGTTTAGTGTCCTATCAACATGACAAAATGGACCAACAAACTGGGTTCAGAGAACCAAAAAAACTGGTGAATTGAATACCAGAGCTAAATTAGTAATTCCTTAATACCCTTGCACATTGTTTAAGTGATAAAGGAGTGGTTGTCGGAATTTAACACATTCCAGCTCAATGTTTTCAAAGAGCCCGGATGTAAATTGTGCCCGCGTTATTCTTATTACTTAAATTTCAAGTTTAGAAAACATTCTTGCTAAGCATTGTAAATAAGACACTTCGTAAATGCACGCAATTCCTCCGCGCGGAGTGGGCACAATTACCAACCCAGGCCTTAGAAAACTGTTGGCTAAGTTTTATTCCAACCAGGACAAGGTTAAAGTGAGTTCACAGTAGGATTAAAACTCATATGCGTCTTGTCTTGAATATAACTGATATGGGCTTAGCTTTCACGAAAAAAAAAAAATAAAAAAAAAATAAAGAAAATAACACACACAGGACAAAACGACAATATTATTTTCAATTATTTTCAGGTCATGTGTCTTTACATGTGAGGAAACAAAGGACGATAGGTTAAATTACAACGCACGTTTTTACTCAAGAGCGTATGTTCTGATCGCAGGAACATTTTTTTTGCTGGCAGTATATGTCATATTGACCATTTGGTTTGGAAGAACTCTACCTTTATCAAGTACAATTAACCCATTTTATCCAGCTAAATGCTTAATCATTATGATTTAAAAAAAAGAAGATTTTTTGGCAACTTTTTTCGGACAAAAATGCATAATCGAATCGTTTTGATAAGCGTGTGGAAGCTCGGTTGCTTTGAATTTAATTTTTGTTTACTCAAGTGAATATAGGCATTTGTAGTTTGGTGAAATACACATAAGATAAAAAATGCCGGAAAGTTTCAAGTTTCTGTTTCCTTTAAAAGTAATTTCCCGTTAAACCAAATGTTTTATTTATATATATATATATATATATATATATATATATATATATACACAGTGAAACCTGTCTATTGTGGACACCTCTGGGACTGGCAAAAAGTGTCCACAGTTGACAGGTGTCCACAATAGACAGGTGTTTGTAACAAGAAAATTGACCATTTAGTCATGGATATAACTGTCCACATTATACAGGTGTCCGCATTATAGAGGTGTCCACAAGGACAGGTTTTACTGTAAATATATAGTGTATTGCGAAGAGTGAAAGTTCCGTATTCAGTATCATTATATCACTCAAGGGCTAGCTATGTCTTAGGAACAGCTTTTTGAAGTTGGGCACAAACTTTAATCATATTTTGCGATTTATTTTTTTCATATATTGAACCGAGATGCTTTTGAAGGGATGGAATAATTTCTCAGTAAAACTGGTCATTTTAGATAGGATTGCAAAAAATTAAGCAGATGAAAACACTCATTTATCATGTTATGTATATATGCAGGTACATTTAAACCTGACTCGTTAATTAAAATCCCGGATTAGCCGAAACGAGAAAATTTCAAAACACTTAAATGGAAATGGACGCACTATTGATAATAGACTTTGGTAGGTTTTTTGTGTAATGACTGCATATGGCTAAAACAATGCAATGCCTAGGGATTGCCTGACTCTTTGATTTCCAATTGCCTTTCAGCGATCCTAGGCAGTGTGTGTAAGCTGTCAAGTATGCACCTTTTTAGTGCTCTAGGAAGCGTGTTAGTTATAACAAGGACATATGCTACAAGAGGACACCGCAATAAAACTGGTACTTAATCATAAGGACACCTAATGGAATAATCTTAATATCAGTTGATATATGAGGTCGTGTTATTTGTGTTCATGAGAAAAAAAAATATATCAACATGTAAATGTCAAGTGCTGCTGGGTGCACGTGACGAAGTATCTAAAATTGATAGAAAAGGCCACAATAAATACACATGGAGACAATCTGACCAGGTCAAAGCATTTAATCCCTCTGCTATGGAAGCTATGCGCAGGACGTTTCAAAGGTATCTGCTAATGATGTCATATCAGTGTGCACCCAAACTGAGGCGGGGAAAGCTTTTGGGGAATAGGTTCTAACAAATTCATGATGAAAACCAGAAACAAGTGACAGGGCACCAGACGGTCGGCGGTAGTTGTAAAAGGAGAAATGTGCAATCCGATACATCGGTGTAAGGTCATTTAGGGTTAAACCGTAATATGCGTATATAAAGCATAACACAGTCGTGTTACTGTGGACCTTCGGGTAAACTTTACATGATGTTAATAAATACCAATTTCGCGCTTAGGACAAGAGGATATGATCTACAGTCTGAATACTGCCGCATTGCGCATGGCAAATGCACATTTTTTTTTCAGCCTCACGTGTTACCATCAACCGTTCATATGGCTGACCACTCTGCTAAAGCCGTGGAATATGTGCCATCAATAATTGATTTTAAACTGAAGTCAGACTGACTGAATGAACCTCCGGTATATTTTTCCTACATTATGTTCTTGGCTTAAAATTTGTGTCAAAAGAATCCCCTGAGTCCTGCGGTCAACCACCAAGGGATCTCAGCCTTTAATCAAATTTTGCTGCAAGGTGCTTTTAGGAGATGGTTTCTTGTAACACAGACTGTTTCCTTCTTTGGGACGCTTTGGCTACCTCTTTGTGGTACAAAGGGCATCGCTTGGCAGGGCCCGGTGGATCATGACACAATGCATTGGGTTATTTTGAAGGCCACTCGCCTCGGCCATTAGGCCAGCAAATGCTGCGCTGTTGGAAATCTATTTTCCAAAGGGCCAAGGAGAATGCATGCCTTGCCAGAATAAGGTGGCGTTTCTGCATTTTCTATGAATTCCAGAGGCAAGATATTAAAACCGGCAGTAAGACGCTGGTTCAAAACGTGTCTATTAGCTGAACATTTTGTGCACATATTTTTGTCACTGTGTTTCATATCTGTGCAAGTACACCGAAGATCGTCTCTAATCTGACAGGTTTAAAAACCCTTTCCTATGTTGAGATACACTTTAAATTTCTTTTAACGAGTGGAAAACTTTAGTAACCGAGCTTCAGTTATATATCTACGATTCTAGATTTATCAGCCAAATTACAGGCAGACGGTCTGAAAGCTGTTTCTTGTTAGCTAGTATTTTGTGTAAGAATCAAATTGATGAATTCGTTTTACCCAGGCTCCAGTTTATACATTGACAATTTTTCGTTGTGTACCTTTAGGCTGATCTTATTAACTTTTTCATTGCCAATTTCCACAAAAGTCGATAACTTCGAATTCACATAACGATGCCCTATGCATATTCCCTGTAACTTAATTTATCAATGAAACGCCAACATGTTTGCAGGTGCAGAGAAGGTAGGAAGGAACCAGGTCAACGGCCTTTCTCCTTGCGCGATGCGCGCAGTCAGTCAAACAGGCAACGAGAAAAGTTGCTGACAGCCCAAGCCTCGCACGGAAGTAGTTCATATATGTAAATGTGGCTGCTACGTCAATTTCGATCCCAAATTTCTCTGAAAACAACATTTAACACAAATTATTCATAATAGCGCTGTTGGTATTTGAAGGAACCTTTTGTTCTCGATCCGTTTGTGCGTTAATGATTGCACGTACATTGTGGTGATGACTGACCATACAAACAGCTTCCTTGAAAATAATGTTTGGAGCCCAATCTTAATCAAATTGCACGACAGAATGCTGTGCCGCTGGCCTTTCCAGATGAAAATGATTTACAATCAGTACAATTTGACGACTTATACCAGTGTTTGAGATACTATTCCTGTCTCAGAGTCGAGCCTTGCTATTTTTAACATGAAACGGTGCTGTCATGATGGCGGCACTTTATAGGTGTTATGGACGGACCAACTACATCATAGTGACTCAAATAATGACTCTCCGGGTTACTGGCTGTTATGAATAATTCCAGATGGATGGTCAGCTGTTCAAGCTCAAAGCTTCCTTTGGGATTTATCGTAATATTGGTTAAGAAGACCCCCACTTATGAAATTATTATGAAAGGCGAAAGGCTATCTGGGGCTCGGCACACATATACAGAATCCTTATTTTACATGTCACCATTTATGGCTTTCTGCTCCGAGCGCTAACAACGAGGATTTCACTTCTCTGCTTGTTGTCCTTTTCACTGGAGTCTTGACCTGGCTGGCTGGGTCATTTCTGGTTCCTCAGGAACTCCAACAAAGGACTTAGGCTGACACCTACATCTTTTTCTTTAATTGCATCAAAATCCAGTGGTTAATGACATAATCGTCACAATATTGTATTTTCCACACTGTGTGATCGATAACGTTTAAATTTTAAGGATTCTAGTGTTAAGAGACTTTTGAAAGGTGCTGCTGGAGAAGCTGAACGTGGCGAAAGAGTCATTTTCATTCCACATGTGTTTCGTTGGGCGTGTGTTAATCGCTTGCCAAGGGAGACCTCTCATAGAGTCATTGCCTGTAATTGCCTGGGCGTTAAAAGCCGCCCATGCTCAATCAAACGCTCTCGATTCTGCTGTTCATGTTCAACATTTTTAAGATATTTTTCACCATAGGAGGGCTTCTCAAGTGGAGGAACACAACACATTAAGGCCAGAAGCACACCATATAGATGTCGATTATGGCGCTAAGTTCTTCTGTAAATGTTTTACTACATTGATTGAGTGATCACAACTGCCGTTGGTCTTCATTTGTTCAATAAGAAGTAACTAGTCGATCAGCACAAGGCGAACACGAACAATACCTCCAAATGTTAAAACATGCAATCGTGCTTTATAAATTTCCCTGACAGACAATCTCGAAATCGGCAACAAGAATATCATTATGGTGTTGCCGATGTATACATAACTCTCCAGCAGAAAGCACTTCTTTCGGTAATGAGCATGTATGTTATGTATGTATACCACCCGCATGCCTTTAGTTAATTTGTTAACTGCAGAATGGATGAATCGTGGCTTGCGTCGCTCGTGTTCGAGTTTAATGACTTCTGTCCGCTGCACGCATTAGAAGCCAAATTGACACAATGCAAACAACGAGTCACCGAAGTTGCTGAATTATTGAAAGTTTGACATCTCAAGATATATACGGTTATTTCAAAAAGGGGTAAGGTTGTCGCATGCAATAAAATGTGTGGCATGAGAGTAATCTGGGTAAGTGGTCTAGAAAACGTCCACTCAACATCAATTATGGAGTGGTAGATAACTCGCAATGCCTGTTTTCGCGGCATGGTATATGTACAGGATAATTAAAGGATCACGTAAGGCTGCGTTGCGTAAGAGACTGGCATAATTTCCAAGGTTTTTTATCAAGTATATCGCTGCCTTGCCAAAGCAGTAGCCCTGAAAAATTGCATGCTTGAGTACAAAGCCTATACTATATTCCTATACTTTAATATATGTATATATGTGTACATATATATGTATATATATATATATATATAGAGAGAGAGAGAGAGAGAGAGAGAGAGAGTAAAGAAGTTATATCTGTTACCTTACTGACCTTGTGCCCACAACCCTTTATTTTTAATGTTCTCTTGATTGACAATGCAATGTTCAAATTGGATACATGGGTGACTCATGGGTAGTTCTAACCATACCGTGCACTTTAAAAAATGGTTGTAGAAATAATACTTTTACACCCATTTTTGTTTTAAAACTTCAATGCACCTTCAATCGTGACTTTCCGTTCATTTCCGAAACCCCAAAGGCGCGAAAGGTTAGCGAAGTCACAAACGCTACATCGCTGGCTGACAGGGAAGACTCCGACCATGCTAGCGAGCTATGGTTGTGAAGTGTCATTTGGTTTAATCATAATTTTATTAATACTTCATCAACAGTATTAAAAATGCTAAAATAGAAATATTCATTTTCGTGCCTGTTGATTTAAACATATTTTATTGATCAAATACATCGAAATTATCATACAATATAATAACTTCAGCAATTGGGAAAAAGGGCAAAACCCTATTCGAATCCTTCTTTCGTCCCTGTTCCCGCCTGTGTTGCTGTTAATTGTAGCAATACAAGTTTTACAGTTTGTTTACATTCCCCCAAAAACCTGGAATTGAGGGGAGAGCGTGGAGCCATGCAATCAAGATTTACAGCGCCAAGTGGCAAGGCCCTGGGAACTGATCTCACCTTTATAGTGAACATTTTGCGGTAAGCATGGAGGTTAAAAGGGGCCCCTTTCTACCGCCATGCGGAAAGTGACTTTGATTTGTCGAATATGACGATGTTTAGGATAGGTTTGGTAAGAAAAAGCGACTGCTGTTGCAAAATACGGTCCCATCGGTGGAGAATGGAAGGATTCATGGAACTAGCCAAATAAACATGACTCATAAAACCAGGAACAGTGATTCATTGTTGTTTTATTTGCAGTAGTTACAAACTAGTCTGTGGTTTTGATTTGAAAGCTTGCGTCGCAGCAAAATATATGTTTAGTAATTCTACGACTGTTACAATGTATCACATGATCATCAGTCGAATGTCACAGTGACAACACCGGTTTGGGATGTTATTACTTAGCGACATTGTAACAAAACTTTAGTATGTTTGCCATTTTGATTCAATTGATGGAAAAAATGGGTGGAAACACGAACAAACAAGGACCGATCTTGTTCCATATCCATGTCTGGGGTTTCACAGTCTATAACAGGTTGAGTTAGGTGGCCACTGCAATTTCCAAATACTACAGTAACTGAATATTGCGAGGTGTTTAATCTCATAACCAGACAACACTTGTTTGGATAGCTACCACATTCAACCCCCACCCCCCCCACCCCCCATCTACAGAGCTGCCAAGACCAGTAGGTGGCTGGCCTTTCATCTCTTTCAGTCATGCACCATTGTTTGTGACAGTCTACGGGCAGCTCACAATAATCGGTTGCAAAAAACTTCACCTCACTGTTCTCATCTTTGTTGATAATATAGACCCAGAAAATAAGTCAGTCAGAAGAAAATATTAACCAGTGTCAGATAATGGATACTAGCTGGAATAAAGAACCATAAGCACACGTACTCAAGACCGATGTATACTGAAACGTAAATCACTGCCCTCCAAGGGTCGCGAAGTTAATGACGGGTAGGATTTTGATATTAAAAGCCATTCATAAACGCAAACGTATATCTAATCACCCTTACACCATAGAGACGGGACGGGAAAATTAACTGTTTGTACAGAATTTTTCAGTCTGATAACATGAATGATTGTTGTGAAAGTTGGATTGAATTATTTCTTCATATTGCGCAATAAACGATCCCCGGTAAATATATCACAGTACGTCCCTCTGATTTCCCTTTGTACAATTCTTAGCTCCGATGGGATGGCTGAAAGTCATGCAAGCATACAGCAAGGCAAAGGACAAAAACATGATTTAAACTTATGGCATGCTTATAACAGTCTTCGAAATCAATACCAAGAAACACTGAAACAGGTAGAAGAAAATTATAATGGAAATCTTAGAGCCTCACTGAGAAATTTAAAAAGTAAAAACAAAACATGGCGGCAAACTGTTAAGTACTTTATTTAACCGCAACCGATCGTCCACTATTCCCTCTGTCTTGCATAAAAATCACTACATCACAAACAATATCTCCAAGGCAGCGATGTGTTGTATTTTTGCGTAATCAGAGCAATATTGACACCGCTAGTGCCCCCAGACTTCCATGTGTTAATCCATCGGTGGTTTTGCTTGATTTTATCGAAACTGATTGGGACGAAGTCTGGGATATTTTAAAAAGGTTAGATGTCACAAATGCCACCGGTCCTGACGGGATCAGCCCCAGACGTCTAAAAGAGGGTGCACCATTAATCTGTGATTCGCTGGCTGAACTGTTTAATTCATCTCTAAGTCTTGAAACTTTCCCTAGCCCATGGAAACAGGCCATTGTTACTCGCCTTCATAAAAAGAATCTTTGTAATACTTACCGAGCCATCTCTCTTCTGAGTTGCGTCGGCAAGATAATGGAGAAAGTCATATTCAACCACACTTTTAATTTCTTTAAGGAAAACTTGCCTTTATGGGCAAATCATTCAGAATTTTGTCCTGGCGACTCAACAGTAAACCAACTTTCATTATTGTATCATGGATTATGCTTAGTTATCGATCTTCATAAAGAAGTCAGGATTGTTTTTCGCGACATAAGCAAAGCTTTCGATCGTGTTTCGCATATAGGTCTTTAATATAAACTTGAACATAGAAGGACATCGAATTCCTCGTTAAACTGGTTTAGGAATTATCTATACAATCGTCAGCAGCGAGTAGTTATAAACGGTCAAACATCAAACTGGGGCGCTGTTAGTGTTGGAGTGTCAAAGGACTCCGTATTGGGACCACCCCTCTTCTTGATCTTCACCAATGATATTGTAGACATTGTCCATTCAAATATCAAACTTTTTGCAATGATACCTCGTTATATCTCTGCGTGGACAGCCCTCTGTTAGCTGCCGACACTCTTAATGAAGATCTGTCTATTATTGATTCGTGGTCCTCCAACTGCTTGGACACCTTTAATGCTGTCACCAACGACGCTATGTTGATATCTCGAAAAATTAACCGAGTTAATCACCCTTCTCTTGTTTTTCAAAACCACCAATTGCAAAATGTTATTCACAATGCATAGTTGGGACTCATGTTTAGGTCCGATATATTATGATAGAAAGACTGTATTGAGCTGATCGAGGCAAGAGCCACCAAGCAGCTCAATATCATGAAATCTTAACAATACTCTTTCGCCAGAGCTACGCTCGAAATAATTTATAAATTCTTCATTCGTTCTTTAATGGAATAAGCTAGTAGAGTCTTGGATGGTTGCGCATAGGCTAGTGATGAACGACTGGAAAACATTGATCTAGCTGAATTGGGGTGCTATACGTACTACACCAAGTGATAAGCTGTATGAAGAAACAGGTCTCTCAGCCTGTGCCCAATGCAGAGAAACTCGTAGATTAATTCAAATGGGTAAAATAACTCACAATTTAGTCCCTGGTTGTTTCAGCAGTATAATTACGCCTGAACAGAATCCCAATAGATATAATACAAGACAATCTGCCACTCTTCCTGACTTTAGCAGCAGAACTGAACTTTTTAGCATTTTTTTTTATCCCAGTGCAACCAAACTTTGGAATCTACTGCCTCTTAGCGTCGCAAATTCGAACACTCTATTTATCTTAAAAATGGTATTACAGATAATTTTCCCGTCCAGTTAAGCACGACAATTTATATTATGTTGGGGAAAGATTACGCGTCGATTCTCCATGTGAGATCAAGAATGGGTCACTGCTAGTTAAACGGCCACCTCTATAATAGTGGTGCAGTTGATTCTTCTGCATGTTATTGCCAACAAAATGTTGAAAATGTATGGCATGATGTCTTCGTCTGTCCTACTTATGTAAATGAAAGGGATCATTGCATACTTCAGTATCTCAGTTCGCACCCTTCAGCTTAATGACTGTTCTATTTGGCGCTACAATTTGGGCTTTTACAGCTGGCAAGTATGCCAACCCTTGAGCTTTACCGTATCAAGAGTATAGCAATTGATGTCTTTAAGGCTTTACATGGCCTGAACTCAGTTTATATCAATAACATTTATAAGTTAACTTCTCATGGGTACGACTAGAGAGCTGATAATACTTTAAAATCTTCTTCAAGTGATACAACCATCGGAGGACTCCATTATATCAAAACTTTGGGCACTTAAACTTGAAACAGCCTTCCAAATGAAATAAGAATAGCCCAGGACTTTCCCGCTTTTGAAAGGTTAATAAAGCACTGGAAAGGCTTTTCTTGTAAATGCTACTTTTGTAGATCTTCACAATTTTTCTATGCTCTCCTCCCATCGTCACCCAAGGTGACAATGCAGGCTCGTGAGTAGGTGATGTGTTGTTTTAAAAACTTAGTCCAAATAGCTTTTTATCTTATAATTATCATCATCATCACCATCATCATCATCATCATCATCATCATCATCATCATCATCATCATCATCATCGTCATCATCATCATATTAAAACCTTTATTACTGGAGAACACAATTTATCTAAATCATACATCGAGATCAAATTATCCATCGAAATCATATGACAAAATTCAATTGACACAGGTAAATTTATACCAGCGTTTATAAAATAGATAACACAAGTCTAATATAATATCTGACAGAGATAAAATATACGAATATATCAATACAAAGAAAAACTACTCCAATGTTACTTCCAGTGGGCGTTTCCTTCTGGTTTTTCCCCCATTTTTGTTTGTTTGTTTGTTTTTCTCTTTTTCTAACTTTTTTACATATATAATATGTGTTTGGAACTTCAGCCTTACTCAATATTCGTTCTGCGAGCATTTACCTTTGCAGTTAATCAGTTGTACTCCACTGCATAAACTGGGCAAGATGACAAGTGTTTTATTCAGCAGAGTTTGCCCAATATGTCAGCCATCAGACTGCCTAATTGACGAAGCGTTGGTCTGGGTTTATGCATCTTAAGCTTTGCGGAGACATGGCTCCTACTGGGACAAAGACGACCTTGGCCAGCACTTTAGTCTTAACCTGAGTGGTGTACTGTTGTAAGACCCAGTGGTTTGCATACTGAGCTCCGCATGGTATTCTCTTTGAACCTTCCGGCAGTCTGACCTTTCTGATGTAAAATAAAACTAGAACAAATAGAAACGGGATATAAATGCTTTTTGCGATACAAACATGAGACCCACATGCTCTGGATTATTTCCAATACGGAATTGTGCATTTATATTTAACCAAACAGGTGTCACATAGTTTGATGCACATTGACAACATCTGGACATAGAAAAACTACCTAGGGAAAATTCTGTGCTCATTAATATAGAGTTTATCACGTACATGTATATATGATTTGTATATATTGTCGGTACTCACTTCTATTTAAATGATAAAAAAAGGGGGGGGGGAATGCATATTTTGATATAGATACATGTATTTCCTTTCTGCATGGAATGATGCAAGCCTAATACATGGCTGCCAAACAGTATCAATGATAAATCACATTAGCACAGGTAACCTTATATAGTAGTTTTTTGTGTCTTGCATTATGAAGATTGACATCAATTTTGTGACACATTTTGACGGTATTATGTTTCCTATCTGCTTCAATAGACAAACCTATAGACCGTTTAAAGCAATTATAAGTCCCTAACACAAAAAATGCAACAAATTACAATGTTCACACTGATGCTAAGTCAAGTCTGGTGAAATATTCAATTAAAGCATGGTTCAGTCCGACTTTTTCCATATAGCGTTTCAGACATCAAAGTCCTGCAGCAACATAGTTTCACCACTTTTATAGCTAAATCATTGAAGATATCTTTTTTGCAAAAATTAAGAGGTTCTCTTTCTTCAACAAGAATACATGGCCAATTCATAATGCTGTTCCTCTTTAGAAGGAGACAGGAAGGGTTTTCAAAATGTAACGAAAAAATGGTGCACATACCTACGTTTACACTTTCCCCCTTGTTTACATAACATTTACCAATATTGGAGGGATATATTTCATGGCGACAGATTCCCAAATACACAATAATATACATGATAGCTATAATGAAAGCTGTTACACAAATATTTGATTCCGACTGAAGATCACTGTCATCACATTTATGTTACGTTAAAGGATCTCTGACTTATGAACAATATTCAACAATACCCACAGTGGAACGGAAAACTGTAGGATAGTTAC
Source organism: Hermodice carunculata (assembly GCA_964020975.1). Lineage (NCBI taxonomy): Eukaryota > Metazoa > Annelida > Polychaeta > Eunicida > Amphinomidae > Hermodice > Hermodice carunculata. The sequence continues at coordinate 59,625,053 of OZ026618.1, read as the reverse complement.
AAGCTTTGGCTCATGAACTTCAGATGGTCCTGCCGAAGAACTACATATGAAAGTGTAATGTCAGACGCTAATACAGTGGTGCCCATTACCTATTTACGCTATTTTCGACTGAAGAGACGAATTTTAAACACGACGAATTTCTGCTGGTATTGTTGTAACCTCATAAAAAGAGTTGGACTCCGGACAGTGATGCCCTATCTGGACGCCAAAAAACTACTACGTCAGCCCAAAAGCAGAAAATGTATACCGGAACATTTACCGCAGTTATCTAACACTTTGATTCTCGACAAGCACCATCCGAAAAATGTTTCATGCGTTTTCAAGGTCCCACGAAGCAACGAATCCATACAGTACAATACGTTTTTCATCTAAATTTATAGTCTGAGACATTAACAATTTTTGTATATATCACCTGATTGTCAAATGAATTCCTGCTTCTACGTATCTTGTATCTTCACGGACACGATGCTGTCTCGTATAGATACGTGCGTACATGCGTAAGTACGTACCCACATACATACGTACATAGTTCCACCATAAAGCCACATTCTGACACCCAATCTCAAAATAGCTGCAGCCGTACCCCGTGCATTGTGGTCATTTATTCAAAAAATAACAACCAGGTGAAATTACAGGAAATGCTGTTTTCACCTGCATGAAGTTATATCACTCCGATTCATATCTCATACGAGATATTTATGTTTAACTCTATTAACTCCAATCCTCCTCTGGTCTCCTCAGTTATTGGCAACGGCTTCATGTCTCCGCTTTGATGAGGGCACTTGTACCAGTTAAGTCACTATACCACAAAAATTACACTTTTTTCTGACAAAAAATGAAATGTTATAAATATGTTTGGCATCTTGTATATTTTAAAACATACATAATGACTTTTTTAAGTTTGTTGTTTTTGTTTTTTTAAATGTTTTGCTTTCTTGGTTTGTTACTTTTATTATAGACTCTCATTTGAAACTTGTCAATACATTCGTCCTTTCTGCCCAGTTCCTTGCTGCAACCAAGGTGGCAGCACAGGATCCCAGTTTGTATGAATACTTCCTACTGTAAAACAGATTCTATTCTTATCCGCATATCGAATTCATTGTGGTTCAGTGTGGTATGTATAACTCATCCATGTAACCTGTGACTTGTCTTCTTACAGCCACAAACCTGCGATTGGAAATTATACCCGCGATTGTACTACAAATTCCAAATTTAAATATTTAATCGATAATCCATGTGATTTACGTTGGCGGTTGCCCGAAATATCCCAGGAATTCAATCAAAGGTACAGGTCTTTTGGTGGTAATGCCGGATTCTCCTTTTGTGCATATTGGCCCAGTTTGTTATCGATTTCGGTCCCATTTGGGATTGCGGTCACTGATGTCCTTTTCATAGTGATACCACTTCTGAATTACATGAAATATAGTCGGTGGGATTTCATTGGGACGTAGAGAAAATTCATCAAGCCCCCTGGCGTGGTGGTCTCCCACGCCTGCAAGTCTTTTTTTGTGCATTTGAGCGCGGCAAAACTTAGCAAGGGTTCTCATCGGCCGCCTATCTCGTTACTGAGAGCACCGCTTAATGCTTTGTGTATGTAAGTGCTCATGACGTTCTTGCAAATTTGAAAGTTAGTAGTTTGCAGGTCTACAGATATATTTTTTCCGATTGACCTGCTTATGCATTTGTCCGAATAAACGGTTACAGATCACGATTGTTTCCTGCCCAAGAGTGGCCAATGTATACCGGACAAGAAGAGGTTACAACAAAATAGGCATAATAAATATGCATAACATGCATTTGTGCATTATTGCTCAGACCAATTTTGGTCTAAAACAAAATATTTGAATTAAGGAAGCTTGCAGTATGCAAGTATATTTAACACAAATGCCCCGTGCGCTCTGACAGAAAACCCTTTACTCCCCTGTATACATTCCATTGCTGGATCCGTGTGACGAAAAACGCTGCGTAGCTTTGTATTCGTGAATCAAGGTATCTTATCAGGGTACATGTGGTAAAAGATACGTTTAAAATAAAGTACCTGAATACAAAGTCTGTAAAAAGTAACATTATCATGACGTTACGTGAGCGTCACGGTGCCTGAGACGTTTTCATTTGGGGCATAGTGATTCAAATATTTGCCCTCATACTTTTGCCCAAAACTTTTCATAAAAGTATAATTTTAAAGAAAAAAAAATAAAAGCAACGTTTAAATACCGGTCATTAAGGTGTGTATGTCAAGACACACTTTTTCTCTTTTTCCCAAAGTTCTTTACTACTTTCTCTCTTCCTTTCCTCTTTCTTCTTTACCAGTGAATTTGTCCAACACTTTTCTCTGACACTTTTATACATAGAAACTCCAAACTTGGCATGATTGCACTACCCTGCAAGGAGCTTTGCCTTTTTATACGGAGGAATGAAGATGTTTGAAATTATGCAAATTAGTATCATTTGAAATTTTAAATCCTGAATATCTTCGAAAGTATAATAGAGACATGTCATTCTAACGTCTACTAAAGGTGTATTGACCTTTGCACATTTAATGAATTTTGAAACAAATTTGTAGCAATTAAGGTTATTCTTATCAGCAACATTTGGAATTTTATATCTTCAGTATCTTCAAAACTATTATAGAGAGAGATGTCATTTCAACTTTTACTAGGGGGGTTATTGACCATTCCGCAAGTAATGAATCTAAAACAATAGTTGCAGAAGTTTTAATTGTGCTAATTAGCAGTATTCGAAATTGTAGTCTTGAATATCTTCAAAACTGTAATAGATGGAGATGTCATTCTAACTTCCACTAGGGAGGTGTAGACCATTGTGCACCTAATGAATTAAATACAAAGGTTGTGGCAGTTTAAGTTATGTTAAGTAGCACCATTTGAAATTTTATGTCTTGAATAACTTATAAAATACATATGCTTAACATTGTCGTATCGCTCAGACGATGTAGTGCTCAAGTATCCATTGTACACTGTCGTCTCATTGTCGTACCGATCATACACTGTGGTACTGAAGTACCCATCGTACTCTGTCGTAACGTTGTCGTACCGATCATACACTGTGGTACTGAAGTACCCATCGTACTCTGTCGTAACGTTGTCGTACTGATCATACACTGTGGTACTGAAGTACTCATCGTACTCTGTCGTAACGTTGTCGTACCGATCATACACTGTAGTACTGAAGTACCCATCGTGCACTGTCGTAACGTTGTCGTACCGATCATACACTGTAGTACTGAAGTGCCCATTGTACACTGTCGTAAAGATCATACACTGTTGCACTCGACGTACCCATCGTACATTGCCTTACCGATCATACACTGTATTACTAAAATACCAATTGCACATTGGGACACCTATAAGCTTTGAGGAAACACAAACTCACTGATTTGCTATGCAACAAATCATCTTTTCTATTCGATACTGACCCCTGCTGAGAGATCAAGTAACTTTTTCAGTGCGAAGTTCTGGACTGAATAAACAGTTATCCTCGGCGCGTTTTGGGCGCAGTAATTGAGAACAGTTCGTCTCAGCAGTTCGACTTAAGTCGTAGTTGGCATTTAAGGAGTGAATTCGCTCTTGTTCCTATCGCCCTAGGGGAAGTTCTTTGTTTACTGGTATCTCAGTACACCCTCTGACTTGATTGGTTCGCACATTGAAAAAAGTTGCCCATTGTAAATCTATCATGTAAAAGCAGAATATAATTTTGTCAGTAAGTCGGAGGCAGTGATTTTTTTCCCCCAAGGCCATCACTCTTGCACTCTTAGGGACACAGAGAGATCAAAGCAGTCTTTCCATTAAGTCTACTTTCACCTCTCGCACACCTCAAACCTGAATGGTACTTTATCAATATAAACATGGTATGGGTATACTCGACATAATTCTTGGGAGTCAACTTTAGCAAGACACGATAACACAATGATTAAATGCAAGGTGTTTTGTAGCTTTACTTGTAGACTAATAAGGATGGATGGATGGTTGAACGATAACACGCTTGCCTCCCTAGTTCAGTTCTCGGCCGGGGAAGCAAATGGAAAGAGTTCCTTCCGCTCTGATCGTCCACGGTGATTGTTTCCCCGAGTCCTTTGGTTTCACCCACTTCACAATTAGGTAAAAAGCTAAACGTCAATAACTGTGCCACGAAGAGTTACTAATATAGGCTAGGTTTAACTCCCAATCCATGTAAAATATAAGGTCTATACGGATAAGTTAGTCATATCTGTGTGGATAGGAGCTTGATGGATTCATACATATATGCTTACTTGAGTCGTACGTTATCAGCTCAAAACAGGAAATAAATGGAAATAGCCAAAGGTAAAAGTCATAAACTCGACTTTTATCAATGTGGAGATAAATTGTGTCAAATGATCAAGCCACGACGGAGATCTATGCACCGTTTATTCAATTAAGGCACCCAAATTGCAGAGAATACAATAAATGATACGTTACACCTGCATGCACTTTAACGCCCGTTGCCGAACTATTTTGTGTCATAAAATAAACCAATGTTTCATTTGGGCCATGTATTCGTCAATTTTGTAAAATCCACCAAATGACAGTGGAAAATTATATTCGACTAACATAATACGAGGCAATCCATAAATCCTACAGGTATTTTTGCTTCGTTCGCATGTGAGCCATTAGATCTATTGCAATGAAAAATATTACACCTGGATCTATTTGGAGGGGCGCTGTTGATTACTGATAACAGGCCCAAGGCCGTGCAGCTCCCTCGCCCATGCTACCACCCACAGGCGCTTTGTTGCTAGAAGTACCCCTGGTAATGTTTCAGTGGCCCAGAGAACCTTTTTTTTTTTAGTTTTGCACCATAATGTTTCAGCAATTCTAGAGCTTCCCATAACTGGAATCGAAAAAAGTCGAGGTAAGTCAAATTAATGTAAAATTCGGTGCAGCAAACATAAATTTCGAAAAGCATAGTATATAAACTGCCATGCAGTGTCTGTGTAATATAATAGGAATTTATCAGACCTGTACATAACAACTCAAATTGCAGAATATTGACTTTACACATGCCTTTTCAATTTATTGACGTCTTCACCTGTCTTTAGTTCATTGCATTGTAGATTGTATTAGTAGTCGGGTGCAATGTTTTGTTGTTACAATGTTTATCCTTCGGCTAATTCCAGTGAACTCCTTTACCTGTGAGTGCTTTAACCTTATGTTAATGTCTTTAGGAACAATACTTAATACTAAAGATTCTGTATTTTTCGTTTAAATGTCATGCCAAATGAAAAATACGATAAATTTATGTCGACCTGTATGGGATTCGAACCCACTACCTTCGGCATACTCGCCTAGCCAAATGTAAAGTCCAACACGCTGACCTCTAGGCCATCGGGACAACCCCAAAAAAGGTTGACCAAGGACCCAGGGTGATGTTATAGCAGGTGTGGCTTGTACATTGACACGGTAGGGCAAAGAATATTTGATTGATTCTCCATTGTTTTCTGCCGAATGATTGCAAATATATACTTTATAAGACTTCCCACGCGGCTCTCGCAAAGACGATGTACTATAATTGATACCTTTCTCTACAAATTGTCTGATCTGTACTCAACTTTCACATACTCTATTATTATCTCGTCCAGCACTCTAATCACTTCCTGTGTTTTGTAGGATTAGATATTTTATCCCCTCATGATGATCCCTTACCTTTAATATATAAATATCATGCCTAGACATACCAATTCACTTAATTTCAGGCAATAAATCATTGAATCGAGGTTCTATGATTACTTGAACAATGATCTTGAATCATATCCTAATTAATCCTATAAGATTGTCTATGAGACAATTAAAAATGCAGTATACACGCATTTAGCAATTAAAAGAGTAAGAAAAATAAACATAACAAGTCACTATGGATACATCAAGCAATAATTAAACCAATAAAAGAAAAAATAACATGTATAAGGCATCCAAAAGACTGAATACTTAGAGTATAGAATTCGAAACACCTAAAACTAATCTACATAAGTACAATAACATTATTGAAAAGTCTTTTTTCATCGCCAACAAAGAATGGTGCAAACGATGTTTTAATAGATATTAAAATATTATAAAATTACTTGTATGACAATCATCAGTATACCTCACAGATGAAAGAAAAAGTGTGATTTTCCCGATACTTTTAAAGTTGATGGCAACGTCATCAGTGAAAGAACAGACATAGCTCAGGGGTTTTATTGTTTTTTTGTTTCCTTCATTGAGCATCCGAAATATGCATCTGAAACACAAGGACATTTGATGACTATCTTGAGTTTCCAACTCAACATAAATTTACGTTTAGTCCTGTAACCGAAGAAACTGTTATGAATATAATGAATCCTTTAAAAGCAAAGAGTAGCCAGGGTTTTGATGGACTGCCAGCTAACCTTCTAAAATATATGAAATCTGATATCTCTAAGGCAATAACCCTTGTTGTGAAAAACGGGAATTTATATCGGACTTGTTACAAATTGCAAAGGTTCTTCCTAGACAGAGTGACTTATCTGCTTTGGATGACCTATTTCTATATTAACTGCTACATCTAAATTATTCGAATGAGTGATTCTTATACAACCACGTTCATCATTATTTTACACAAAACGCTTTATACTTTAATAGCCCATATGGCTTCAGAGAATATCATTCAACTGAACTCGCATCCCATGAATTAATAGATAGAATTCTCTAATCGTGGAAAAACGGGAAGTACCAATGAACATATATATATATATATATATATATATATATATATATATATATATATATATATATATATGGACTTATCAAAAGCATTCAATCCCATTGATCATAATATCCTTATTCATAAACTTAGTTACTATGGCATAAAACTTTAAATTTAGTCGCCAATTGTCTGCCAAATCGTAAACACTGAGTCGTTATTGAGGATATTAGATCTAGCTTTAATATACTCACTGACGTCCTGCGAGGTTCAATTGCCATTGCATTTTATCATTTACATAAATGACATATCATCTGCCTCAACATACTCTACATTTGTCATATTCGCTGATGAAACAACTTTAGTACACTGACTTCTTTTGAATTACCTAAGAGCGGTGATATAACCACTGTTATTAACTTTGAATTACATAACATTTGTATTTGACTGAAAATGAACATCATATAAATCTTTAAATATACAAAAAACAAAATTCATGGTATCTTGTAAACCACAAAACGAGTAATTACTCCAACCCATGAAACTAGATAATATACAACTGAACTCTGTTAACCGATTCAATTTTTTTTTTTTTTTGCTGGATAAACATATGACTTGGAACAAACATATCCAAACGGTTACCTAAAAATATCACAAATAAGTGATATCACGAATAAGTTAAAGAATGGTCTTTCCACTTATGTTCTTATTATGCTATACAATTCACTTCTTACTCCTCATCTAAACTAATGTTTGCTTGCATGGGGACACCGTGTTGAAGGAATCTTTGTAGTACAAAAAGGCAATACGAATTGTAAACCATAGTTCATATAACGCTGACACTAGTCCAATATTTAAAGAATTGAAATAATTAAAACAAGAATACTTGTATAAGTACCAGCTATTAAAATATTATTATAAACTAGCAAATAATCTTGTTCCAAAATATTTTCGCAGTATGTCACTTGTCTCTTTGTCAAATATATTTGATCATATCACTAGAAAAAAAGACAAAATGTATGTTCATTCGGCAGTTCGTTACTATACTAAACCGTGTATACGTTTCGAACTTGTACAATACTTAAATAATGGGCCTGATCTATTGAAAGATAAAGTACCTACTCATAGTCTTAATGGTCTTTGACCATACATAACGCACTGTTTAGTAGAAACCTATAATATTAATTTTCAAATACCAAATTGCTGTGTATGTAGCACAAACACTTAATTGTATTGTCAGGACCATGCATTCGAAGCAACATTGGAAATTTATTAAACACACATTAATTTTCATATTTTCCTCAGTCTCTGATGCCCGACGTTAATGTTTTACACATTAAAACTATTATTGTAGTTGTGATTTTGGCAACCTGTCAATGTAAAGTGTTGTGGTCAATCCATTTGTCTTATTTCTATTGTGCTTATTATTGTTCTTAGTGGCCATATGAAACGGTCAATGAAGGACCTTAATGTGGGTTCCGGCGCAGTGTATTGTAACCAAAATCTGTACCATTGTATTTTCCTATCGACAAATAAAAAACAAATCCAGATTCCAGATTCCATTGCATCTTACTATACTGAACCCCAATGAAAAGTATCCACATAAAAAAATTAACACATTAATTTTGTAAGTTACTAAGTACTGTGTGTGCATATATGCATGGTTTGGAGCCTACATCAGGGTCATTCAGGACAACTTTTTAACTTTTGCTGGGTTGTTACATAATGCATGTGACTTTTGTGCACCGAATATGGCTTCTGACCACCACTCCTATTGGATGGCTAAAATGACCTGATGTTTTCAGTGGCTTTAAAAAGGGATGTTCAGCCAAGAAAAAAGCCAGTGGTCTCAGGTGTGTTGAGGCGATCATGCCGCGTCTGAGTTATGAGAATTTCATTTTATTGCATTCGCAACTTGTATCATTCAAGCTGTTCCAGATCTATGTAAGTTCCGTGTCGCTTTTTTTCGGCTGACAAAAATTTATAATAATTTTTTATCCAAGAGAAGGGAAAAAAATTATCTTTCCTTTTTCCTATCACCACGCTAAAATAGAAATGTTATAATTAAAAGAGCCGGGAAAAAAAACAAAGAAACAAAAAACAAAAGAAATAAATTTACACACATGGTTGAAAAGGGAACTTTTGAGGCTTTTCCAATTCAAACATACACTTTTTTGTTAAGAATAGTTCACAAATGGGGTTCATATATATCTTTCGTGCGCTCCTGTTTACAGACAAGCTATTTAGCCATTGTTAGCGGTAATTTTCTCACTGTATTCATTGCTCATCCTGAATCTCACCAAAAACAGCAAAATTTATCAACACAACACCCACAGACAACATCGACTGCAGAAAAATCCAGGAGTACTATATCTTTTTGTGGTACCAAACTCCTTGCTTCAAAATATAAGGGTGTCAAATTCATTTTCTTTGTGAAAAGTCCTTCCATCCAGGTACCGGCATGGCTGTAGTACCATGGAATATAATTGTCTTTCTGTTGACTGAGTCCAAAATCCTGCACTGAAAGAGTTGTTGTCCACTGAGCGCGAGCTTACAGTGCTCCTGACCAGGTGAATTTAAGACTCTGTACTCACGGCTGGCCCCAGGAGCAGTGTCCTGAATGGCGGATCATTGGGCATTGGAGTCACACATGATACTCTTGGACTCTCACAGTCAGATCGTGTAACCAAAATTACCAATGCATTTTTTTAGAGGTGAGAATACTATATGATATGTATTGTGAAGAACGTATTTCTCTAATTACTGATGTACAACAGTGTTTTATGTAAATGAGTAGATGTATTCTGTTTATCATAATGTTTAAAATAGTATGCTTGGTATTAGCATAATGAATGTTGTATTTCTCCTTTTTGGGGTTACCATAAATATCAATTATGTGATCAAACTGAACTTTAGCGATGTTTTGTTTTGTTTTAGACGACTAAGGTGCATGGTGACTAAATGTAGTTATCCGTTCAAGAACAGGAAAAATTTGGCACAAGACAATCTCAAGTGTCTCACTTTAGAAGATACAACCAGATGAATGATAGCTGTTTGTCTAAGGCTTCTGAATCTTGAAGGAGGCATCGTCTGTCAAGGAAATGGCAACAATGTCCATACAAGTTGGGGCAATGCCCAACTGGGCAAAGTGAATTCACATCTGGACAAAATATCACATATATAATGCATTCCCAACAAAATATGTTTTCTTAATTGACCACATCGTGTTGCAGATCTTATATGCACAAAAGTGGATATCACTCTTCCATATGCTGTATAATAATCCCAAGCGTTTTGGATAAAAATTTGCATTACAAGTCTTACAAAAACAATTCAAGGTAAAATGGCCATTCGTTTGCTAATATGATCTGAATGTATTTGTCTGCACAACCATACCACTGACATTTCAAAAAAGCATGTTTTGAAAGGTGACATACTAATAGGAATATATCCTTTTGAAAAGAGTAACTCAATCTTGGTGTGCTGTTCAGACGCTTCTAAAGCGTTTTGCCTGAGTCAGTGATTGGTTTCTTCGTAGATTGCTTTTAATAAGCATCGTCCTGTATCAATAATAACGGTTCTGATATACTGGTATCAAAAACTTAAATTTTGTACTTAGTAGGGAACAGCAATGTGCTAATAGTTAATATGAATGGTGTAAGTGCCCGTTTAACCCAAGGTGAGGTCGGATGCGACATGAATGGCACCTGCATGAAGCATTTGTTGCATGACAATAACTGGAATTTGTTAAGCCCGTCTACGAAAGGCATGCAAATACTGCTTGATAGGTGCAAATCATTTGCCACTGAATTTGATGTTCTCTTCAATGCCACTAAATCTGTGAGCTTTTGTTTTGAAATAGACAGCTCAAACTGTTGAATATTCCATATATGTGACATTAAATGAAATACCGATTTCTTACGTTGAAATTCACAAGTTGTTAGGCATGATAAATTATGTACAGCCCGGCCAACATGCTTATAAGCAATTTCACCTCTTTTTATAGGTCTTATTGTACGAATAAATACTGCATACGATTTGGAGAAAGTTAAAAATTGGGAAGTTACATAAGCTAAGAGCTGGTTATACGAGTCATTCCGTCCTGTTTTTAAAATGGTCCCCAATTGCAGTGCGAGTGAAATGTTTGTAAACAGCAAAGTGCCAACATTTGGCATGCTAGTTTTGAAAAGTGTTTACAACCTTGAAACAAGACTTAAAAGTAGCAATAACATGATACCGAGGTCACTTGCGCTGTGTGATTACAGAGAGAGAGAGAGAGAGAGAGAAATAGAGAGAGAGAGCAGCAAACTTCAAACCAGATTAGGCAATGTATTGCGCAATCATGTAGGCTCCTTAGTTTTATAAGTGTATCATTTATTCTAATTTTCTTTTATATCTTTTTTTTTACATGGTATGTGTTGCCTATTGGTGACTAAACCTGAAATAAGCATTCTCTATTGCATTGTATTGTACTGTATTGTATTGTATTGTATTGTATTGTATTGTATTGTATTGTATTGTATTGTATTGTACTGTATTGTAAAATATGCGGCTTTTTCGTATTTTATTCTAATTTAAAAATAAGCGACCATTTTATTTCTTGCATAATTTCTGATACTCCTTGGCCCTCAAGGCTTTAAAGGAAAATCAGATAGTTAGATTTAGATATATATCCATGTGAAACGGGTTGTTATGGTGCAGGTACTTACTGTCATAATCAAGATTTTAAGGGTTGCACGTTCCATTCACTATCATGTTAAACGTAAAGTATTTTCACTACTTTTTGATTGTATTGGGACTAGAACATGCAAGCAACCCATGTGACAGACTAGATATATCTGTGCCAGTATATCTCAAAAGTTTCAAATAAACCAAACTGTACAAAACCGTTTGTGCATTAGCCTTAAGCCACGGTTTCCAAGCTGTCCCAGCAGGTAGACCGGGGTCAATATACCACGTGGTATACAGGGTGGTGCAGTCGCCTCTGTAAGATAACACTGCTGTTGTTAAATAGTTTTTAAACAATATCATATTATGTGTATAATGCAGCCGCGTTTTTACTCAAACTTACAAGAACCTTTAAACTATAAGCATGCATTTGTCTATAATTACCGCCCTAGGAATATTCTCTCCAGGCAGATCAGGGGAGAAGATGCTATGGGGAGCTGGCAGTGGGAAAGGAGTCAATAATTATTACTGTTTTATCTGGACAAAACATACATACATTCCCATGATTTTAAGGAACATTTTGTGTCCTGAAAATCATAACTGTGTTCATTTATACAGAAAAATATGTATCTCCGAAACAATATTTAAGAAAAAATAGTGCTAGATATTAATCTACATTGATTGAGAGATACATTGAGTCTGGTTTAATCGTATTTCTATACGACAGCTACATCATGATCATAAAGCTGGCGCTATTTTTCATTGTTTGAAAGAGAGTTTTGTGCATTTTGCGCACTTGATCATCTATACGAAAACATTTTGATCTGTTTCCAAGTTCATGTTGCAGTAGGCGTAAAAGAACTGTGATCTCTACACTAGAAAACATGACAGTTATAAGATGAGTATACATTTGTTTATTGCTCATGTACACAACAGATAAGTGTCCGGATTATAGACTGAAAGCATCATAGCCATACACTGGTTTAAATTTATTTTATTTCTTGAAAGAAAAGAAGATTTGGGAGCAGGCAATGCCTATATGAACCCCTTTCGTGGCCATAGCCACACACTCTTGCATTCACATATCAAACAGACTTTGGATAAGCCCACTTTCATTATGAGTATCGTTCAGTTGCAACGTGAATTCAAAACTTAACCTAAAACTATATTGTCTTTACCTATTAGCATGTGTGCTGTGACAAAACGTCTCTTTGCACCAAAGGAAAAAAAAGCTTTGGGTCACCACGCAGTTAATCCTCCAGGGACTGACACAGAAGTTGTTTACGAATCGGTTAATTGTCATAGTGAAGAATTGTCTGTTTAGAGGTTCCGTAGATTTATCCAGTTAAGATAAATATGTTTACAAATTGCGATTCCGTATGACATTGTCCGGTAATTTGTAATGGGCACGTGGTATGTAGATACATAGGGCTTAGGTGTGCGATGGGTAAACACAAACACCCCACCCGACCCCCATAAAAAGCTGGGTTATCGCTGCACACATATTTGTGCTGGATTAAACAAGATAGATGCTGTCAATTCGTTAACGTAATCATTTCCTGTCTTGGCAATTCATTAGCGTATTGTTTTTTAGCCGGACATAAATTTTGCATTTCCTTTTAATTTTCGATCTCTTTTTTTAATATAGTTATCATTACATGTCAAATCGATTTCCCTTAGGCCAATCCTTGAAAAACTTTCTTTCTCTCTGAATATTTGTCCAAAACGTGTCGTTGTTGCCTTTTATTTGTTTCTTTGTTTTGTATGTTTGCCTTAATGTGGTTTTTTTTCCTATTTTAAGGGTGTTATCTTTTGAAGTATCAATTGTCCTTTGTGAGCGACGATGAAAAAAAAAGTCTGTGTACTTTATATAAACTTCTTCTTCGTGTTTTATAAAAGTATTTCCAGTGTATTTTTATCCAAGTATATTGTGCACTGCATATGAAACAAATTCAAAGATGTACGACCTTAACTCAGAAACCACCACAATTTCCATAAGATACCTACATCTTTAAATTAGTTGACAGATGACTATCCTCGGCTGAGTAAGTAAGGAACTCTCTATGTATATCAGTGCTATTTATGCTGTTCCTTAGCTCTTTGAGATTAGTGTCTGAATACACATAATTCACGATTTCATTGCAAGCCATCTCGAAGTTCCTGATTTTGATATATAAGAAATATGCTTAGCTCGCAGTTTCTAAATTTACTAGTACATTTGTTTCTTTAAAAACCTTAACTTGTTTATCCTTTGTGTCCTGCTTAACAGTTCTCAGCACGTGGAGTAAAGCTGTTGACCTAGATATTTATCCTATGGAAAAAACAGCCATTATGGTGTATAAATGAAAGCTTTTCGTTTCAAAACATAATCTCGGACAACTATAGTGACGGTACCTCTGGTAAGCACAATTTTGTGTGGTGAAAATCACGAAAATATTCATATGTTCCATCTATTAGTCCAGATGGCTAAAATTACAAGAAAACAACGTACATATGTGTATGATGAAAATTAGGCTCAGATAAACTGGTTCTCTAGACCTTCATTGTGGTTCTTTGTATTCATTGAAGAGTAGTTGCAATTGTTGTTTTGCCAATTTGCGTTTCAAATAGTGTTTATTGTCGGGACATATTCAGAGTATAAACAGGACATGTACAGCATGTCAATATCAAGGGAACCATTTTCCGCTCACCATCGATAGTTAAAGGTATGGACACACGAGGACGAGAACTAACGAATACCAGATATAGCTCTTATCTAGAAAATCATGGGAGTCCAACATTAAACGAAAATTATAGTCCTTTGTCCTACTGTGGTTCCTTGCAATATTGGTAGTCGTTTTAATGGATTGGAATATTTATGTTTTCAAACTACGGCCTGGCTAATGGAAGTATGACCAACAAGTCGAGACATTTATGCATAGTGTTTTTGATTAATTAAATGCACATGTAGTGTTCAAAGAACGACAGTATCTAGAAACCGGAAACAACAATGGTCCTGTAACGATTTTCAGATGTACAGCAACAGAAGACTTTGTCTTTATTATACGCGGCATCATTATATTGTACTGTCTAGTATCGGGAACATGTAAGACCTTGGAACTGACTGGAAGCCAAGGAAGAGTATTTTCCAGATGAGTTTCTTTACTGGCAGTGCATGAACGTACTAGCCAACTGCATTCAGGTGTTAGAAACTCAAACTAATTAAGTTTATGATCAAGTTTATCCACGGTTTTGATGCGTTTCTTTATTCCAGGTGCATGAACTAACTAGCCAATAGCATTCAGGTCTTAGAAACTCAAACTAATTTAGTTTATGATCAAGTTTATCCAAGGTCTCGAATCAAGGGAAACAATCGATCTTGATCTTGACCGTACACAAATTAACAAAATTTGCCCAAGAAAATTATTCCAAAATAAGAGCAAAATTAAAGAACGATAGTCTCCGCTGAACCAAATATTACACCTTCATATTTCTCATTTAAAAAACCCTCCTCCAGATGAAGTAAATGGTCTACCTTAAAATTTTTCCTCCGCGCACTTTGGAAGCAATCGTCGAAACTGCTCTGAACTAAGCTGGTAACTCAGTCTATAAATTGACACTTTAAGACAATGAATTGACACATTCGACTGGAATAAAACAAGACAGCACACAAAGAAACCAGAGTAATCCATAGTTAAAGTGAAAAGAAAAATCCAGGGACAATTTAGCTCAGCCTAGATAACACTAATGTAAGCTATGACTGTCAAACCAAACTGTACTCTAAATTTAGGGAAAGGAATAAACATGCATTCATGTAAACAATGGTTCTCCATGTCTCACGAGTAATAGCTGTGTGGCAGACAGTGTTGAGCAATAATTCAGACATATCTGCTGCGATATTAACCCTGTTCCGTTTCAATATGCAACATCTTCAACAAAATCATACTGAGCTTCATAAAACTAGTGAAAGGTTCGGCCCCATGAGATATGTCGAATTCCTACGGCCGAGTTTGCTAATATATGCTCTCTTAGATTGAAATACCGAATACTTTAAGTCAAGCATCTAGACTAAAAAGACATGATATTTCTTAAGCAGAACAAATTTGACGGGGCGGGGTTAGATTACTAAAATATCAGATTTTTTTTTAGATTGGTTCATAATGCTATAAACAAAATTATGTCTCTACAGTCTGATAAAAATTAAAGTAGAGTCGTCCCAGCGATTGGTTATGGCTCTATATTTCATTGGTAGACCTTAACGTACAAATTAAATGTTTACGATATCCAATATGCATACTTTGATAGGCACGATTGCTCGTGATTGCTTTAGAAAAAAATGGATCGACGACGGACTTGAGATACACAAGAAACCGATCAGAGTGCACTTTGCTCTTCTGGCGAAATAAATTGAAACCGTCAACGAAACACATTGCGTTCAAAATAGAATAGAAGAATTAACAACTCTATTTTTTTTAAATGGGATTAAAAAGTAAATGAAAACATCTGGGCCTGTTGCATGTCTAAAGCGCACATGATCATCCGTGCAGTCACCCGTGTGTTATTGGTTTTCTACTTTCTTAGTGTGGAAACAGTCAGAATTTGCTACCAAGGCAGCTGTGTTAACCCAGATGGTAGCATAGAATAATGGAAACGCTTGAGTATGAATTTCTCACTATTCCACATGAAAATGATGGATGATGCTTCTGTCGCATTTTTATCGAATTTATTGTGAGTAGCATTTAAGCTTATTCACATGTTTTACACACATGGTTGCTTTTGAACTGTGTATTTCGGTTTAATATTCCGATTTATCTGAAAACAAGTAAACTGTGCTGTAAGGTGTACTAGGTACGTTGTATACTATGTACATTTTTGTCACTGCCAACGTCTAAAATATAAATACAAAACTTTGAAAAAAATCTTCCTTTTTTTAATCGAGACACGTTTAAGAAAGATATATCTTTGTGAAGGTTCTACCAATCTGAAAGATAATAATGGCTCTTCAACGCTGAACTACGAGAACACTTCTTGCAGCCTGGTAGCCTAGAATGCCCTTGCATCCATTAATTGCTCTAGCTAATTTTGACATGGATAAGTAGAACTTCAGATAATATCTGGTACCTTCATTAGATGCTCTTGCTCTGGCGGTTAGATTCAGTCTTTTAACTTCCCCCTGTGCCTTAGTGAACGTCCCAACTCTTTATTTGGTGCTCTATTTTTGTGTGACTGATTTTAATGCAACTCTTTCACTATCTCAGTAGTCTTACTGTGCCAATGAAATGGCGAGCGAGCATAGACTTTTGCGTCTGTATTAATGAATATATTTGGACATGTTTTACTGGGTTGTATGCCAACTCAAATGTTGTTTACCTTGGGTCCCTTTGTTATTATAACTGTACCACTTTTGGATATGTTCATTACGGTGAACCAGGCGATGCAGTAATTGTAACATTGGGACTAACAAATCCAATGTCAGGAAGAGTAATAAAAATTTATAAAGTTACAACAAACCTCTCTCATATGAACGCACACCGATTCTCGGCGATAATATAACCTGAAAGACCTAAATGAATATTGGCATGCATGTTGTTGGGGTGGAACATCTCTACACATACACGCCGTGACTGCAAAGTAAGAAACATCTACCCCTACTTGTTGTGTGTTTTTTTTTATGATATGGCAATCAGATAAGAACATGTACGTGCGTTAACAAGGATTACAATGAGGTGAAAAAAACATTCACTGGCATGCAGTAACAATGAGGTAAAGGATGTCTACACATTCAATTTCAGAGATAGTGCGAACAAGAATATTTATATATATTATTTATCAATAATGAGAACAAGAACACAAAAATATCAAAATAAAATCAAAATTTTCTTTCATCGCAAATAGTGGCTAGAAAAAGTGGAACATTTGTACACATTAACAAAAATTTCGTATTTATTAAACAGCGTTTTTATTCATTTCGAAAGAGGGAAGCACTGCTATTGTCACCATGCTATTTTACTGACCAAAATAAACGATGTCTGTGCGAAACTCAGTCAAGGAAAACAAGGACTAGCAGAGGCCAATTTAGGCATGTCCAAGTCCCATATCAACATCGATTTTCTATCCTGGTTTCGTGCTTTCCGACACTTTATTTGAATCTCAAGTAAACTGCGTGTACTATTCTTTCCCCTAGATGCCCTTGGGGCCAATTTGAAAGGAACTGACTGTCCAAAACAGACAAGACTTGGGGCGCTATTGCTGACAAGTAAACAAATCGTCTTGGGTTTTTTGTTGGCTTCATTTTGTGTTAAGTCACCAGTAGAATGTAAATGCGCCATCAGGTTATCGAAGTTCTGTCTTGTAAGCTATGCTGTCATTCTGAGCAGGACATGTTGCCGTTCACAGTAAAGACATTGCTATGGTACATTGGCATTTGGTGATATGGGGTTAGCCCCACCAGGCCATAAATTGGTCAATTTTTAAAATATGATGTGCTTGATTGGTTCGACATTTTAACTCTTTCAAGCCATAAAAGGCAGTCTAGTTTCAGTCAGCAAAATTAGATATGTAAACACAGGAATGATATGTACATATATGTATTCACATTAATCTCTTATATATTATCTCCAGTTAGGCCGCATTGTATTATGGACATCAGCGAGTATTGAAACCATTCGGATGGCAATACTCACGGCTCTCAATGGCATAAAGATTAGTGAAAGTTGGGATTTGGTTTCCCCAAACATCTCTCCATTGTACATGCAGCCTGGTAGCATAAATTAAATTAGTGACATACCTGCAGATCAAGTTATCTCAATGACATTACTATATCTACCGTTTGCAAGTGCAGTTGAAGAAGGCTTCCTACCCCCACAATTATTCCATGCTCTGTGCCAATCAAGACACTCAGCTCACCATCTCCATTTAGCTTCTTCTGTCCCTCCACTAGATTGTATCACTATGGTTTATCCCAACATCTTCAAGGATAAAGACAAAACGAGTTTCCTCTCTTGTTGCTATGGTAATAGCTGCGAAAGGTCGATTCCTGAGGAAACCCTCCTGGCAAATCTGAGATAATTGCCAAATGTTAACTGTAGCTGATGGTCTCGTAAATGCCTTTTGGTTCCTCTGGCTTGGAGCCACATCCGACAGTAACAATAGGCCCCCACTGCTAGCCACAGGGTGCAGTTTTATGATTAAATACTTCTTGCAGTGACGCCAACTTTAGATTTCATGGTAACTACACAATATTTAAATGTTTATCTGCCATTAAAAAAAGATTATCGCTCATGGCTTGAAGCTTCACCCATTTTTCATCATAGTCTCTAACTCCTGAAAAGCGTTTCTATCAGGAGGAAAACCATAGACCAGTGACGTGAAGACAACCTGATAATAAATGCTACAGCGGAACTAAATAAAGAGACGTCAAAGGACGTCGTAGCAGGTCATTTTGTGTTTCACAAAATTTCAACTAAATTTGGTTCTCTGTCATACACTATCTACAAAACATATCAAACTAACGTCCCTGCAGAACTGTCAATGAACTCATTAAAAAAATCTACAACACACTTTTTATTATATATTGACACATATGTGATATATATATGTTTATATATATATATATATATATATATATATATATATATATATATATATATATATATATATATATATATATATATATATATATATATGTAAACGTGTGTGTGCTGTATGATCTTACAGTTCTGCACTCTTAGCCTTCTGTGTGCCAACAAGAAGCACATGGGGATATGTAAAATGACATCTTTTTTTAGGACAAAGTGGGTTGTATGTAAGCCCCTTGCATGGCAAACTGGCTAAGCTGCCCATCTGTTTGGTCTAGGTCTGGCTCATTTTATCTCCACCCTGGCCTCACTTTCCAAGTCCAAATCGTTGAATGTCTCCAATACTCTCCGTAATTGGCAGCGACCTGTACTAAAGTATAAAAACATGAAATACATATGTTACTGCATTAAGCATACACTTTAGTAAACATCTATGGCTCTCTAACTACATTTATGTATAGTTTTGAATACAAGACAGGAGGTCATGTCACTCATCTTTGTTGCTTTACGGTCCAAAAAGTCAAAGGTAAGCTGGTCTTCTGACCTGGCTTTCCCCTCTGGTAACCTGGAATTGATCTGCAGCGTTGCCAGGATCTGTTTCCTTTTTTTGCAATTTGAGTCAGTGGCACCTGGAGGGGGCTCAATCTACTTGCCCTTCTGGTCTCATGAAGCCAGGTTGGTACAAATTTACAAAACTTTGCCCTTGCTGAAGATAAACACAGCGTGTCCCGACGTTTTCTATGTCAAAGTATATTTTGGGAGATGGATTTTGGTGCAAATTTACAAAACTTTGCCCTTGCTGAAGATAACCACAGCGTGTCACGACGTTTTCTATGTCAAAGTATATTTTGGGAGATGGATTCACAATCTTTCAATGTCCAGTTTACATTGAGTGAATATTTTTCATAGCCAGGTAATGCACAAACTGAATATGTTCCTTCAGTCCACTAACGTACTTAAGTATTGTTGAAACCATATATTTGCTGGTTTGTTACTTCCCTGCCTAACATTAATATAACTGCAGAGACCCTTCTCTGCAGTGAAACTCGCTCCCTACTACTGTATCCTCCGGTCCCTCCAAACCTTAATCCCAGGTAACCTGTCATGCCATGATATACACACTTCATATATATATATATATATATATATATATATATATATATATATATATATAACATATTTGTATTTTTGTCTTTTCGTCCAGAACCACGTCCTGGTAGTCATTACCATATTCCGCAGTCCGAACTCTTTACTCTCCATAAGCTAGCTTGTCACTGTCTAACTTATATATATATATTTGTATATATAAAACTGTTGTGCATATTGCACACCTTCTTTCGTAGAATTTTGACATAGGCTCTTTTAGCCCACGTGAATTAAAGGGTCGTCAGTGGGTAACTACTAAGAACATGTTTCGGAGCCTGTACCGTACATGTCTGTCTGAGTAGCGACTCCTTGTCTGAGCTAAATATTCAGCAGAGACAGCCCGCATAATAATGAAAAAAATATGTAGATGTATCAAATGATGCATTAGGTAAATAAGTTAAGCTTTGTTTATTAATGCAAAGTTGAAATATGATTTTAAAATACCTGTCAAACCAAAGATAATTACTAAATTTGCAAAGTTCAATTCAGATAGGAATAATTAGACTAACCCTGAAGCAGTATGTATATATATATATATATATATATATATATATATATATATATATATATATATATATATATATATATATATGGCCATTGCAAGCGGTCAAAAGAGGAAGGAAACTATTCAGCATCAAAACTTTTGGCTGATGATTATGGACAAGCAAGTCTGGATATGACCTTACAATCGTTGGTTTCAGTGATGGTGTCACTATTCTCAACAGCAATGGGTTCCAGATTCCATTTCACAGATCATGTATATACAAATTTGATAAACCACTGGTCTCAGGTATAAATGGCAACCTGTTCTGAACCTAGGCCACTTTCCGTGTGAAACAATGGTAAGCACACATCCATAAGACAAAGCAACAGCATCAGTACCAGCCTAATAGCAAATCTTAACAATAATCAGGGCCAATTGGTGAACAGTTAGCATTAATAGGGCCCTTTCTGTGGAAAATTGAAGCGGTCATATTATGGTGTAATATCTACTCCATGCATGTGCAAGTAAATTTCTTTTAAATTGAACCTCACGCACAAGGTTACCCCTTTATGATCTGTTGAAGCTAACAAGTTATGCCTTTGCAAATGTTGAAACTGTCTCACCATTGAAAGTGATTTAATCTGCCCGTGGCAATACTGTGCAAATGCAAAATTCAAAACCATTTATTCTAAACGCAGTAGTTTCTTTGCCGTGATGAAACGAGCTGAATGTACAATCAATTAAAAAAATTCCAAAATATAGCCGGCCAAAAGGTACGTACCATCTAATGTAGGCAAAGCAATTACTAGTGGATTAATATAAGCTTTTCGTAGCTGGCCAAAAGAAGCCTGATGGTCATTTTTCAGCTCAGATGTACCTCTGGAGCCAGTTAGATGATATGAATATAATTAATTTTCAGCAAATCCTGCAAGATAATTGCAAAGATAGTTGGTAAATCCTTAAACAACTTTATGTCAGGAGGTTATCTTAGAACTAGCTTCTCCATTTATATATCCATGGTACTCCGTGAAAGTTAAAATCATGAGACAATTTGGTTGAAGAATTCAATTTTTTATATTTTTTTTGGAGGGGGGGGGGAGCATTTACGCTCATCAATTTGAATTTTACAACACATAAGGCAGCAGCATCTAATGACCGTAAATACACACTGCTACTCAGACTGCCCCAATATTCTGCAATCAAATGCAAAGTTTTTACATCCATACCTTTTAACTCGTTTAGCTTTCCATAGTCAATAGATAAACGGACATATAATATTACATGTGTGTATACTTTTTTAAAAAAATCTACGGGACAAAATGCGTTTCAAACTCAGAGAATTCCTGTAAAGGATCTCTTGAATATGCACCAAACCAAAGATCTTATTTCGCATATATTTTTGTTTTATGGTTTATTTTATTTTACTTTTTTCGTTTTCAAATATTTTGGTAATGGATCATCTGATAAACTCATACCAAAGGTGTTCATCTATTAACAATAGTTTATTTGGACATCGTCATGAAACCCCCAAGAATCATAAGTGGAACTATTTCAAACTACATTGTGCATGTATAATACCCATGAGGTATAATATCTCGGTCATAAGTTTTGATGCTTTGACTTTCTTTTATTAAATATAACATACACGTGAATCATGATAAGTATGCGTGGCATATATTAAAACTAGGTCACTATGTTAAACATTTTATTCAGTGTATTATCCATTTTACTTTGAATATTTTGATGCTAAAATGCAAAAGGACTTGCTATTTGAGCGGTTGTTGGATGCTACTTTCATGGGTGTATCTAATATTACGGATTTCAAAAAGGATTCAGCATCAGCAGGAAATCTGTTCATTGTGAATTGTGCCCAGCTATTTTAAAGACCCCACATCTAGCTTCCAAAGTGCAATCAGATTATCACTGGGAGATTGTGCACAGTTGATCATTTAGTGATTAACGTCTGATTATATATATATATATATATATATATATATATATATATATGAGAGAGAGAGAGAGAGAGAGAGAGAGAGAGAGAGAGAGAGAGAGAGAGAGAGAGAGAGAGAGAGAGAGAGAGAGAGAGAGAGACTGTTATACTTCAGAACTTTGTCTCGAATTGCTTCTACCAAGATATCTACCTTAATTTATTCCAACTATTCACAAAGTTTTACACTGCTTTTTCACCACAGGAAACATGATTTTCCATCTTGGGCACCATTGCGTGTTGCAGCTTAGTGCAAAAAACCCCACCTTTCTTTTATGGTCATATCATTCGGACACTTGTTGCAGATGCCAATAACTTACCTGTTCAATTAGTTAATTTTGAGATCTTAATCCTAGTCTCCATTGCCAAAGCTGGTGGGCACATCGTTTTTGATAGAGAATTGAAAGTGTTCAACAGCTGTTAATGTATCATTTTTTCACTAATAATGTGAGAAATTTAAACTGAAAATTTTATGTTACTCTGTTCCATTGCTTCATGATTCGACATTACTTTCCCTCACACAAGCTGTGTGTCACAATGTTCAATCTTGTTGGTATATTTTTCTGAATGATCAGATCTGACCAACAAAGCGTCCAACTGATTCGTGAAAGCATCCAATCTCTTTTCTTGATTGTGTTATTGTGTTGCCTTGACATGTAAACATTGCTTGCATCATGTTTCCTGAATGCTGCTATTGGCAATTTGTGCCAATATCAACAAAACACCTTTCACAAAGTCTTAATAAGAAGCCAACAATGCGTGTATTTGATCACCTACAATCAATACTAAGTCAATAGACCTCGCTGATTTTGTCTTTTGTGTGGTATTGAGTCTTGCTTTGGTCTCAAAAATAGAACCTAGTGCCCAACGTATCCAATCAGGTTCCACTGATAAAATTTGGCATTTATGAATTAAAAATTAAATTAAAAATCTGCCAAAAGATAGGGATGGACGTGTGTCACAGTCACTGAATACTGTTGCAAAAATCGGTATATGTGAAAGCTCTGATGAATCACTTTAGTCCACATTTATAATGTGAAATATTCATATTTAGATATTATTTTAAGAGATGAATGGTAATCCAGAGCTATAAAAAGGCTAGTTAACAATAACAAAAGCCAGAAGTCTAATATATCTTTACAATTAAAACAAACTGAGGGGAAAATGTATGTTCACATCCACTATAAATTTAGATTTAAAAAGCATAATTCCTTCAAAAAACGTGACCTGGATGCAGATTACAAACTCTGTGATAAAATATACAAATTCACAACCAGAACTAGATTTGAATGTAACAAAATTCGTTTTTGATGAATTGAACCTTACATCAAAATTACAAAATGATGTCAAGTTCTACAAACCAGATTTATCAAAACTTAACCTTTTAATAATTACAAAAGGCATTTTATTGTTTTTTTTTTTGCTTGTCAAAAGGAAAATAAGTACATTCAAAATACAAATACAATACAAAGTCATAGAGAGGAAATTCAGTCAATGTACCTTTTTCCCTGACAAGCAAAATGTAACACTAACAAATCCATGTTTTGAACTGTTCATTTAATAAAATAAATCCCTTCTGATGGACACTTTGAAGTAGTCTCGTGCGCAAAGCATAAAAGATTATATGGATGATTAGCTTCATCCAACATTGAAAAACATCACATGAATCCAGTAAATAGTTGACCAGACCTCACATGCCTTGACTTCTTGGCACAGAGACATTTATTTATACTCATCGTGAATGTTATCACATAAGAAAAAGTAATGTGTAAATCCACTGTCAACTGTAAAGCAAAACCCTATGTTAATTACATGATGAAAATTGAACAGTCTTGACTTCTCTGATGATTCCAGCTGTTACAACATACAACCAGCACAAAAAAATGTACATTGGATGATTCATGTGAATTTTTTTTAAATGAATTGACTCCAACTGATACAGGACTGGCTGTCTTGTTTACTCAGTATACCTTACCATAGAGTCATCAAAATGATTAAATAAGCATACAAATATAGTTTATACGCTGCACTGATATTTTTCCTAATTAAAAATCTGACCTGACATGACATCTCAGTTTGTGGAGGTGGGCACATGTTACATTGTGGACAAGTCTCGAAAAAAAATATATCCATCATTCAAAGTTGATGTTTGACATCTGCACAAAAAAAACTTGTTTACATAGCACATCGAGGCTGAAGGTACTGCTACCATGCTAACATATAAAAGTTAGAAACATATAACCAACAACATGAATACCAAACACAATGTAGAACCAACAGATACATATTAAAATCACGTTAATTCTACTCGCTGCGTATTGTTCTTGTCACCTTGTTTTGTTGTGTGAAATTGACAAAAACAACACACGTGCCCCTACTGGCAGATTCCCGAACTGCTGCAATAGCTTGCATTCCGGTTTGCTCAAGGTTTAAATTTACACAGTTAATTGTTGATGATATGTTAGTTGCCGTAAAGACTCGTCTTATGGCAGTAGTCAGTTTTAATATATAACCATATTCCCAAAACTTACCGTGGTGCAGCAGCATATGGTTGTATTGAAGCAGAGCGTGGCGCCAGTAGGCAAACTATTTCAGGTCTAGGTACCACATGGTGGCATCAGTGAATAGGCTATTGTAGCTCTGTATACAATACTATTACAGATGTATATATATATATATATATATATATATATATATATATATATATATATATATATATATATATATATATATATATATATATATATAGATCTACACTGACGGACAGTAACACTACTAGATATGAGCCGATTTAGACTCGTATTTCCGAACCGTCATGAAGACTTAAAGCCAAGTCTCCTTTCACCGTCCATAATGTTTGCCAGCAAACATGTCTGCGTTTTAATTTTCTTCCACCTGTATCTTGAGTGAAGCGAATTTATTGACTCAACGGTTGTAGCGAACATATCAACTAGTTATTCCACCAGCTGTGCGATCCAAGCGCTGTCTAGTTTTATGCAAAGCGATCGTTATGCTGGTTAAATCTGTACTGTTTACGTGAAACTCGTTCGTTTATTATGACAAATACTGCCATATTAAGGTCAAGTGATATAGCCATATTTGTTGCCAATTTTACGCCAAATGGCCCAAGGGTGTGTGTGTCGAACAGCTCTAAACGTAGTCGCAACTGTCGAGGGAAAATAGAATGCGGGCTTTACACTCGTGGGCCCTGCATGCACAGAAATTGAAAATTCTCAGGAGAAGGCTAGATACCGTTTCATCAGCTTGTTAGCCAGTTGCCACTTGGAATTGAACTGAACCGCCTACAGACTTTCCTGTGCACAACTTTGCCACAATATATATAGTCAACCTGCGTCAAGGAAACTTGTCCATCTCCGGCATGCTCGCTTGTTGATATTATCTGTAATTCTCATTATGTCTTTGTGCCAACACAGACATATTGTTTTTCTAGGAATTCTTTCTTTCTATCTTCTTTCTTTCATTCTTTCTTTCTTTCTTTCTTTTTTTCCCGGCAAATTTGTCCGACATGTCATTTGAAAAGTATTATACGTAGAAACTCCAAACTTGGCACAATTATACTTCTATACATGAAATCAGGCCTTTTTATAATCAGAAGTCATGCTTTTCAAAATTATGCAAATGAGGGCTAATTAAAGTTTTAAATCTTCAATATCTTGTATACTATAGTAGATGAAGTTCCGGAGTATATTGGAGTTCAATCATTTCAAGGCAAAGGTCATCTCAAATGTCAAGGTCATGTCAAGGTCAAAGGTCAGTTTTGAGTCATAATGTAATTTTAAAGCCAAAATGTCATTTTAAAGGCCAAGGACCACTCATTTCAAGGTCAAATGCCACTTTCGATGGTGGCTTTCTTCTAGACAGAACTTGGTCAATTTTTATCCAATTTTGATCATGTTGGGCTCAAATTGTAGCTATTGTGATACTGCACATTTCTGAAGTCTCGCCTGTTTATAATGACAGGTCATACTTTTCACAATTATGCAAATGAGGGCTAATTAAAGTTTTAAACCTTCAATATGTTATATACTATAGTAGATATAGTTCCAAGTATATAGGAGTTCGATCATAGCATGGCAAATGTCATCTAAAATGTCACGGTCATGTCAAGGTTTAAAGGTCATGTCATGGTCGAGGGCAAATTTTAGGTCAAAATATCATTTTAAAGGTCAAATTTTATTTGAGGTAGAGGTCATCTCAAGGTCAAAGGTCATTTCAAGGTTAACGGCCACTTTCGATGGTGGCTTTCTTCTAGACATAACTTGGTCAATTTTTATCCAATTTTGATCATGTTGGGCTCAAATTGTAGTTATTGCAACATTGCACATTTTAAAAATTACATGCTATCCCCAAAGGTCAGAGGTCAATGTCATCTGGACGTTTGCCAGTTTCACTCAGCCATAACTCGTCCAATTTCCATCCAGTTCTAATCATGTTGGACTTACATTGTGGGTATTGTAACACTGTACATTTTTGCAGTTTACATGTAACCTGTAAAGGTTAAAGGTCAAAGGTCAAGGTCATTTGGACTTGGAAATTTTCATCCAGCCATAAGCTTAATGGAATGTGAAATACCAAAGTACAAAAGTTGTACCATTTAATATTTACAACTTTGGGAGGCACACAGACAGATTTGCTTTGGAGCAAATCTTCCTTTCCAGTTGAAAATTATTCTTTTCCGTGGAATACTGAATGAAAAAATTGAAGCAAACAACGATTATCATTTGGATGTCTTTGGCCATATTGAGCGGGAAAGGTTAAGGGCAGAGGCAGTAACTCTCAACACACCTGTATCTGATAATATGGCTGCTTTGTGACCACTAAAGGGGACAGCCAGTCGACTGCAGAATATAATCTGCAGTGTAAATAGGAAAAATGCTCCCGTTCTCTTTAAGAGGTTCGCATGCAATTTTCCTCCTTGATGATAGCCCGTGTTCATATTAGGATATCTGCAATTATTAACATGAAAATGACAAAATAAGTGTACACTGGATGGACGCAAGAAAATGAATAATTTTAAAAGGGTATGAATTTCATCGGAATTTTTGACCCGTTTGAGCCATACTCAGTACCTTTAGGCTATGGCAACTATTGTGTCTGTCACAAGATGTTCTTAATTTCACTGACATCTGATATACTTGTGGATGATTTGGGGACAAAACTCACAATGTTTATGAAACCCATTAGTGTCACTTTGGGGGAGAAATTAATACAGGGACAAGAGTTAACGGTCGATACAGTAGTTATGGCCAATTTTGAAACTCAAAATGGACCAGACATAGAAGAAATAAATATTGAAGGGAAGTCCAGGCTGCATTAACATATTGGACAGCTGCTCAAATATTGGGCAGGTTGAAACACGCATTATAAAGTTCCCAACGTAATGCTGAAGTAATCCCTGAAGGCATCATGGTGAGCACATGTTTCATAGTGAACTCAGGAATAGGGGGAATTCATATTAGCTGTGGTACTGCATTGGCTAATATCACTCAACACAGACCTACCCGTGTGTATATATCAAACATGGTAAAATGCATTGTTTTTTTCGAAACTGGCAACTTGAATGAAACCATTCATTTTTTCATTTCATTAGTACGCCTGTGTCAGTGCCGCTGATGGCCCGTTGCCTGGTGACAGGGTCAGTTATTTATATAAGGAATTAATATTAATGTCTCATATTGTGGAAATTGTGTTATGCTAAAAAATAAGACCAAAAATGAATTACCTTTATTTTAGATTGTATGTCCACGGTTTGTCTTGTTAGGTACTACATACTAACTCATTGTGGCCAAGTGTTATGGGAGGTATGAGGCAGCTATGGAGATTCCTTCATATAGGGTTTATAAATATATATATATATATATATATATATATATATATATATATATATATATATATATATATATATATATATATATATATATATATATGCGACAAAGTAAAAGCATTTGTTGTATTTTTATTATGTAACTTTGCTTCCTCTGGCTTAAGTTTCAAACTTCAAGTGTCAGCAATGTGATTGATTGTATATAAAATGCAAACAACATTTGCCTGTACAAAAAGTTGAAACTGATTGCCCTGTGAAACTTGGATGATGAAGTTTATAGATCAGATGGCTCAATTAAGTATTACGACCAACCAGGCTGCTCTTAGCCAAGCAATACATTAATAATTTGAACGGGTCTGAGCTATGTAAGTCTATTGTCTGTACTTTTAAATTGAAGGGGAATCATGGCAGCCACCAATAAAGAGGTATGGTACTTTTCTGTATAATATTTACATATACTTTTTTATTATATTTTATCATTCTCGTTTCCCATTATATAATGACGTCCTGGAGATAACCGCATGCTATACTGCGGTATGTGTGTTGAAAGATTCTACGAAAATTATCCAGTTTACCATAAAAATCAAGTACTTGCTGAGCGTACATACAATTTTTGGTCTAGCCATTGTGTTGTGTTTATTTGTGTTAATTTTTATCTGATAAGGAGAGTTGCTTTCCACATAAGATTCTTCTTGGTTGCTGTGACACTTCCGGTACACAATAAAAATGCATTGTAAGGTCATATTCTGATTACTGTGTACCTCACCAGTTTGTCAAACAGTAATATAAGGGTTTTACTTGGAACAAAATACTGGGTATTGGATACACTGGTTTTGATCAGGGATTTATGGGGGCATCATCATGTACTGCTGTCATTTTGCGGGGGGGGGGAGACTTTTTGTTCTGCAAACTATGATAATGTGAACGAAACCGCATTTTCAGGTTTTCGTACATGAAATTTATCAGCTTTATTTTGACCGAACTTCTTCATATGGACACAGTCAAAATGTACTAGATACAGACGGACCGATAGAAAGATAGAAAGATGGATGGATGGATAGATAGATAGATAGATAGATAGATAGATAGATAGATAGATGCATGTAGATAGATAGATAGATAGACAGACAGATAGACAGACAGACAGACAGACAGACAGATAGATAGATTGATAGATGGATGGATGGATGGATGGATGGATGGATAGATAGATAGATAGATAGATAGATAGATAGATAGATAGATAGATAGATAGATAGATAGATAGATAGATAGATAGATAGATAGATAGATAGATAGATAGATAGATAGATAGATAGATAGATAGATAGATAGATAGATAAGGCGATCATCGGATTTTAAGGCTGTCTAGCAATACTTCACAATAGACTAACATAACACGTGTTATTCCCTACCCAAATTAATCCGTATGTTTACAGCCCACACTCTTTGCAAATTCAACAACAGGGTTTTCTTTCAATGTTTGGGTCAATTTTTGATGAAACGATTTACTTAAGCTCTACCTGGTTATCAGACAGACATTGAATTTAAGGAATAACGGAGTTCATGTTAAATTCGCCTTCCCTGAAATTTTCAAAACTATCATTTCTCCATTGATTATTTATAGCTGACAATACTGACCCTAAAAGAGAATCAATTTGGCTTCACTAGTCCATAATACAGTGACCTTATACATGTATAAATTGTACTTTTCGGAGTTCAACCAAATTCTTTCAAAAGCGTGTGTTCATAAATAAAGTAAAACTTCAAGTTTGACACAAACAAGAAATTTAGATTAGTCCTGTCCGATTAATTCTATTCATGAACATTTTTTTGGCCCTACGACAAAATTTTGCAGATTTTTTTCTTTTTTTTTTTTTGCGCAGATTGGCCCTATGTTGGAATAAGTCTCTACATGAATACAAACTGCTACAAAAAAAGTGAGTGTGGACGTCCTCACATAAAAGTTGTAAATAGTTATCTCGGGAAAGTCTGTTTTGGTGCAGTTCAGTTGGTAATGTTTTCTCGCATACTTGCCACGTAAGAGGAGCAAAGTGACCGTATCAAAGTACAAACAAGAGTATTGGACTAGCTAGCTTAACGAGTACTAGTTTTTGAATAGGGACAAAATGAAAACAACTTCATGATACTTAGTAAGCGAGGAAGAATTGATTATTCTGCACTTTTGGGATTTGCGATCTGGCTGTTATTGATTGACCTTAGTTTGGTTGCAGAAGCATGTAAAGCATAGCCTCAGTTTCTGATCATGCTTCCCAGCAAAAAATGTAAAATACTTCAATTGTATGCAGTTTTCATGGGTGTTTAAAGATATGTGTGTACATTGTCATGACGAACACTGTAATGTGGTCGTTATGCATTGGTGGTCATAATATCGTGGTCAAAATGCAATGCAAAAAGGTAGGGTCCACGCGAAGATGGTCTCACAGAACACGCTGGTCACAAAAGCAGGTCCCGCTCTACAGTGATGCCACAAAACAAAGTATCGGATACCAAAGATATTGTTACGGCGCACTTGACAATTTAATTATTTCCCGGAAATTGATCTACGAGGTCGACCAAACAATTACAGACAGTATAAATGTAGGTGTACCATTCTACTGAGGGTTTGAAAGCAGTCAGCAGAGAAGTAGTCGCAAGGTCATACTACAAAGAGACAACAGATCGCACATAGCGGTCAAAAGTTCATAATAAATAGGATACCAAAGCTTCATATATATATATATATATATATATATATATATATATATATATATATATATATATATATATATATTTATATTTATATATACATATATGTATATATACATATATATATATATATATATATATATATATATTTATATTTATATATACATATATGTATATATATACATATATATATATATATATATATATATATATATATATATATATATGTGTGTGTGTGTGTGTGTGTGTGCGTGTGTGTGTGTAACTGTATGTGTGTTGGGTTCCACTGCTGCACTTATATTCATGTGGTAATTATCTGTACAGTCACATTATCATAGTTTTTATTATGGTTTTTTGTTGTTATTATTTTGTTATCATTATCAATCATTATTATGATTATCAGTATCGTTATCATTATCATTATTATTATCATCATCATTATTGAAGCATTACCAATTTGAAATTTATACTTTAGTTTCTCAATTTTTAAGTACAAAAACTGTCGAATGTGTATGATAGCGCTTCTGATTGTCTTGGAAAAGAAGCGATCGAGAAATTACCCGTGTTTGCTATCTCTGTGTATACATGTATACGTAAGTGGTCCCCATCACTTTGCAAGTCTTTCGCCGTTCGACCTACAGTTCCCAGACTCCGAAGGAGCCGGCTTATGTAACTCCTGCCACATTGGATGATGGATTAGTTTCTCCTGGACCGTACAAACGTAATTTAGTAGTCATTGCTCTCGGAGCTGTTTGAGGCTTATTAGCCCGTTAGTCATTGATTCCGTCTAACCTTTATGAGTCTTTATGGCTGAAAATGATGTTTATGACCTTGATAAATTCCTGACTGCAGTTTTGTGCACAAGTGTTTTTAAAATCCTTGCTTCAATTCAGTGCAAACAAGTTATGGGGGTCTGAGGCATCAGAATGTCGGACAAACCTGTTGTACAAACGTCATTATCTATCCAGTTGCTGCTAGCATCCTGCAAGTAAAAGATATTTATATGTCCTTTTTTTTCAGCAAAACATTCAAGTGATCAGGGTATTTAAAGGGGAAACGTGTCTTGATGTATTTGGCTGCGGAAATGATGGTGTGTGCGGAAATTACACGGAATAACTTTATTCTGACCAAAATATAAATTATACCGCATTGCTGGTGTTATAGACTAGCATAATAGAGGTGGACGTAAAAGCCTACCGGACATATGCCAAAAGAAAGTAAAATTTCAGTCTAAATTTGGTCTTCTTAATTATTCTATCATGCAGAAGTTACAAAAGGATATTGATGAGGTTCACCTGCTTTGAGCAAGCACAGCTGACACGGGCCACACTCACAAACCTGAATCAATACTGACCTAGTTGCATGATTCACAAGTAAAGTATTTTGATGAAAAATGTATATATATATATATATATATATATATATATATATATATATATATATATATATTTATATATATACATATTTATATATTTATATAATGTGTGTGTGTGTGTGTGTATGTGTGTGTGTGTGTGTGTGTGCAAACGACAATTGCATGAATGTTACAAGGATGATGTATCGGTGACAATTTTCAACGCTAAAAGATGTAATGACGCAGAATACTCCTGAAAATTTAGATATGTATCGTCTGCTTTGACTTCACAACTTGATTTATAGTCAATATGACATTATAGTGCAGAGCCATTTAAAGTTTTGTAATTCCTGGACGATAATTTGATTACAAAGGAATCATTACATATACTTCAATGAAACGACAGAATCCTGGTAGACTCTTAATGACTTGGGGTTTATGGATGAACCGTATCATAATGTACCACCAGAAATGATACCAATTATCTTGGATTCATCCATACAGCCTCACATATCCCGCAAGGGTAATTTTGGCTTCCGCTAGATAGGATCAATAGGTGTTGCAATAGTTAATATGATGGATGACTCAGAGGAGCGTTTTGGTTTATCAAGAGAGGTATTTTGACTCTTTATGCATTTTAAGCCCCAAAGCACCGTAGCAATGGAGAGGGTTTCCCAAAGGACCGATCGAGAAACGCTGATTAGTTACTTTGTCCGTTGATTTTTACGAAACACCTAACTGGAAAATATGCCCTTTTTGAAAGGTGATGGGATAGAAGTATTTTGTCACATGGCTTCTTTTCCGTGTCATTATTAATGACGTTGGCCAGATGTATACCAGTAGCTGCTGAGGTGTGAGCGGCTTTATTTTCAAGCACAAGACAAACAGAGCATCTGTTTCTCTTATATTTTTATGCCACTAGTGGCTCGCTTTTATCTGTCGCTGTTATTTTGCTGATGCCACAAAACCACGCACACACACACACACACACACACACATATATACATATATATATATATATATATATATATATATATATATAAAGTTCAAATTTTTATTAAAAATAACACGACAACCCCATGTCATATTTCGTAGACTAGCAGCATTTTATACAAAAGTTACAGTTGACTTACATCAATGCAATGTTTGTGATGCTGAGTAAATCATTAGTTGAAATTAGCAAATGGTGAGCTACTATTTAACGATATTCTGTCAACAACGTATGCATTCACTAGAAACCTTTCTATCCTGAAAATCAAAATAAAAACCATACCAATAAGCCATACGGGAAACTAATAAGTAGATAAATACAGAGAGTTAAATGCATGGTGATGTAAGGTGAACCTTTTTGGTTAACTATTAAGGAATATCGTATTACTTTAACCTGATATCATAATAACAACTTGGTCGGCCACTGACACACTTTAGCGTCAGCTGCACACAAAGACACTCCATACAAAGGTAATGTACTGAAGGGAGTTACACATATACTCTAGCCTTTTTTTCAAATAAAGCTGTGTTCAATCTATCTAATGTGTCAAGGAAAAAAATATATCTGGCACAAATAAGCTTTATTACTTGTTTATTGATTGATTTTGTCGCAGTCTGGCTTCATGAGGGTTTCAAAAAATGAAACAAACAAAAAAACAACAACAAAGAATGAGAATAAATAATTTTGCCTAATCCTTTTAGTAAAAGACATGGCTGAAATATGTTAATTTGGCCTACCAGTTTTCTGTTGTTATGAAGATTGTAGTTCAGGGGTGAAATGGTCGATTCTCTCGATTGACACCTATCTCACACCTGGGATGTTGTCGATTCCATCATATATTCTGTATTAAACATTTAGGAGTCGATTCTGGCACACTGTGTTAGTACGAAAATGATATTGCTGGTATTATGGAGACTATCAGAGCTTGCAATTAATTATATCAGTGTGCTGCAGTTTTTACCCCTCGGCCCATATAGGCGGGGAGGGGGTATTGTTATCGACTGCGTCAGTGTGTGAATCTGTGCGTTCATCCGCCCGTCTGTCCCTTCTTCTTGCGCGTGATTTCAGGAGAACCAGCTTGGATCACGACACTTTTAAAGTCGATCCCCCTTTTAAAGGTTAAGTTCTAAGGACAATGACCTTGACCCAATTTAAGGTCACCTTGGTCAATACTCAATGAATTTCTGGCAGGCAATATCAGGAGAACCAAAGTCCTAGCATCATCAAACATTTACAGATTCACTCTTGTAAGGGTTTTCGTCAAGTTTGAAGGACCGTGACCTTGACCTAACTTGTACGTCACCAGAGGCATTTTTTCTCTTCCATGAATGTCTTGCATATGAGATCTTAAGAACTGGATAAGATAGGACCATAAGACATCCACAGTTGTACACCCTTGTAAGAGTCTACCTCAGGTTTCAAGGACATGGACCCTAACCCGATTTCAAGGTAGCCAGGGTCAATCCACTTAAACAAATCGTAAGGAATATAAGAAAAAAACAGAAAACCTAGGATCACAAACCTTTACAGTTGATCTACCTTTCGAAAAGTGAACTCAAGTTTAAAGGAGAATGACCTTGACTCAGTTTTAAGGTCACCCGGTCACTTTATTTTAAAAATTTTGCCCACGATTTCAGGAGAACCAGATGTGCTAAGATCAAGAAACATTTATAGTATACACACCGTTGATAGGGCTTTAATTTGGAAGGAAAATGACCAACATATATTGCTAAATGTAGCAACAAACACTGGCACCTGCATTGACCATATATATTCCACTATCAATGGAATTTCAACTGATGTTCTAGAAAAGTATTACTCGCATCATAAAGCTTTCGCATGCAAAAAGCCATAAGGTTTTGGCGAGGAGCGACAGAAAACCGAAAAAATTACGGAATTCTGTTTTTTTTTTTTTTTCATTGCTTTTTAATAACGACACCATAGAAATACAAAGTGTTATTTGAAAGTCGTAATGCGGTGGGAAGATGACAGAACCGACGCTCTTCAATAATCGCTTGGTGGATAGGACTATGGTCAGGAAAGCTACCGACCAAACATTATACGCCTGCGTGCAAGATCTAGAAACCCCTCTCCCTGTATTTTAAAAAAACAAAAATCAGGACAGAAAAAAATAACCCCAGTGCGCTGGCTTTGTGTCCAGTCTTTAGCAGCAGCTCCCATATCATGAATTAAGAAACAAATTCTTTTAGGTTTTCTTCCATGCCACTCCTGTCGACTCCATGTTTTAACGCTTTTGCTTTATTTATTGTAACTGTAACTGTCTGCGTCATATGTCAATAATATTCCAACTTGCGTAAGACTTGGCACGCACTGGTGAACTAAATATTGCTCTCAGTGGAGACCTAATTGTGGCTTAACCCTTTTAATTTGAAGTATGACTGAGTTTAAGGCGATATCTTTCGTTTGCGCCAGTTGAGTTTACGACTTAAACCCGCATCGTCCCTTTGCGTTAGTTGTACACCTGTTGACATAGGCTATGTCATCCTGATAGGTATCAAGATAGGAGTCAAGTGCAGTTGGCAGATCAGTTGAACAAAAAGAGACCTTTGTAAATGTCTCCCAAATAGACTCTGAATTTCACCTCTAGACAGTCTCGGTGCAACGGTAGGATAGATTAATTAAAATAGTTCGCAATGAAGAAAAAAATGATGCCAATAAAACACCGTCATGATTACCGTAATGTTACCTTCACGGATGCCGTAATGAGAGCACGGGGGCCCCATGCCCCCCACGGGTGTCAACGGCTTGATACAGAGGACTCGGAACAGTGGACATTTTTTACAAAGCCTACAGGTAACCGTCAGAATGATTTGCAGGCCATCATATAACAGACACAATTGATATTTCAGAGTTATTAATTTGAGACGGGAACCCGGTCTGATTACATGACACAACAGGTTTGCTATTTTGTTCAGTAATAACAACGTGACGGAAGCGGTCTTTTAAAACTGAGCACAACCAACTGTGTGTTTATGCAAAGCATGCAGTCCCATTTATCACTGATACACAGTTAAATGGAGAGACATTTAATTGGTGACCGGATTATTTAGTAACAGAGGCTGTTATTCATTTTCTTTTGTCTGTCATGTATGTACATGTATAGTGGGAACCCCACTGTACCTATCAGCATAACACACATAATGCACATATCATGGAATAGATGGAAGCTTAATCCGAATCATTCACCATTGTACCACGGTATGCTTTTCATCTACTTGGGGTATGGAGATGTTCTGCCTTTGAACAGTTGTCTTCAACATAAACAACTGATTTGTATTTGTGTCTTTTCGTCTGGAACCACTTCCTAGTAGTCATTACCCTATCCCGCAGTCCGAACTCTTTACTCACCATAAGCTAGCCTGTCACTGTCTAACCTATACACATATGGAAATGGTATTGTCCATATTGCACACGTTCTTTCGTAGAATTTTGACATAGGCTGTGTTAGCCCAAATAAATTAAAGGGTCTTCAGCTGGCAACTACCCAGAACATGTTTTGGAGCCTGTATCCGCATATGAGAATCTGAGTAGCGGCCCCTTGTCTAAATTAAAGCAAAGACAACCCACATAGTAATGAATAAATATCAACGTGGCATATGATAAATTAGCAAAATAAGTGAAGTTTTGTTTATAAATACAGAGCTTCATTGTAAATGGCGAATACCTGCCGAAGCAAACATAATTTCTAAATCTGAATAGTATAAGTTCAGATAAGACTTAACCCTTACCAGTATGCAGCCTTTCTAACTGGAAAGCTTATCTTAGTAAAACCACCTGCCACTGTTGTATTTGTGTCTTTTTGTCCAGAACCACTTCCTTGTAGTCATTACCATATTCCGCAGTACGAACTCTTTACTCTCCATAAGCTAACCTTTCACTGTCTAACCTATATACATAGAAAGTACTATTGTCCATATTGGGCACGTTCCCATGTAGAATTTTGACTTAGGCTGTTTTAGCCCAAATAAATTAAAGAGTCTTCAGCGTATAACTAAGGGGAAAGAAACTGCGGCATTATATTTAGTCCCAACGATTGTAAAATAAGCATTTGCAGCCAGACCATCTGTAAAATACAAGGGAAACCTAACAGGTTCTGCAACAATGGACATCCTGCACCAGAAATGTAAAACAAAGCCCTTGATGACACTCATTCCTCACTTTGAAAGTCTCAAAACAATAAAGCTCTATTTCGCTGCCACCCTTGAGTCAAAGTTTCAACATAATGGGTCAGATTTATAACATTGGAGTAAATACAGTCAAATTTGAGGAAGTTTTTGACATTGAGTAATGGTGTACTTAAGCATGTCAAAAATGAATGAAAATCGTTGGCACTTAAATTAAAAACATGTTATTAAAATATAATTTGTCCTAACCATATTTTATGTACAATTAGGCAAACTTTTAACATTCGTCACCCACTGCTTGTTACCGATAGCCCCTAGTGGTTTAACCAAACAGAAATCAAGCTAGCCTAAAATGTGTGAAAGGTGAATATTAAAACAGAATAATGCTAAAAGATAAAATTTACTAGCAAAACAAGCAAGTCTAAAATCTCTAAAATTATTGAAGCCAAACTTTTTAACAATCTCTGGATATTTACAGCAAAATTCGTAGATATATGTGATCAAAGTACATCTTTGAATCCTCTTGACTCAAGTTTATTGTAAATAAAATTTTTCCAGATGCAAAGTCCTGACATTTAAGACAAATACGACTGAATCTTAAATTTGTAACAAAAATTTATTATATCCAATAACTTCCGAAACGTTACTATCCGGAAAAGAACAGTTAGCTACTACAAAGGTAAACTTATCTATTTTGTGATAGACTTTGGAGCAAAATCTCTCATCAGCGACACGAATATCCAAGTCCGAACACACCTCTTAAAGACTATCTGAAATGTTAGCTTCCAATAGGTTTTCTTTTGGGTGAATTTCGTTGGCAATTTCACTGAAAAGCCAAGTTAAATATAAATCTGCAAGTAACGAGGGGCAGTTGCTGCCCATTGGTTGCTTTTTATTCATTCAAAAACCAATGGGCCGCATTGCACAAAAGTATCATCCAAAAGAATTTTTATAGCATCTATCAAAGTTTCAGCAGCATAAGATATAATGTTACTTTTTGAATGTTTATTGAGTGGCCAATATGCTTTCTTTGAACATGACTTAATATTTATGTATGGTTTACCATTATGTATAAACAATTCGCTTATTAATAGCTGCTAATTAATTTTTTGCCGCTGCGCGGTGCTGACTGTCATATTCTCGCAGCTTTGCGGAAGCGAGAACAGTCTAGTGGTGTCACTTTTCAAGAGCGCCATATTATCCTCATAGAGTTAACATGGCGAAATTACAGTGGAAGTTTGAACTTGTTTATTTCTGTTAGTTATGCGTGGACACTAACATCACTATGCCAGTACATAACCGTAAGGTGCTTGGTTGCACTTCCGATACGAGAAAACATGGGAAATATGAGAAATATCCGTGAATGGAGGGTGTAACTTTTCATAAATTGCACAGTTCGCTGTCACGGTAATGATTTCCCTGACCTATATTTGGCTGCATTTAGCGTGACCCCAGGCAGTTCATCGCTTGGCAACTGGCACATGCGCATAGACAAAAAACCACTATGCGATACCTGGTGAACCAATCCAGTACCATCTCAATTAGCAGCTATTCTAAAAGAGAACTTTTAACTTTATATATGGGTAGATTTGTGTACAGTGTAGAAAAATTAAAACGTTTTATACTTCTTTGCTTTTAAATCTTTAATTTGAGATCCAAACGCGGAAGAATTGCTAATACTCCAAAAGTAATTCAAAGTTGCTAGAAATTGCATTACAGTATTTACGGAAATAATTCCAAATTGCAGCCAGACACAGTGTTACTTCCTTTGATAGCTGTTCTGTTGTACATAAGAAACACCAGCTAGGCATTTAGATTTAAAGGGGTATTGAAGTAACTTCGGTTCCCAAAACAAAAGTGGAATAGAGGATTCCTCTTCCGAAATTTCGATGTCAAAAACCCCTTTCATCTCATCTTTGTGTGAATCTATCAAAATGTTAATCGATTGTTTGTATAATTTATATACATCATTTTCTCTTGTATCTTAAACTTTGTTTATGCCAAGTTTACTTTTCAAAACATCAAGATAATATTTTTTTTGCAGATGATCCCAAAATTGTTACCTGCCTCGTCAATGTTAGTGATTACAGATTTCCCTTCTTTGGCTGCTTTTGAAACTTTCGGCTGCTTGAAATTTACTGCATTCTTAATGTGGAATTTGTAACGATAAATTCATTTCCTGAAGACTCTTTTCAAGTTTTGTAACCATCTTTCAAATTTCTGCAATTCTATTTGCTCTTTCTTTACCCGATTCATGTGGGAGGAATCAAATGCATTATATGCATCCTGAAAAAAAATACTGTTGATGTTCAATTTATGGCTATCCAAAAATTTGTACCTTTTTCATCAGTTCTTTTAAGACTGAATTTGTATTAAATCCAAATTGCCCGTAAATACATGTTTGTGGCACGTATCAACAAAATTGGAATACTTATTGTTAAACATACAGTCACAATTTTGATAAGCTGAACTATCCTCAAGAATAATTGAAGCCATCAATTTCTTGTAATTCACGATACGTGTCCAATATTATTGCCATATTTATAGGAAATAATGGATGGATCTTTTATATTGCATTCCTTGGGAATCATCTTACCAAAAAATTTTAGTTTAAAAAGGGATTGAATGTTCAGCGAATCAATAATTTTGTGTTTGAAAGGAATGCTGCAAAACATTTGATCCTTATTGTTCTTATTATAATCTAGTTTGCGAATGGTTGTTGTGGAAGCTAACACAGTTTCACAAAATGTTGTGTGTTCAGAATAAGTAACACCCAAATATCCGTTGATTCTGCTTATATCTCGAAACGATAGTGCTATAAGAGCGATATGTAATTGATCAATGCCATTGCAGAAAGCCTGTACTGAATTTTGAGAAAGGTCCTTTGTATCCACATTCTTAAATTTTCTGTTTTTTTCCGTGATTTTTTTGTCCATGGCTTCTTCTTCTTCAAATACCGGCTTTATTATTGTGAAAAGGTGTTTGACTGGTATCAACAGTTGCAAATCCAAATTGCTAACATCGCCGAAGACTAAAATACTGTCATTAAGTCAATAGGGAAAAGCTGAATTAAGTGTTTTAATCCAAAATCTTCCATTTCTAATAATTTTCTTGTGTTAATATAATTATCTTAGTCTAACAAATTTGGCCATATGTAATCAATAATTTGTACCCGGCAATCCAGATGTGAATGTTCTACAGAAATTAAATGGTTACACAAAAAGGTGTTTATTTGTGATGTATAAAATTGTAGTTTTGTGTCCACTAAATTTCTGTTTAACTGATTGAGTAGTTAATGACAAAAAAATTTGTTGGCGAAGATATGTGGGCTCCTTGCTCAAGCGGGCAGCTACTCCTCTTCAATTTTGTTTTCTTCAAATATGAAGCACGGTAAATATAAATTGCAATGTCTCTCACAAAATATTTCTGCTACACCTTTAAGGCAAGAGCACTGATCATGTAGTTAGTTCATTCAGAAGAGAGTTTTATCATATATATATATATATATATATATATATATATATATAGGCGACCGGTGCCAAAAGTTGTAGGTTCCAGTCCCGCTCGTTCCAAATATAATATATATATATATATATATATATATATATATATATATATATATATATATATATATATATATATATATATACATATATATTAATATAATATACATGAGAGAGAGAGAAAGAGAGAGAGAGAGAGAGAGGCTGTTTATGTAAGTTTTCTTTTGAGGCTCACTTTTTGCCGTGAGCCAATTTTTGTCAGCAGCAATAGCTACCCTACGCTATGGAAACCAATTTAAATGAACGATGATCCAAGTAGGATTCATCATCCTGTGGTGATTCTAGCACCGACCTAAACTCCTGTTTTCTGACAGTTCCTGCGAAGGGCCTCCGGCGACAGCGCCGCATACAGGCGCGCGGCAAAGAGTGCTGTCGATGCA
The DNA here is from genome assembly GCA_964020975.1 of Hermodice carunculata. Classification (NCBI taxonomy): domain Eukaryota; kingdom Metazoa; phylum Annelida; class Polychaeta; order Eunicida; family Amphinomidae; genus Hermodice; species Hermodice carunculata. The sequence continues at coordinate 59,583,532 of OZ026618.1, read as the reverse complement.
TCGCTGTGGCCCTTAGGAATGCCACATCAAGATAACTAGACCTCAATATCTTATTTCCTTCTCATTCAAGTAGAAATCATCATATATTGGTTGTGACTCGGGGGGAATTTGTGGAACGCCGGATAGTAGCTAGGGTTCCTGTGCGCCTGGGCATTAGTAGTCATATACAGATTTCTCATCCAGCACTAGTTAAACGAAGTCATAAAAAAACTTTATATGAGTGCGTGTGGTGTTTAATGTTAATATAAAGAACGTTTAGTTTGGGTTTCCGCATATATTTTCTAGAAAATACAGTCCAATCCTTTGACGCTATATTTTTCTATACTTTTTTCATGGAAGTATAGTCTGTATGCCTGATCGCAGTCCTTTACTGAAACAACTTTTTATTGAGCATGTAAATTCCATATAAAAACATATACATTGCTTGTTGTAGCTTTTTCTATGTCTCACATTAGGCTGAGCGACCTTAATTCTTCCTTTGACTACGGTAATTCAAAGTTACCACCTCTGTTACATGATAATCTCCAATTATATGTGACTTGGTATAAAATGCTGGCGTGAATAGATAGAAAAAATACTATGCTTGAATCAACGCGTCTAATGACTTTGTCAACAAGATACTAAATTCTTATGACAATACAGGTTCCTGGCTTTGAGCAGTTGAGGACCCAACAGTTTTTTTCACCTTTTCTACCTTTTTGATCAGGTAAAGCCAGGCTATATATCGATATTATTTTAGGAGAAAAATTTGCTGTATCAGGTGAGTACATTAGGGACAGTAAACGTTTGAATGTCATTTTAGGGAAGGGACCATCACACGAGTCCTCAGCTTGTTTTCAATACATTTTCATTCCCCACAAGACATATAATACATTATATCGATTCTCCTATTGAATACGGTAGATTCAATAGGAGAATCGATTTTGTGAGAAAAGTGTAGAATCCCATATGTGAAAGCAAATCAATTCGATAATGTGTTACAGATGTTTTACAAAATTAATTTTAAAAATTGGAGGCAAATGAACCCTGGCCGTAAGCGGGAGTGTCGAACATTTTGTAGGCCACTGACCATGAAATACACGCTTTGAAATGATTTATTTCCTTTTTTACTGACTGCGTTAAATTAAGGTCATCACACATAATGTTTAATTAATTATCGACAGTAGTTGAACACCTTTACTTTTTTATCTTCTGACATTTCCCATTTATCTCATCTGCATCGTTGTAATGTGCAAAGTATTAAAATCAAACAAACTCATACTCTCCATAAATCACCGTCAATTACCTCCTTTTGACATAGTCATTCCAACACAATCATATCATTGGATCAAAAGTGGGACGTTCTTGTAAGATCATGTCCAATTGGCTCGTTCGCCGGCGTCCGTCGAATCTGATAAAGTTTTTCACATGACATGGCAACTCATTGGCTTGCGCTCTATTGACATCCCAATCTGTTCATTTCAACCAATCAAAACTGCGTATTTTACAGATAATTCTATGTGATTCGTTTGCGTATAATTGATTTTTGAACTTCAGCATAACTTTCTTGAAATAGTGCAAAATCAATAAGATATCCGTATGCCCACATGGACTATAAGATTCTTTTAGACTCTTCACAACATAACTCAGGATTTATAAGTTGATAGTCCTAACGAAGAAGACAGTGAGTTGTACCATATCATCCCTACTCTGGATAGAGTTACAAAAAATAAGAAATAAGTGGCTTTGAAAAATTATTTCGTTTGTCTGTACAGCAATGTCGATGAAATATGAGACCTTCAGTTCATCATTGTGTTCACCTTGCCGACATTCAACTTTATTTACAAGTCAGCAATAAAAGAGTATATTGAATGATTTGCGTTTCACGAGAGTAATCGATCAGGTATGGTTCGCTGGGTACACACGTGTATTGTTTGTGCATAATATAATGACGACACTCCGCAAAAAAGCACTTGATATCCAAGCGTAAACTAGGGTCGGTCGTTAAAAGCACTATATCAAATTGGCAGATAAAGGTGGACTTCGCTGTGAACGGTGTATACATAATGTATGCCCTGTAAAAGCAACCGTGCTTTATGCATTTAGTATGAATAAGGCAGATGCTCAAATCGTCCAGATAAAGCACTTTGTCCTGCACATATGGCGCGGGAAATGACCAAAGTTTTATCGTTCACTTTCTGCACACATTTTGCTAGTCGAAAACTGATACTAGTTGGTTACACATTTTTACTATCTCTACTAGTCTTACTGGAGTACTTCAAAGGCCCTCTCGGGTATGGATAAGATCAATGCACTTTTCCCTGAGGTTTACCTATGATAATTAATTTGATAAACATTGTCATTTTCCCTGGTGGGGACATCATAGGAGTTGTGACCCATCTGGAACACAATTAAAGTACATTGTTCAGATGGCCTGAAGTATTTCCATGTATCATTAGCTTAACTGTGCATCAGTAATACGAGGGTCCCATAGGAAAATAAACAGTAAGTATAAAATAGCAATTTTCTTGTCCCTATTTTTAAAAGAATGCAACCAGCGTGTAGTGTTTTATGAGCTCTTTTTTCCGCTGTGTCCACGGATCATGACCAGTAAATATAATGAAAATGAAAGAACGTTATAAAAGACCTCGCCAGCATTAAACACTTTGGTTGAGCAATATATATGTATATATATATATATATATATATATATATATATATATATATATATATATATATATATATATATATATATCTGTGTGTGTATTATTTAAATACTGTGTGTGCAGTGTATTGTAAAAGAAGGGTGAGAAAACCTTATTTAAATATTGAAACAAGCTTTATAACCTTTCTTAGTGGAAACTTAGACTGAAACCGAGTCAACAGCTTTCCTCGGCGAGCTTTGGACGCTTTACGGCTGTTGATCTGGATCATTCCTCTTTAGTAAAGGTAAGCACACACTAGTATCATTAAATGCATATTCCATACGATTCCGTACGGATGAAATATTAAGTGTTAAACGTTCAATATAGGTCAAGTTAAAATTTCTAATTCAGCACAAAATAAGGTCAGTACGTTTGTTTTCCGCTAATTTGCTCCAAAAACCTGGCAGGGATGGAAAGAACTTTTTTTTATTAATTTTCAGTGTTTTATTCCCATTTTATCATCATCATCATCATCATCATCATCATCATCATCATCATCATCATCATCATCATCATCATCATCATCATCATCATTATGAATAACCAATTTAAGACCCTTTGCCCTGCACATATGGCGCGGGATTAATTAATAATTTTTTTGTCCAATTATTAATCGTTAAGTGCTACTTAGATACAGTGCTCTCTTTTTAACCCTTGAGAAGGAACAAACGAATGTTTTTTTTTCAGCTGATACGTCACAACGGCAATGTGGTACAGTTTCCATTCATTATATATACATGAACGCACAATTCTTTTTCATCCAAGTTCTGTCTTCATAGCACTGCAGTAGGTCTTCCTCGAGAAACTTTAATTTGTTGCCAAAACTGGAAAACATTTGTGTAAAATCTGTGAAACGGATAAGGTGTCTAACACGTTCTATGTTTGAGATTAATAACTAAACAAAAATGATAGCCTAACAAGAAAAGATGTTGCCACAGATATGGATCTTGAGCATTTGGCTTCAAATGCTATCCACAGAGACAGAGACAGAGAGAGAGAGAGAGAGAGAGAGAGAGAGAGTGTGTGTGTGTGTGTGTTTGTGTGTGTGTGTGTGTGTGTGTCCGTCCTGCCTGAGGCAGATCACCAGGGGGGACAGAGGACGTTATAGAATATACAGTGACCACATAGCCGTGAGGCGCTCTTAACGCCTCTCTGTGCTGCATCTTTTGTTATTTGTTGTTCAAATAGACCGATCTATGCTATTTTCTTGGTGATAGGCTCTGTACATCGTATGTGGTGCAAGGTTCTATTGCACAAGGCAAATATTTGGAGCAGCAAGAGCAGTTTTGATCATTTACAGCAAACTAAACCCATGTGTGATTGGCTTTAAATGATTCAATGCACTCTTGGCAAACAATGACCATATGGTCAGAGTATCCAATCTTGGCAAACAATAACAGGATGGCCAGAGTATCCAATCGTGGCAAACAATGACAGGATTGCCAACGTTCTAGTATCCAATTTTGCCAAAGAATTACGGGATGGCCAAAGTATCCAATCCTGGCAAACAATGACAGGCTGGCCAGAGTATCCAATAGTGGCAATCAATGACAGAAAGGCCAGAATATCCAATGCTGGCAAACAATGACAGGATAGCCAGAGTATCCAATCCTGGCAAACAATGACAGGATGGCCTGAATGTCCAACGGACGAGCAAGATTGGCAGACATTAGATTTTCAAGGTTTGCATTAAATAATTCAAGCTTCAAAAGAGGTGAAAATAATTTAGACAGGACTAGAAGTTCCAATGTCTTACAACTTCAAATGTCAAGCAACATCCAATGTCAGGCAACTAAGTTAAGTCCCTTACTGCATTCATATAAAAGATGCATTTAATTGGGTATGAAGCACATGTTGAAATTTATTCATAATATATTTTGATACATATATATATATATATATATATATATATATATATATATATATATATATATATATATATATATATATATAAAACACAAATGTATCTGAAAACGTTGTATTCGACCCACACATATCAATACATTAAAGTATATTTATGTATAAAGTAGTTTGAAACCCGTGTCTGTGAATAAGAAAATATGTCCGAAACTATTAATAACCAGAAAAAATATATGTAATCATTTCTGAGAGTTATATCTCAAACCATTGTTTGCCAAAAAAGATGTCCCTGTATAGAAAGCATATCTTGAATCATCAGTGTATGTGATTATATTATTGAACACAGAAACATTTCTCGTCAATTGATTTAAGTATCCATTCTGTTAAAATACTAACTACTGCATATACGTGGCCCATCCTGCCTTTGCTGCACTGCATGACACAATTCTTGCGTGTGTCATATGCGCTTCCCAAGTACAAATTGAGGGGAAACTAAAAATTGAGTTCTTTCCTTCCCATACAAAGGACATGAGTGAACAACCACACGCTGCAGATAGTAGTTTCACAAAGTCGTTCATGCTTCCCATGTGTCCGTAGATGTAAGCATTTTGAGACACACCAGACGCAAAATTGGTAAAGTACCCAATCCTCAGAATCGTGTACAAAGATTCACTGTTGAGAAACAAGTGCTTACATAGTGATACGTGCATTGGGAATAGTGCTGTTATATAATACACGTCAGTTGATGTATCGGCCGCCAGTGGCATGGACTCTATCGCACAGTATGGTTACACGTGTATCGTAAAACGAGTGGTTATACATTTAATGCATGGTCAGGCGCGGACACAGCTTTTAACCTAGTCAATACCTTTTTTTGTTCATTGTTTGGACTGTTGCGATTTGATGTCGAAAAACTGGTGTTAAAGATTTTCCCAGCAGACAACATTTTCTGCACTGCGATTCGCCATAGTTAGCGGCAGTCAATAAAGGACCGCAACATTGAAAATGGTACTTTGTTATGACGTTACAAAATAATCATGTCCAGGTGTCGCTTTTGGTACCCGCCATGTCAATCTGGTCCTTGAAGAGGCCAGAGTGAAGCTCATTGCCTGCTGGCTTCACTCTGGCCTTGAAGACTACACACAGACAAGTACCATGTTTTAGTCTTAATGTGTAAATATGTCAAAAAATGGCTAGTAGCGTCAGGCTAGTCCGAGATATCGTTTTCCTGATAGAAACCTGCTGCTAGAGCTATTCACTTGTTTCGAAGAATAAATCTCAGAAGCAGAAGTATTGCTTCTACTGCATCACTGAACAGCGAACACCTTCGAAATTCTATGACTGTGATATACAAATGTGCAAAATATAAAACCTACTGTCTGTACACATATATGTGACGGATATGTGTAAGCTTGTGGCGATATCGAATATTGGAAGCATATATATATATATATATATATATATATATATATATATATATATATATATATATATATATATATATATATATACATATATATATGCCAAAATGAACATTTATTGCACAAATATGTATGAACTTGCACCAAGTTATGTAAAATGAAAGGTATATGATGATTTCAGGTGGCAGTATAGCTTACTTGACATAACTGAGCCTTGTCACACGCATTAGTCACTTAGCGTTTG